>BMAV01016028.1:0-33514 GCA_019973955.1 Trichonephila inaurata madagascariensis | reverse complement strand
ATTAGTTGAAACAATAACTAGTTGTGTGTCAGTTCAAAAAGAATCAAATAATCTAATTCGCCAAATAACAATGGCCACATATGCCATTTGTAAAAGGTCTATTAAATTAGTTGTTAATCTTTTTGATGCCTTTATATCTTGTAAAAATTTATGCTATTATTCTTCAATCTAAGCAAAATGAGGTGTTGTTTTACGATGCTTATCATGCACATGAAATACATCACACATGCAGCGTAAATCTATCAGAAACTAAATTGCACATTAAAGACAACTTCTTATACAGAGTGTATCAGTGGTTACATAGTTTCAACGGTTACATAGTTTCAAGATAGACTTAGTACATCTAAACGATTTGAAATCACATAGGAATGCATGGTTTGAAACGCTCTCCTGTCGAGGTAGTGAAGACACAAAACACAAGAAAAAAACAGGTTATTAATAAAAGGACAAAACAGATTTACATTATTCATAGTACAGCAAAATTTCTGGGAAGACTTTGGTTGGTGTACGTCAAGGGAGTCAAACCCAAAGGCTAACTTGGGCCAATTAAACAAGGTTTAACTTTAGGTGGGTCTCAAAATAAAAAAATCAATATTTATAGAAAAAAAGTTTATATACAGTGGGCCACAAAAGTGTTCATACACTTGCATTTTCTTACAAAATTTAATGTCTTCGACTAATAAAAATTAACATATTGTAACTGTAATTTTTTTATGATATCTGCAACTCATTCTTAATGGAATAACATAATTAATTTTTTAAAAATAGTATAATTTTTTTTTAAAAAATAATTATCAAACTTTAAAAAATTCCCCACAAAAAGTCTTTGTACACTTAACAAAATCTCAACTAAGGTTTAAGTATTGTATTTCTTTCTTAATTTAGTACTTAAGTAGGATATATTTTTAGGCCCCAACAGTTTTTAAAAACGTCTTGGTTATAGCAATCGTTTTTTAATTTCTGCATCGATTTTCCACTATTTTCTGTGACTATTTATTTTTTATTTAAACATTTTGTATTTATTTGTCCGTTTTTTTTTTTTCATCAGAAACTCATAAATATGTTCTACTGGAAATAAAAAATGTTTGAGGAGGTGTTTTTTATAAATTTTGGGGGTAGTTATAGAATACCAGTGGCGTACAATGAGAGTAATGCACTTGACGTCTTTCAATGTTAAAATTTAGTAGTCTCTAATATCAAAATTTTGGGGGGGGTAATTTAAAATTTCTCTTTTAAAAAAATTAAATGAACTCATGATTCATAAGCCCTGAAAAAATAAAAATTACCTAATTCGAGGACAATTTACACACCCCCCAAGAACACCTTCACTTCCATGCTGGGAAACATGGAAATGAAAATTCTTTTCCCCATAAATTCATGGGATTAAACACCTTATTTTTGATTTACAAAAATATTATAGGCCCCTCGGAAACAAAATGTTGTTTTCTCCCATCCCAATCAATTTGCTGTCAATTTTGAATTTTCTGAAACTTAATTAAGAATTTTTTGGATCAATAAAACAGGGGAAATAGAAGTTTTTTTTGCGTGGGGGTGTTCGGCCAATAATTAGGTAATTTGGTATTTTCTATTGTTTTGGAATCATGAGTTCTTTTAAAATAAAAGAAAAAAATTTCCCCAAAATTTTATTTGGAAAACGACTTCTTTTTTTCGGAAATACGCCATCCCCTGCTCTCAATGTACCCACTTTTTCCAAAATTTTCCCAAATTAAAAAAATCCCCCAACCCTTTTTATTTCCCCAGGGGCATATTTGGGGAATTCTGATGTAAAAAAAAAAAACGTGACAAATAAATACAAATGTTAAGAAAAAACAATAGCCCTTAGAACTGGGGAAAAATCGATGCAGAAATTAAAAAAAACTGATTAAATCTATACCAAACGTAAAAGCTGTTGTAGACACTAAAATATATCCTACTAATACTAAATTAAGAAAAAAACAATATTTAAAGCATGTTGAATTTTTGTTAAGTGTACGAAAAGACTTTTTTTGCGTAATTTTTTAACTTTTTGGTAATTAATTTTTAAAAATAGTTATACTATTTTTAAAAAATATGTCATTCATAAAAAGTTGAAATCATAAACAAATTACAATTACAATATATTAATTTTTATTAGTCAAAAACATTAAATTTTATAAGAAATTGCAAGTATACGAACACTTTTGTGGCCCAATGTAAGTAATGCTAAGTATAATTAACGTAAATAAAAGAAAAAAATATGATTAAAATCTAAAACTTAAAATCTCTCATCTTCTACTTGCTTTTCTATTTTGGGATAAATTTTATTATATATTATTGTGTGCCGATATACTGGCCGAGTCAAAAAAATGTTCGCTGTTTTGCTTGCGAGTTTGGTGACCGCTAGTGATCGAATCATCAAATGATGGTGCATGCGCTAGTAGATTTTGCTGCAGCAAACGCCATGAAGATTTATTTTTCCTGCCCACAAAGTGCTAGTAAGATGGAACGTTATACGAATGCTGAGCTCACTGATATGCATCTCGCATACTGGGCCGTATATTACAATGGACTGTGTTTGGGTTTAACGCCAAGCACGTAACCTCGGGAGGCAGCCACGCAGCACGAACACTTACACTACAGAGTGTCTGCCAGCGCATTGTTCATCAAGAACACATAGAAACTTAAGTAAAAAGTAAGTAACCGAACAACTGTGCTGGAGCTGAAACAGAACAATTCCGGTACCAGTAGTCGGGCTATTGCCAGTCATACCTGGATTTCCCATATGAACGCCTAATGGATCCTGCACACTAACACCGTGCCCCCCTATCACCCCGACGTTAACTCGTATTGTCTCTTCAATGTTCTTTTTTCTTAAAGGGTTTCAGGGGTGTTAAATTTTTCTAAGGGGTTGAAATTATAAACAATTTTCATACAGGTATATGTTTTTTAAATTTAAATTAAATAATTTGAATCTCTTATACATTATTTATAAAGGGATGGGGCTTTAGAAAAGAATAAAATGTTTAACATATAATCATAATTTAAGAAACTATAAGCATATGAAAATAAGAAATATTTATTAAGTTTTACGTTGCGCATTCTATTTTCTAAAACAGTAGCTTTAATTTTAACTATAGTTGATTTATAAGTTAAATGTACCCACTTATTACACTGTTAGTATGTTATAGTCGAATGTGAGTATATTTCTTCAAAAAGAAAAAATTGCATTTTCAAAATTTTTCAAATCTTTTGAAATACAAAATATATATTATTCTTAAATGATGTAGGGTTTAAAGAGTATGATACATTTTATTATTCTACAAAGTTTTATGCATCAGAGGCTACTATATATATATATATTTATTCTGCTCATTTACCAAACATTTACCTGCTCATCGCATAAATTTTGCAAACCACAATAAGTCATTACCTTGAGGCAATCGAAAACACTATATTTATTCATAGAAGGGGATGTAGCATGAGCTCAGAAAAGCAGCTTGGAAAAATAGTGAGAGTCGCACCGGGGCTTTCAGGAATTAAAATAAGTACCTTAAGATTGTAAAAAAACGTTTATTTACTCCCAAAACGAGGAGATATGAGACAAATATATTTTAGTTCACGTTAAGGCTGTCAAACAGGAGGATAGTGTCAGGGCCATTGGTAACAATTAAACTGTTTTGCCAGAATTACCAATTTCATGCACTCTGTGCTTGGCGTGACAGCTCACGGGTTAAAAGTGTATTTAATACAATATGGATGCTCTAATAAAATTGATTAAAACGTTTTTCATTATGCTTTATATGTGTTTGGGAATACTCATAAAATAAATTTGGCAAGTAATCCTTCAAAGAGTGCTTTCTCTGTGCTTTTCCAAAATCATAAAAATATTTTACAAAGGAAAAAAGCTTGCGCAGCGAAATAGTTTATTTACAAGTTCCCCAAATGAAAAATCAAATACATAAATGCAGGGACGTAACTAACCGTAGAAGTAAGTTCGAAGGTCAAACAGCAGCAAATACATTCTGCTACCTATAACTAATGCACAGTATTTCAATAATAATAACAGTGACGAATATTTTACCTTCCTAAAAATTTTTTGATTATGTGTCTGGGTTTTGTTTTTTTCTCTGAAAGAGTAGTACTTTAGGTTTGAAAAGAAAACGTAATAAAAAAAATATCTCATAATGGGATTACAGCAAATCAAATAAAACGTTTTTTATTTTGTTATAGATTTAAAGATAGCGAATAACGTTTTGAAGTAGAAGCTTTTATTTTTGATGACGTAATATCGCAGATGATATATGTAAATTATATCAGTGTAAATGTGTACTTTTTATTACGTCAGAAAGTACTTTGTTTTACTTCATTCCAATAAATATTTTTTTTTAATCTTTTACTTTCGATATGCTCGCGCCCTCCCCCAGGGGGCACCCACAGTTTGAAACTCAGGGTTACCTTGATGTTTTTGAAATATTGCAAGTTTCCAGTACTTTTTAATTGATGTTCGTTATTTTTGTTAATATATATTATGTAAGTATTTTATTAATAATATAATATAAAAAACAATTATTATATATATATATATATATATATATATATATGTGTGATTATCGTATAATATTCGTTATTTATAATAATTATTTTTTATTATATTTATTTATAAATATTATGTTCTTTATTTATAATTATTATTTTGTGATTCATTTATAATTATTATGTTATTTGTTTATAATCATTATGTTACATGAGTATTCTTATGAACCATTTTTGTATTACAATGCAATGATTTTACTCTTTTTTTATAATTACTATTAAATTTTATATGATTAATATACATAATAATTATTATTAAATCATACTATATGAATATTTTATATAATGACTATTGAATTATATGATAAGGTTATTATTATATATACTGCACAATATTTTTAGTACATGTAACTTTTTATTATATTATATTGTTATTCATTATTTATTGATTGTTCTTGGTTATTCTCAATCTCTTCCTATAGTCTTCTTTTGAAATATATTTCAATGTATTTCAAAACAATTTTCAAAAATTATTTTCCTGATGGTTTGATACCACTAAGCCGCCATCTTGGATGCCATTCCTGCGACAACAAGCGCTCCTTGGCGTGATTCCTTTATCACGCCAAGCAGCACTTGGCGTCATGCCCCGGATATCAAACTAGCATCAAAATTCAAATAAAATAATGTCTTGATATACCTAATGCAAGGAGTGGGGTCCTAGCAAAGAGTTTTTTTAGCGTCATCGTTTTCGTGTGATACTTAAGGGAAAGAGGTAAAAAAAGATTGCGGGCATCAGAACCATCAGAATTGTAAATGCATGATCTTACGACTTGCATATCCAGAAAGTTTGTCCACATTCTAAACAATAATCTCCTCTTTTTTCCCACACACACACAAGCACCATTATTATGACTTACAGGTAAATTTAGGCAATTTTTAAGAAAAGAAATAAATGGCACTGAATATAGCTTTTCTTTGCCTTTATAAGATGGAATAAAAAAGACAATCATGAAAGGACTAAGGTTTCAGTTTTTATGAGTGCAGCATTTGAATTAAAATGCTCCTGTTGTTTTTTATGACTTTTTTTGTCTGCTTAGTGACTCTTTTAAGGTTTCAAAATTAATTTTTTTCTTCTTTTTCAGACAAAAACTATAGAGAATATTTTTTTTCTCATCCTTAGTACTGTAACCCGATTCAAAGAATCTGAAATACAATGAGATTAAAACAAAAAAATTTCTTAAGCGCCATTATTTGGTTTAAGTGTATGAAGTGATTGTTTTACGTGCTTTCTAAAATGGGATGCAATTACTGAGCTAATTGTTTTGGGAAGTTTAATTATGTTGAGGATCTTTCTTTGTGAAATATCTGTAAAAGAAGAAAGTTAGGATTTTTTTTTTTCATCAATCTCAAAGGAATTAGTAAGTAACTATTCAAAAAGCATTGCCAAGAAACAAACACTTTACAAAAACTGCTGCAGTTTTAAAAAAATGTGAAGTACTTTGGTAATTGTTTTATTTATTTATCAATATGTTTTTCAATTGCTTCTTCAACCAAAAATGTACTACAAAATGTTCTGTAATTTTTTATATCATTCTTAAATTCTAAAATGGCTCAGAAAGCTAAGGGTTAAGTAAGAGATATATACAAAATATAGGTTCAGCCTTTTCAACTGTATGATCCGCCTTTTGATATTATGAATCCTTTGAATTTTATGAGTTGAATGATTGCACTAAAAATAATTTTTTACAGTTAAACCTCTAATACCAACAGAAAATTTTCTTTTATAAATGTTGATTAAAATACACGTTTCCAATATTATTGTTTTCAATAATTATATTTAAAAGTAATATTATATTTCAACACTATCTTTAAGAGAAATATTTTACAAAAGAGCACATGTTTTATACATAAAAAAATATATTTTACATTAACTGTTTTATTTATATCTTACATTGATAAGCCTCAATTGCATTTTCCTCATTTACGCTATTTCATTAAGTAAAACAAAAGGTTCTATCATGGGCAAGTTGGAGAAGTGGGAGTTCAGTTTTAGAATTAATATTTATTTTAAACGCTTAATCGAGGAAAATAACTACTAATTTACGTATACGTAACTTTTACTTACAATCGCTGAAAAATAATTTAACTATACACAATTATTAAAATGGTGCAGATCTAGGGCGATAAATTCAAAGACTATTTTGGGCCAAACAAACAAGGCTTAAAACATCTCAGGGGTGTTAATTTTTTCTCGAGGGTTTAAAATATAAACAATTTTCAAACTGGTACGATTCTTTTAAATTTAAATTAAACAATTCGAATCTTTTACACATTATTTATAAAGGATTATGGCTTCAAAAAATGCAAATTGTTTGAAATATAATCATAATTTGAAAAATTATAAGCATATGAAAATAAGAACTTTGTAATAAAAATAGCGTCTGATGTATAAAACTTTATTGAATTATAAAATGGATCATACTCCTTAAACCCTACCTCACATTTCAGAATAATATAACTTTTGTATTTCAAAATTTTTAAGAAATGTCGAAATTTTAAAAAAAATTTTTGAAAATGTTATTTTTATATTTTTAAAAAAAATATAATTTAGTATTTTACTAATATAAAATTACTACAGTGTAATAAGGATACATTTAACTTTATAAATTAACTTATAGCTAGTAATTGAAACTACTATTTTAGAAAATATCTGGCGCAACGTAAAACTTAACAAATATTTCTTAAAGAAATGTTTCTTTTTTTCATATTCTTATAATATTTGAAATTATGATTATATTTTAAACATTTTATACTTTTCTGAAGCCCATAAAGAAAGTTAACAGCCCTGAGACCCTTTAACTTTAGGTGGGCAACAAAAAAAAATCTATATTCATAGAAACGTAGGTACCGTGTTTACCTAACTGTAGTATGTTCAAAATAAATGTTCTCATTTTGTTTAATAATAGCAAAAAAATAAAATAATAATGAAAAAAATGAACATAATCAAAAAACGTTTAGCAAATTCTACTTATCTTGTTTTTATTCTGCTTTTTTTTGTTATTTTATTATACATTATTGTGTGATGATATATTCACATGGACCGCAAGTGTCTACTGTGCCTCATGTTTTACACCTGGAAGCAACCTGTAGACCAGCTGTATTTGTAACACACAAATATTTGAGCAAAAATGATTTAACAATTTAGATACAGCAGCCAATATGTATGTTCTAAACTTATTTCCAATGTATCAAAACTTAAATTCACATTTCACTGTATCTCTTCAGTGCATTTCAAACAAATTTCTCTTTTTCCAAAAATCCTCATTATATGTTTAAAGTATAGTTTATTCCAGCTTCTAGTATATTTACATAAACCAAGAGAAAGGAAAATGAACTTTCTGTTAAAAAATAGAATTATCAGAAATGAACACAATTACATATACTTATAAAATGCAAATCAAAATGTATGTAAATACGAAACCCACTAAAACCTTTGAAAATATAAATCCAATTTGTTTAAAGACAGCTTTTTATTTAGGAAAATATAACAGTCAAGTGGATATGGATGAGAATTCAAAATTTCTTCTTGACTTTTAATGTTTGTAACATTTGATAAAAAGGAGTAATAAAGAAAAGCTACGCTTATTTACATTATGTATTATTTATTTATATTCATTATTGCTAATATGTGACCTCTATCGAGCATTACATTCGAAAAAAAACATTAAAAAAATGAAATGCATGTATTATAAATTATTTTAAACTGTGATTCCATATGTTATGTTATTTTTCAAAAAGATTACACAGGTATTTTAAGCGATTTTCCAAAGTAATGCTGGGTATTATAAGTGATTCCAACGATTTTAATGATATTTAACCAAAAGTGATTTAAAAACACTAATTCAGCTCTTATAGTTACAGTTGGAGTGACTGAATGCCAAAAATTTATAAATGACACCACCTACATTTTGTTATGGAAACTCGATCTTACATTAAAAACTAAATATAGAGTTAGAACGGTATTCAATGTAGGAAAAACGGTGCAAATTCAAAACAGCGAAAGCAATGGCCATCATTCTCACCAGAACGTAATTGTTTTTAGATTTGTGACGGGCTCACGCGTCTTTTCTTTAACATAACCTCTGGGTTCTTTGGTGGCCAAGATTAATGTCAACTCTTTTCCAACCAAAACCCAATAAGCGAAATGTGAAAAAGAAACGCAACTAAGATAGCTTTTAAAAGAACAGAAGTTTTAGTAAGTGAGATGGCAATTTGGGGATTGTTATGCGTGAAAGAGACTAGAGGGAATTGGCAGCCAATCGTGAAGTTACCTGGAAAGGAAGCCATTATTACAAGGTCTATACCATTGCACGCGCGCCCAGACATTTCCGCATAAAGATTGAATTAAGGTAGGACTGATTATTTGATATTAGGACTTGTAATATTATTAGAAGTGAGATTAGGCGGAAAATAATTATAACATAGAGAAAGTAGTCTAAATTACGTGATTCGGTTTAACTATCACTGTGTGTTTGTTCATTCTAGATTCTCACTCATTAAAATTTATCTAAATTGTTAGACATTTAAGTTCTATTCTTAATAAAGTCATTTTAAGAATTTAAAATGTCTATTCCTTTTACAAATCCTACACCTCTAGCTCACGCTGACAATCATACGGTCACCAAAGGGGGGCGGTATCACAGATTGACGTCACAGTTCACCAAATATTCTGCTCTGAACGTAGCCATCTAAATTTATTTCAATGATACGAAGATAAGCGGATTTCCAAATTTTATTTCCGTCATTCTTATGGGTGAAGTAATGACCCTTTGAGATAATAATAACTAATTTAAATACCGCGTCTTCCTCTCTTGTTCATGAACTCTGAAACAGAACCTGAAATTGTAAACCTTTACTGTTTGAATGGACAAAAGTCACTCATAAACGGCATACTACTGTAGAATCCATCATTGTATATAATTTTATATGCAAACTTGTAGAACCTGTTGCCAGGCAATCGATTACGTCCTGAATACCTGATGGTAATGTTGAAGTTGTTGCACCAGATCAGGGGTGTCCAACACGCGGCCCTCCAGTACGTAAATTGTGGCTCGCTAACTCTTTTTTTAAAAAAATTTAAATATCAGGTTTTTAAAGATTCTTCATTTTGAAATTTATTTGAGGGTAATATATATATAAAATAAATACTTTTTGATACCAGAAATGTCCTTTACATTAAAATGGATTTATATTTTATCAAACAATTACATTTGATTTTACTATAGTAAGTTATTTTTTAATAATTTCCAAATTGCATTATGCATATCATTTACTATGTATGGTACATGATTCTCTGCGTGTGCGACTTTCAATTCTCCTCCTCCTTTTCTGTTTGGAGTGTTCAAAAAGCAAGAGGTTATCAGACATGTTTTTTAAAGTTTAAAAAAAGTATTCAAGATGATTAAGATAAGGGCAATGTATACTTAATCGTTTGAGAATGACAACACAATCAAATTTCAACAATGAGTAACGAAAGATCAATTCAAAAGGAACACACCGTAATTTTCAAGAAAATAGCAACTATAATATTTTAAACATTATCTGATCATTTCATTATTATATTACATAAATATTATTATATTATCTATGTTTGTATAAGTGAAAAATAATGAAATCAATAATAATATTTCATTCTGTTTTAAATTTTCACTCCAATAAATGTTTTTTTTTGTATCCAAATCTGATATAAAGGTACATATTTTTATGTGCCCCCCGCGAGATTATAATGTTTTTCCGAAGTGGCTCGCAAAGTCATTAGGGTTGAATACCCCTGCTCCAGATCATACGTGATAGAAGAGGTACGAATACACGCAAAACTTGACGCATGATGAATGTGCCGAATTCGATGGTTTGCAAAATTTAACGTTCTGTTTTCCACAATGTTTCCCCCTCAGGGGGCTCACCTTCTTTAGTGGGTACGGGTGTCACAATTCCGAGGAACCCCAGTGATCTTTTCCTTTTCCCAAGATGTTTACTATCTTTGGTAAACACGGGTGTCACGACCCCGAGGTACCCCAATGATCCTTCTCTATTTTCGACCCTCCATCTTGTCATCTAATTTCTCCTTTTCTTTTTTCCCGTCCAGATCACAGACCTATGAATGTTTGACGCAGTATAGCCAAAACTGGCTCTTGCGCCATAAAACACCAAATTCATCATCACCCACAATGTTTCAGTATTTTCTGTATCGTTTTAATATTCAAAGGATGATCAGTATAAGAGTGGTTAGATTTACCTAAAGAATTCATCATCCAGTATGAGACTGTGAATAGCTAATCTTGACAAATTCTATGTGGACTTACCAGGAACAGGTAATTGAGTAGCAACACAAATTCAATTAAGCATGTTGCGGTCATACTTTGGTAATGTGCAGCATTGACTGTGAAGTTTGGTATAAATTATGTTTATAATAAACATCTCGTAATGCTACGCCTTCAGCTTCTGAAGACATCACCGGTCATGACTTCTGTGCGTGTACGGTAACAGTGCTTGTTGTAAATGAATGAAGACATATTGCGTCACTCTCGATTCAGCGATTATATCAACAAATACTCTCTCTGGCTTTGTGTAGATGCAAGATGCTGCTGCTCCACATGAAGAATATTTTCATAAAACACTTATTAACGCAAAAATTAAGGTAATAGAATTATTTTCTGTAATTTTATGTTTTCACAGTCTTCAATATTATCCTATCTCAGCCTATAAGATATCCGGTTGTAGGAATACGTAAAATCCTAATTGTACACATTGGATTACCACAAACTTCCTCTGATTTGAAAGGTAGCATCTCAAGTGAAACTTAGCAGATTCCATTTCATACGGTTTGTGCTGTATTTCTATTTATCATCTGTTAAATGTAGAGTTTTATTCTGTGAGAACAGACAGTTCACAGATTTGTGAAAAGAGTAAGAAATGATTAATTTACTATCGCTTCACTACATTTCATTCGATGCATTAACTTTTATTTCGCCGCAGTTTTTAAAACTCCAAACACACTTTAAACTCCCTTTTAAATATTTTCTCTGAGTATTACATTTCAAAGATATACTTTAAAGACAAAAGCAGGTGCTGCCAAATGTAAGTATCGCAGAGTGTTTGACACTTTAACCATATTTATGAGAGCTAGATAACAGATTTATTATAATTATTTTTATTATACTCTTCAGCGCATTTCTTATAATGCCAGTATTCAAAAAATTATTCTCTTTCCACGAATATAAGGCTAATTAGAAAGTCAAATGTCATTTCAAAAATTTACATTCATTACATTTGTATTCTACACTTTTTTCGTAAATTAGTATTTGATTCTTGTTTAATACTTTTTATGCAAGCTACAAAATTTGATACTAAAATACATCAAGATGAAAGACATTCGAAATAAGATATAATAATATGACAACAGCCAACTACTGTTGATGATCGGCACTTCCCGCTACAGCAAGGGACTGGCTACATATACATCTGAAGGAAGGAGGTTCGTTCTGGGTACCTTCTGTTCCGAACGCGAGTACGTAACCAATCACGCCAAAACGATCGTCTTCGCGTGATGTTGGTACTAGTTCATTTAGATATCACACCTCCCCTGCCAGTGTTTCGGCTAATAGGCGAACAAACGATACCATATTCGTGACGAGCATGTAAGCAGTTGCGTCACTTGGTGGGTTGCGTCATTCGTGCGAGACAGCTTTGAGAATTGCGTCATGTGTGTGACGATTTGATTGCATCATTTGTGTGAGACGACTTTGAGAAGTAACAGCTTATTGAGTCAATGTTTGACGGCTTAGTTGCTTTTTCGGTGGATAGATGGAGGCCACGACTGCGGCGCGTGAAGGGTGCGGTTCCTTTGCACGGCCAGGGTCACCAATGAAGGAGGAAGATTCGTTCCGATTACCTTCCGTTCCGAACGCGAGTACGTAACCAATCACGCCAAAACGATCGTCTTCACGTGATGTTGGTACTAGTTCATTTAGATATCACACCGCCACACATCATTCCCCACCCAGATTTTCCATGGTGTTCGGATATGTCATGTCTCACGGTGGCACGAGACTCAGCAGCTAACGAATTAGGTTGAAACGTCGGCTTCAAATTCATCAGTTCACATATGCTCGCTGCATTGAATACTCCAAGTACCGCGGTCTAGCTATTACTTGTTCAAGACTTCAACATGGAAATTTTGAGTTAGTTGTGTTTTTGTAGTAAAAATAGTATTTTGTCATATTAAAAAAGGATATAATTTTGAAAATGAGTGTGAAGAAAAGAAAACATGCAATTTTAAAACAGAATAGCTCCACCTACGTCACTGGGGAGAGCCACAACACCTTAAAAACTTTAGAAGTAGCCTATGCCCTAGAAAAATAAGCTCCTCCATAATTAAGAAGAATTTGTAAGCTTATTTCGTTTTGTTATTAGCATACTTAATTTACAGTAAGTTTTACTACAAACAATTTTATATTTAAAAGTGTATAAACACCACTCGTTTTTCTTATATTTTCTTTTTCCTTCCTTACGTCTTTTCGTTTCTTATTTGTAGAGAGAATTTTTAGGTAGATTTCCATGCAGCTTAAAAAGCTACGGTGCTATACTGTTACAGTTTCTTTCAACACTTTATAAACGAAAATGTCAAAAGGAAAAAAATGTTTTAAGCACTCTTTAAGTAATTTACGCTAAAATGAATTATGCACTGACAGGAAAATAATAAATCAACTATAAAAGCAATAAACTATGTTAAATATTTTAGCACAGTTAAAAGAAAGTTTCATTTATTGTCAGGATAAATATACATTAAGATTTCAAGAAAAAAATGGCTTAAGGTTCTATATTTATCTACACAATGTTATTTTATTTTATATATATGTAAAAGGGAGAGTGGTTTCTTATTTATTTACATGGTTTATATTTATTAGCTAGAAAACTAAAGCAAAAATAAGAAGGAAAATTTATGTCTTTAAACCTTTCACCGTTATGGAAAAATATGTATTATACATATTTTAGCATGGCAGAAAACCAATTATGCAACATATTTTTGACGAGGAAACTAATTACAAGATATACTAACCTTAAAAAATTCATTTGGATGCCCTTGTTAGCTATATGCAAAATTTAAATATTAATACTTTCCTTGGGGTAATTAGCCGTGTATTTCATGGCTTTGTTCAAAGGTTTATATTTTGTTGTTCTCGTGTCCTTCCCGAAGGGAAGGGATATAAGTTGCCAGAGCCTGAGACAGGTTGGACTTCTACACGATAGATGGCGCCACCACCTATCTCTACCTTCACAATTTAGGCATGAAAATGGAAGGGAGCGAAATATATTCTCAATTCCCCTGTACCCCTTGGTTTATGCTGCGACCACCCACAAGATTTCGGTCCCACTGATTAAACGATCGCGTACTCCGTGTGTACTCGGAGGGTATTTGGTAGCATAAGGCATCGAACCCAGGCCCTCCGGTATAGAATCCGATGCTCTAACCTCTAGACTACCAACGGTTCTAAAGATTTCTATAAAAAGTATAAAAAAATCACAAGCCTACATATAGAAGTAATAAATGCGCCTAACAATATGTTAAATATTCACTAATACATCAGATTTACAAACTCTTTATATATTTATTGCATTTCTCATGCTAGTAAAGTATACGTAACTTCATATTTGACTTTTCTTCTGTATGTAGTTGATTAGATAATATAAGTAACAGGAAAATGATGAAATTAGGTATCTCATCAAATCCCTAAAGGAGATGATCACTTGACGGAAGATGTTAAAATAACGTCTCTTCAAGGTAAGTTCCTGATTAAAGTAAGGGATTTGATCGAATCCCTGAGCTGTTTCAGTGAAACGATGAAAAAATATTGTCAAGAGTTTAAAAGTGTTTATTTAACAAATATGTTGTGCAATTATTAAACGTAGAAGTAACAACAATAGTCAATGAAATGCAAATTATTTATTTGAAACTAATTAACAAATAATTAGAAAATTAGGCTGGTACTTTTTGACGTATAATATCTTTCCTCTCGATTTCTTACGCACTAAAATGTCAATCCATATGTTAATCCTATGGTGCCATTCTTTTAAAGATATGGGGTTGATATTTAGGGGATCGATAGTACTACCTGAAAGTTAGGAAGTACAAGGACTCGCCCCACCCAGGTTTCTCCCCCTCCCCCTGTATAGCATTTTGCCAATGCAAATCCTGACTAGTCATTTCATCATTTCATTGAAACAGTTCAGGGATTTGATAAAATCACTTACTTTCATCAGGAAATTGACCTTGAAGAGACGTTATTCTAACATCTCCCGTCTATTGATCATCCTCCTTAGGGATTTGATGAAATTCCTAATTTGCCCTTTCCCTGTGGCATATATATACTCTGAGGGAATCTACTTTATAGAGATGTTTTAAAAATATTCTGTACTTTTCCGTTTCACTCGCACACGCGATTAAGTCCCTAAACATGATATAACCAACACCAAACGTAATATTACCGCTGTGGTAAATTTAAAAGATAAAAAGTTGTAAGGAGTTGATAATTAAGGAGAATGAATAATTATTTAATAAACAATTAATATTTAATTATAGAGATAAAGTATGCTGCGGTACAATACGCTCACTTCTGCATAGCGTTCCTAGATCTGGTCTTGCCAGAAAACATTACATAAAAATATTATAAAAACTGTTGCCACTGATACTAACAAAATGTGAACCTTACATTTTTCACCACCATATTTACAAAACGAGTTGTGGTCTTTTCTGTCAGTAACATCTTTATACTACCTTAAAAATAGATTGAAATCCAACGAGAACTAATTGTTAACATTGTTTATGTGTGCATTATGTGTTGTCACCATAACGGCAACTTCGCGAGATTTGCGCTGGTGAAACGGAATAGTACCTTATATTCTTATATTAAGTGTATCTAATTAAAGCTTTTTCTATCAAGTGATATCAGATTTTAGATAAATCAAGAGTAATCTTACTTAAAAACAAGTAAGCTAATGAAGTTTTCATTCTAAAACACACCACCGTAAGAGCTCCTATTTTTATTTCCCGGTTAATAAATGCATCAATGAAGGTAGCTATCAAGTCATTTATTTCAGTAACCCTCCCTTTTTCTATTCACTTCATCTCGAAAAAGATACATATAGATAATCTAAAAAAGTAAGCAATAAAATAAAAACGGAAAAGAAAGTGCAAACATTTATCTCACGCGAACACAAACAAGAAGCAGTTAATCGATTTTTTACACGCCTAGGAGTGTAATATTCTTGTATGAAGTAGATAAAATATCACATTTCGTTTTTTTTTTACGATCCATAATTCTTGTTTTTACAACTGGCGCCATTCTCTGTAGCCGCAATTACGGCGCCTTTATTCTTTAACAGATCTTCAATGAACCAGAAGGAATTTGTGGCCTTGTTGCTCTTTCAACAAATGGCGGTTGTTTGGTTTGGCGGCACATGATCTTTTTGTCATTTAAGAATGGTTGGGAGAATGTTTGATTTTTTTTTCTTCATTTTTCTCTCAGAGAAACTTACTTACAAAAAACGTAAATGAACCATGTAATGATAGTGTGCTGAAATGTTTCACTCAAAACGATAAGTGGCCGACATCAAAATTTTTTTTAATTTAAAATTGTTAGAAAAATAAAATAGAAGCTTTTGATTTTTTAAAAAATTAAATACGTTTTGTAATAGTTTGAAATTAAGAAAAGAAGGGAAAAGAGTTGGAAATATCCTAGAATTCCAACAAACCTTTGTAAGTTAACCTTCGAAGGGACTGAAAAAGTTGGCATTCTTATATTTTTTCAAATGGGATGCATTTTGGCACACACGCTTTTGCAGACACGACAAGTTCTTCAAGTGCAAGACCTTTTTTAAGCGGTTGCACCATCTAGTAGTGGTTTTTGCTATAGAAATTTGATTTTTAAATTATTTTTTTTCACGCTATCATCAGATGCTAAATATTGCTATTGTTGTGACTCGAGAAACTATTCTTTTTCGATTTCAATATCTTTTATTGTTCTTCAACACGCAGGATAGAATGAGGTTATTTACACTTATGGATTAATGAAGCTATATGCATGGTGACTAATTATTCGAGCACACGTTCCGTAACCATAAAATATTATACGGTTCTTTTCTTATCTTAAAACGAAAACTACTTAGAATATTCCATAAACATACTTAACTAAAATTCTGTTGCCAGATGCAAAGAGAATAAACACATATTAATTAAAACAAAACAGGAAATGTTGAACTTATTAGGAGTAGCAACATCCATTATTTAATTTTGCGAGAATAACAGAGCCAAATTAATGCTCAATGAATCTTTTATATGGCACATAATCATATGACATGCGTGTCTACGATTTTAAAATGCAGAAAATCTAAACTCCAGCCGGGAATGGGCCCACAGCCTTAGGGTTACGAAGTGGGCATGCTACCTCTATGCCAAGCAGTCTACAGACTGTTATTTTGTAACTGTGATCAATATATATCAGTTAATCTATTAAAGAACTGTTATGTGTGTTTATGGCTACTGTTGATTCTCTATTTATATATTATCTTGGTTTTTATAAGTTTAGTTTTCATGATCTGGCATCAAAATGTTGTTGGCATTGTAGCGCGATGTAAGAACGAGAATAAAAAGCTTAATGATCTAAAATAGTTTTCTTCTGTTATTTTTAATCATTTAAAAAGGATGAATTAATTCTAAATTATTATTTTATTTGCCCCATATATTATTAGTGACTAAATCGTCTACAAACTGGTGACCCGTACATATTCGAATGATGGATTAGAATAATGAAATGGCTCTGACAAATTCGAATGAGGAAAAATTCGAAGCAAACAAGATAAACGTGAAAATTCCTCCTTTTTAGGAAGAAAAACCTGAAATATGGTTTTTCCAAGTTTTCTCAGTTTTCCATTGCTAATATTAAACAAGAAGAATCTAAGTTTAATTACCTTGTTGCGCAGTTAGAAACAAAATTCATAGAAAATATATGGGATATCATTCAGAGTGATGAAAAAATAAATATTCTTGTGCTAAAATTAGACTGGAAATATATATTACATGTTATATTTATACGTATGTGTACTTTGCTTTCTTGTTTAGCGATTCGGAAATTGGGCGCTTTTGGTTTATTCTATACAGAAATTTGCCTTTAAAACTCGTGTTGGCGTACAACGTTTAGCCGTATTTTTCACTGCTGTTTCGTAAACTTCAATTATATTTTTGGTTTCAATGAGCAAATAAGCAGGATACATATATTTCCCATTTTATCAATCTCATCATGGTTGAAAAATGTAATTAATAATTTAACTTTCCATTGCTTGTGTACTGTCCCAATCATGTTAGTAGTGTTGGGCGACTTCGTTTTTAAATAAAAACAGGATTACGATTTACAAACTAAATATTATTTATTACTTACAAATGTGTTTGCAAATATTCTTAAATTTTAATTTATTCAAAAGAAATTATATTATCAAGTTAGTTTCTTTGTTTTTGTATGGAACTTTTTTTAATTATAATATGTTTAAGAATAATATTAACAAAATCCTTTTGTTTTTTTAATCCTGGTATTTATTGGCCAGTGGCTGAGTGGTTAGTGCATCGTATTTCCACACCACAGATCTGAGTTTTAATCCCCAGACTGGGCAAGGTTGACTCAGCCTTTCATTCCTTCAGTGGGTCGATAAAGATGTTCCAAACTTGCTTGAAGACTTAACACTGGAGCTTTCGTGTCAGACTGACCACCTGGCTGTAACATCTGCTCCTGCACCTCAGGGCCCAAGGTCGTGTATACTGATTTGGGCACAGTAGGTCTTGGTCCCTCATGGGCGGCCACGCCACTGAGGTAAGTCATTCGATGAATTCATCTTGAGACATTGCCATCCTGTGATGACCATGTCTTACCGGTTCCGCGTAAGCTAGAGGTGTGGGATTATCAAAATGATGAGACATAATTTTAATACACCCTTTACAAGAGTAAATTATACTTAAGTTCTAATTTGACACTTATTAATTAGGAGGAGAGTCGAGCCCAAATTAAATCACGTATTTAAGCCTGATCACGCAATTAGATTCTCTATCTCAATTATCCTAAATAATCCTGTTATCTAATTACTTATATCTAATATTACCTTTTCCAGTCTGGTCCCTTGGACCTAGAGAATATAAATCTATAAACTTTATCTATGAAGATTCTTGATCCTCGCAATGCAGCTAATTTTGACTGCTTATTCTTACCGCAAGATTTCACACTAAGCTTTGTCACGTATTGATCAGAATGATTTCACACTACAATCTCTGAGCTCAAGTTACGCTATGCTATCTATGCTATTGCTAGGTTTGCCGCGCTATCCTTTTATAGTATATCTCATTGGCATACTGATCCGCTTCTCTTCTTGGTATTGGGTTGAAAGGTTTTGCCAATAATGGCCGTCAAAGAACATAGGAGTTATGTTAATCAGAAAGACGCGAGAGACGTCACAACCCCCTCCAGTTATTGAAAACGTGTGATTTACTTAAGGGTTCTCAATGCCCTTAATAAATTACGTCTAAATCTCTATTTCTAAATTTCTTCGCTTTCTGAGTTTTATTTAAATTTTTTAATCTTAAAATTCATTTTAACTTTTATAATTTCCAATATCTATCTTGACTTTAATTTTCATTGAAATTTTACCCTAAATTTTAACTTTTATAATTTCCAATATCTATCTTGAGTTTAAGTTTCATTGCAATTTTAATCTTAAATTTTAACTTTTATACTTCCAAAAATTTATTCTTGACTTTAATTTTCATTACCATCTTAGAATTTTAATATTCAATTTTAATTTTAAACTCGTGACAATAAATTTTACTCCAATGCTA
Source organism: Trichonephila inaurata madagascariensis (assembly GCA_019973955.1). Classification (NCBI taxonomy): domain Eukaryota; kingdom Metazoa; phylum Arthropoda; class Arachnida; order Araneae; family Nephilidae; genus Trichonephila; species Trichonephila inaurata. The sequence continues at coordinate 14,067 of BMAV01016028.1, read as the reverse complement.
GGGCCAACATTAATAATTACTGTTTAATTTTGTGCCCACTCACTTTTACAATTCGTTACTTAAAATATTTTATACACTTAAAACTACCATTCTGGGTGCGCAGACCAATCTAACACTTCATATGGAGCTGTTACTTCTGCTCCCTTCTTAACAGCCTGGAAACACTTTTGAAGTTCATGATTTTTCAGGGTCAGTCTCCTGAAATGAAAACTATTTGAGTATCTATTTCCATAATATTAATCAATTTTACATAAATTATTTATATATCACAATAAATTTTTATCTCCATCCCTACATCTGGTTTCAACAAAAACTCCCAATGAGCCGCGCAGCGCCGTTATTATTGTTAGTGCCTTGACTACGCCGCGTTTCCCTGAAACCAGATGCCTCATAATACTTAACAATACAACAACATATATATATACACATATTATACAATTACAAACATTTTTCTCAATAAACCATTATAACAAATAACCAAAGGAATTTTCGCATCCACGAAGTCATACATCGAAGTAAACAAATGTGGAATACAAATGTTTCTTTCTTCAGAAAAAATTTTAACAAGTCAAAAAGTTCCAAAATTAAATGAACACTCATTGTAGTGTTTGACTTGGCTTATAACTTTAAGCACCGCCCGAGACTTCCTTCTTTGCACAATTCTTCCTGACCACTTGTTGAAGATCATAAAAAATGAAACAATACAACCTTGATTTTTATATTCGGTCTCCCACGTTCACATTCAACGATGAGGTGTCATCACTCTTCATTCCTTGTTTGTTCTGGAATTTTTGTTGTAAGGTTTGTAATCTCCTTGTCTTCCTTTCCTTGCCTTCCCAATTGTAAGTGTTCTTGGCTGGTTGTGGTTCTTCTGTTCTCCGTCGTGGCCTTAGATTATACTTCTTTTCAAATGGAACTTCAGTTGATTCTCTCCCGTTTTTCTATCTCTGAAATAGTACTAGATGACATTTGTCTTTTATTATTATTATTACTTACCCTTTCTTTGCCACTCCTTTGTGGTCCACTTGTCCCTGATATACCTGATCTTTTTGCTTCCTTTACATATTTAAACCTTTTATTTTATTTTCATTCCCCTACTGAACTAGGTAGTGACCGATCCAGTGATTTGTTTTTATGGGTCCTCTGTATTTTTGTATTGATTTTGATTGGTTACCAATCCCTTTTTGCCTCTAACCTACGTTTCACCGCAGATTTTTCTTTCCCATATTGTGACTCATTTAATCCTTGGTGTACTTTTTCCGAAGCACGAAGCCTTCTGACTTGATCTTATACTATATATTTGGGATACCTGTTCCTACTTTCCGACCTCGGGTCACATTTCCTATGACGATATAGTATTCTTATTTGCATCTACGTTAACTGTTAATCTTTTTCCTGATTTCCATATTACAATATTGTTAAAGTTCCTAACTTCTAGGACTCCTCTATAAGGTCCCCACAAATTTTGTTTAAATTTAGCACACATACTTTGTTAGCAGCTGAACTTACAGGGTGTTTCTAATAAAACCCAATCATTTACCTTTATTTTATGTCCTTCTACGTCTATTATAATATTTTCCCACCTTTCCTGTTTAATTTTTCGTACTTAGTCTTAGCTTCTTTAAAGCTTTTCTGTATATCTTGAATTTTAAATTTAGAGCTTTCCGATATCATAACTAGTTTTTGAAATGGTGTAATCAATTTTCGACCTAAAAATAACTCAGCCGGTGTTTTTCCCGGTTGTTTCATTCACCGCCGTACGAATAGCGTAAGCAAACTCACGTAAGAATTGATCCCAAGTATCATATGTTGATTATTAACGTAATTTGCAATCATTTGCACTATATCTCGATTAACTCTTTCAGTCCGATTTGCTTGTGGTCGATATGCAAATAGCCGCCACGCTTTATGCCTAATCTTTCACTTAAGTGCTCAAAATCTCGATATAAATTGGGGACCATTATCACTATTAATTTTATTGAGCTCCATAAATTATATAAAGTTATCAAAAAATATCCGCTATTATACGAGATGAGGCCTTTTAAGAGGTATGTACTTCAGCCCACAGAAGCTGAAATGACCGGTTATTACTAAAATATAGCGGTTACGTCTTATTCTCATATAGATACGGGCCTAATAAATCTAACGTCACTATCTCATTCGATAATTTGATATAATTGATTTTAACCGACCAGTTGGTAACGCGTTTTTATAGTTATTAACTTGGCACATATGGCATAGAGACATATTGATCAATAAATTTTTCTCATGTACGGAAATAACAAACGTCCCGAATTTATGATACGTTTTAACGCCGACGTGTCCACTTATTGGTTTGTCATGAAATTTCATTATTTCCTCATTCCTTAAAGATTTTGAATGTATACTAACGCATTTCACCCAATGACGTTGCGTGTTTCGTATAAAATAACAATCCTTCAATTAAACTTTGAAATCGTGGGGACCAATTCTCACATATCGTTGCATTAACCGAGTTATTCTCCTCCGGTTTTCTAAATATCTATATATATGACCCAATTCTGGTCATTTTTCTGTTCCCTCTCTATTAATTGTTCCCGCGAAGTAAGTACCAAATCTTTGATTATGGCACAATTAATTTTATCACCAATTATATTATTCCCATGGTTTTTCGGTAAAAGTGTAGCCACCTTGTTTAACTTCATTTCTGACCCATTAGCGTGTAAATTCTTTATTTACCTTATTATCTCACTTAGTGTATTTTGAATTCTTTTAATGCATTTCTGACTTAAAATCTAAATTACGATTTTTGACGCTTTTATGAAATCGATGTACCTGCATCACATGGGTATTCTAAATCTTTCAGCACATGAAATGACCAATTTCTTTTCGAATTGTCTGATCTTAATTTTCAATTCTACAATCCCCTGTTTTTGGCATTTCGCACCCTTGTGCTGTTATTTTCACCTGGGCTCGCGATTTTTTTGATGCCTTGTTTATAGAAAAAATATTTCTATATACTCTTCCGATATAAAAGATTTATCTGCTCCGGTGTCCCATAGCGCTTCAAAAAATGTGTTATTAACAATATAGGTACGTGTGGAAGTTCTGACAGGTGCTATACATAGTTGAGAAAGTCTTAATTGTCTCTTGTCGACACCTCTTGAGGTTGATCATTAACCCTTACAATATTTTTAATCGTCCCCTTTATGTCCTATCGCCTCGATTGAAATTATCACCGAACCCTTATTTCTACGGTCCCCTCTATTAAAATTATCATTTCTGCTCATTTCGAAATGAGTAACCCCTGTTGCTGAATCTTATGATCATTATTATTAAACGTTATTCCTCTCTCGAAACCCTCTATTATTTTGACGGGCTATTCTCGTAAAACCTATTTCTGTTATTTGGTCTACTCCTTATTTCCGAATTCTCCAGTTTTTACCTTCATTAGCTTCAAAATTGTAAGCATCCTGGGCGCATTTTGGACCTCGTCTTTCTACATTATGGTTCTTGATAACCCCTTGTAATTTGCATGAATATCTCTTCGAATTTAGCTGACTTCTAAAAGTTGTATCGTATTTTGTGGATTTCTAACTTCCACGTAGTCCTGTACCTTCGTGGTTCGAGTCGAACTAAAATATGATCCACTAAGTCTGCTTGGGACATTCCTAATGCTACAACTTCTCTATTTTTAATAATCTATATGGCCAAAATCAGTCGCGTCCTGATTTCTCCCCTGATGGGATGCATAAAAACCTCGACTGTAGTTCTTTTATTTTTGATCGCGGGAAAAGCCTTCGCTAATTCAGTTTGAGCTGCGCAAAATCCGTGGCTGTATTTTTGTACCAACAACGAACCAAATATCGAATACCAATCTTGAGCCCCTTCCCTCCTGAGATGACTTCTTAAGTAAGTACATGACAGATTACTTGGGATTTCAAGTAACTGAATATTATTGTCGATGCACCTCAATGAACTCTGCTACATTCTCCGACCCTGAAGTACATTTCAGGTAGAATTGTATTTCCAATCTACATTACCTAACCCAGAATTAACTACGTTCGGTGCCATTGAGACATTGCCATCCCAGGATGCATCATGTCTACTGGTTCCGCGTAAGCTAGAGGTGGTGGATTATCAAAATGATGAGACATAATTTTAATACAACTTTTATTAAGAGTAACTTATAATACTTAAGTTCTAATTTGACACTTATTAATTAGAGTGAGAGTCGAGCCCAAAATTAATCATTTATTTAAGTCAGATCACGCAATTAGATTCTCTTATCTCAATTATCCTAAATAATCCTGCCATTCAATTACTTCTATATCTACTATTACCTTTTCCAGTCTGGTCCCTTTGACCTAGAGAATATAATCTATAACTTTATCTATGAAGACTCCTGATCCGCAATGCAGCTAATTCTTTTGGATCGTTTATTCTTGGTCCGCAAGATTTCACACTAAGCTTTGTCACGCTATTGATCAGAATGATTCCACACTACAATCTCTTGCTTCCTGCTACGCTATGCTATCTATGCTATTGCTAGGTTTGCTGCGCTATCCTTTTATAGTATATATCTCTATTTACATTCGATCCGCTTCTTGGTATTGGGTTGAGAAAGGTTTTGCCATTAATCGTGGCCGTCAAAGAACATAGGAGTTATGTTAATCAGAAAGACGCGAGAGACGTCACAATCTAAGTATAATAAATCTAACAAAATAAATGTTTACCAAGCACAGGAGTACTTTTTACACCTCCAGAGCTGCAGGAAGCACGGCAGAGTTCAGACAAAATGTTAAGTTTCCAGTAAAAAGAATCTATTTGTGGTTTGGGGAAATGATGGCGTATCTCTGACAAAAAGAGATCTTGATCTTCCTGAAAGCCCGCCTTCACCTGCTAGGCTTGAAATTAATAAGATATGTGGCGGTGTGATATTTATATAACATGACGCTTTGATGATCGTTTTGGCTTGGTCGATAAAGTACTCGCGTACGGAACGGAAGGTGCTGAGAACGAATCCTTCCTTCATTGGTGACCCTGGCCGTGCATAGTGCACCACACACTTCACGCATCGCAGTCGTGGCGCTATCTACCCACCACAAAAGAAACTAAGCCGTCAGGCACAACTGACGCAATTAAGCCATCACACTAAGCCGTCAGACACAAATGAAGAAATTAAGACGTCACACACAAATGAAGCAATTCTCAAGTCGGGACGCACGAATGACGCAACTGCTCACATGCTGGCTACGAATATGGTATCGATCGTTTCCTTATTCGCCGAATCACTGACATGGGGGTAAGTGGCGGTGGATATCTATATAAATTAGTACCAAACATCATGTTTTGACGATTGTTTTGGTGTTGTCGATAAAGTACTCGCGTACGGAACGGAAGGTGCTCAGAACGAAGTCTTCATTTCTTCAATGGTGACCCTGACAGTGTGAACAGCATACTTCATGCACTGCTGTCGTGGCGTCATCTATCCACCTCAGAAGCAACTAAGCCGTCAGACACAAATGATGCAATTAAGCCGTTGTACACAAATGACGCAATTCTCAAGACGTCACGCACGAAAACGCAACTGCTCACATGGTCACCACGAATATCGTATCGTTTGATCGCCTATTCACCGAATCACTGGCAGAGGGTATGTGGCTGTGTGATATCTATATAAACTTGTACCAAACATCACGCTTTGACGATCGTTTTGGCGTGGTCGATAAAGTACTCGCGTACGGCACGGAAGGTGCTCAGAACGAATTCTATCTTCCTTCAGATCTATAAAAATACTTCCGTAGTGTAGCTTTGCAGTTATTCTAAAAATAAACCTTTGGAGGGTGTTACTAAAACCTGACTGTGTCCAGGAATCTCCTCGGGCTACTACTGTGGATAAGTTTATTTTGAGTGGACATTGAGAGTGGATTATTGAGTGAACATGACTGCTTTACGCTCATTTGTTTCATTTTAATTCAGTGCTTCTCAAACTTTCAATGTTTGCGACTCAATATTCAATCATACTTTGCATCTTGCCCCCCCCCTTCCATACAATAACAATGTATTAACTTCAATAATGCTATACTTTGATGCTAAGTCTACAATACGACTTTAACCTCTTAAGTTCTTAAGTGTAAAATAAACATCTTGCTCAGCCAGTGTGTTAATTGCACCCAGACGTATATATACGTCTTTCCAAAGTACTATCTTTTCTGTGAACTGCTATCAATAAAATTATTCCGAAGGCTTTTAAAAGCAATAAAATGACCTTGGCAATGTTTCCGAAGGATTTACTTGTTTAAGAGGATTTTGGATTATTTATTCGTTTTCTACACCTCCCCTCAAAACACCACATACGCTTACCTACGTGTTAAAAGGTGGCATTGGGGATTGAATAGCGAGATTTTGAATTGGCATTTAAGGAATTAATTATATAAACTGAACAAATTATCCAGGTAAGTGATAATGTTGGCATATAATTTTATATATGACAAATCCATGGGGTCACTGGTAATTATTAAACTTGTCCTTAATTAGTATTGTTAAATTAATTATAAAATAGATTGTTGAGTACTGATACATTCATTAGTGCATTATAGTGTAAATGAATATTTTATTTTTTTATTATGTGAGAATGTATTTTTTTTACTTTCAGTAAGTTAATAACTTGTTTAAATAGTCTTTTGTTTTCGACTTTCAATATGCTCGCGCCCCTCTCGTAGGGTTATCACACCCCTAGGGGGCGCGCCCCACTGAGAAACACTGTTTTTATTTAAATGTCTCACCTTTATTTGTTTTGTGTGATTCTGGACACAGATCAGGTGTTGTTTATTTAGACGTATGCTCGGCACTTGAGAATTTACACTGTGGTGTAAAAAGTATTATTGATCTCGTTGCCTAATAACCTGATTGTCAATGGCTAGGCATTTGATAAATGAATAAATGATAAAATCTAACAAGTGAAATAGATATTTGTGATTTTCCTTTCGCCATTTTTGTGACTCTTGTAATTAATTAAATTCTATGCGTTGTGCGCGAACGTCAGTCTGTGAAATTACAAGGTACAGGGATGATTGGTATTCATTTATTGAGATCCAATTTTTTCTAAGTTATGCAGGCCTGTATCTTCCTCAAGCAAATTAGATTTAATTATCTTGTTTTATCTTTTGTAGTTGAAATCTTATGCCTTTATTTTTAAAAATTGAGATCTAAATCTAAAAAAGTTGAGGAAAAAATGCACATGATATTTAAATGCAGAATGAAATGCCGATTGGAATGGCCGTACCACTTGCCGAAACTGAACCTGAAATAATGGTTAAATTGCCATGATGCACTCGCATCAGGCTATTTGGAGACTTCTAGTTTTGATGACTTGTTTTTCTGTGTGTGCGTAATTGCAATACCAGAATATACTATGTAAACACTACTGCGGATGAGCACAAACCCTATTTTTCAAGTATTAACCCTTTAAATTCCACTGACGTATATATTCGTTTCACAAAACGGGGGTGTTATGCCCGGACGTATATATGCTTCCTTCCGAAATACGATTATTTTCTAAAAGCTACTGCCAGTAAAACTATTCCGAAGAATTTGAAATGCAAGAAAATGATCTTGACAGCGTTTGCGAAGGATTTACTTATTTCAGAGAAAAATTTGCTTATTTATGTATTCTTTTTTCTTTTAAAACCCAGCATACGCGTTCTTATGTGAAAAACGTTGGCACTGGAGAGCGAATCGTGTAACTTTTAATCGGCAGTTAAGGGGTTAAACAACACGACTATATCTATTTGAAGGTTAAAATTTTATTTTGTTCTTTGTAACTGATTAAAAAAATATTCAGAACTTTGCGCTTAAGAAATGCAATAAAAATGCACTTAATGAATTTCTTTTATTTAAAAAATACTTATACTTATTTTTTGTCATAATAATTTTTTTACGGAAAATGAAAAGTAATACTTCGATTTTTTTTATACTTATAAATAACTTGAATGTGATGATTCTTTTCTGTTCTATACATACATAGAATTAGACATTTACCGGAATAATAATTAGCTTTGGGCGTACTTTGGTATGTTAATTATTATTTAATTTGTGTGTTTAATGTGAATTTGAAAAAATATATATTAAAATTTATATCTATGATAATTTAACTATTTATTTTTTACATCTTTTAAAGTATACAAATATTTAAAGAGGTGAAAATTAAATTGTGATGTGCTAGATATAATTCAACAAAAATAATAACAAAAGCAAGAATTTTTTTATTTTCCAATGAAAAATAACAACGTAAAGGAACACTATTAATCTCATAAGCACTAGACTTATCTGTGGTGAATTATCCGGTAAAACAAAATTGGTAATAAAAGTTAAAGTGGTCAACGTAGAAATGTGTTTGTTTTTAAACTGCTTGAGGTATACTTGTAAAATTTCGAAAATATGATAAACTGATGAAAAAATCAATATATAAATAGCAATCGGCAAATTAAATATTAAGTTGTATTTTATTATATGTTGAGTTAAATGTGTGTGATATTTTGGTTTTATTAAAAAAATCGAACATAATATTTATGTTATAATGATACTAATAGATAGGCTTATTTTCGTGTAAATTTTCTTTCTATTTTTTGCAATGCGTACTTAGCACTGTTATGTTCCTATTGGAACCCTTTAGCTGTTGAAGTTGATATCACACTTCTCAAAATGGATCCAACGAGCTTTAAAAATCTTGTAGATTCATACGTTGAGCAGAAACTTCTAAGAAATGCACATTCAATATATATTTCTCTTTCACTTTGTAGAGCCAAAAATACGCCAGAATGTCCTTCAGTATGAAAAAATCGACTTAGCGAAACGTGTTCAGAAAAATTTAAATTTCTTTCGAAAAAATCTTTTTCTAAAGTCCTATTTTCTTTTTCAGTCCCATCGTTGCCATGTACAAGGACCAAGCAAAAAAGTGGCTAAACACTAGATCGCATCCAAGCCTTTTCGCCTACGGTTGAAAAACTCTGAAAGTAGTAAGTATTTGATGTTTTCTTCTTTTTATCGAAAAAAGGATAAATGAAATTCCTCAAAAGCATCAATTTCATTCACATAACATATCCGTTTAATATTTATAAATATATATTATTTTTCAGTGAGATTTTTGTATATATAGTTGTAGAATTAAATTTTCTATCACATTGGAAGAATCTTAATGGATAACTCTTAAAGGTAATCTTCTTTATTTTTCATTCCTTTATGAAATATTTGAAGTTCTATTTAACTTTAAGAAAAAGTTACATTCTTATATCAATGTATTATGTGATTTATTTCTAACCATGGTATATTAAGAGGACTTGGTACCCCAAAAATGACCGACCTATCGTTTTTTTATTTTATTTAATCCTATTCTTTGCATTATTATCTTTCGATTGATATATCATTTGTGCAAGTCGAAAAGTTAGAAGTTGAAGAAAACTCCATTTGAAAACAAATTAGACAATTCAGCCACACCCCCTTTTCAGAAAAATAAAAGCTAAAAAAGGCGTTATGATAAAAAAATCTATTTTATAAATAGAAATAATAACTATAAGAAAAGAATGTGTAATATATAAAGCAGAATATTTTCGAGGCAATACAATAATGTAATTTTTCTTCTTTGTGAAATGTGTGCTTGTAAAATTTTTGAATTAAGGGATTTTATATTAATAATTTCATAATATTAGTTCTTATTCCTGATATGTTTTTCATACAAATGTAATACTTCAATTTTATGCGAAGAAAAAAACTTAACTTTCCGTTGTGAAAGAAAAAAAAATCAACATTTTTCTTGTGCAATTATACCAACTTAAAATTGATCATTTATAATAATGTATGGGTTGAAAAAATACGAAAATGCAAATATTTTTAAGAAAAATTTATAACTAATATCTTAAAGGTGTTTTTTTTAAATTTATTTAAGTTTATTATAATTTTTTTTCAGAATTATAAATTTTAAAGTGGTTTTTTCTCATTTTGTGTTTTTCGAAACTTGAGTGCATTCAAAATGCTACTCCTTCCAAAACTATTTACCAATCACTTCTACTTTTATACTGTGTGTTGCATATAAAGCTTGTACAAAATTAGTGATCCATTTTGCTGTAAACTGAATACTTTTTTTAAAAAAAAATTAAAATGTCAGAGATATTGGTTTTTGTTGATTTTAGCATGTATTCAAATTTTATTTTTTCTTCTCAAAACGTATAAGTTTTTGTAAATCGACCCCCAAATTTTTTTATAACATCCATATAAGAATATTACAAAAACTTTTCCCAGGTTAAAAATAAAAATTTACAGAAGGAGAAAAATTTTTAAAAATTTTTCCCAAAATTTTCTTCAAAAAATTTAATTTTTTAAGATTGTGGGAATAATATGTGAAAAATTTCCTCGTATCATTTTCTGAATAGCACTATAAAAAATGTTAAAATATATTTTTGAATACATAAAGAAAAAAAAAGTCCCTCAAAGGATCAAGTTTTTTAAAACTTTCGGTTATTTCCAAAACTTTAATTTGCTTATAAGAATAAAAATCTATTTTATTTCAGTGTAATGAAAGGAATATTCAGTTTGTTTGAATCATTAAGTTTTCACAGTACGATCTCGTAGCTGAGCTAAGTGTTTTGATTATAAGTATTTGAATTGCTTAAAACTTTAAAACACAATATTAAAAATACACTACACATTTTTTTAGTATGTAATTTATAGTAAGCTAATTTTATTTTGCTTAGAAAGTATATGTTCGTCAGAACTTGATTTCACAGAGATTGAAATAAAGTGAAATTGAAATAAAAAAAAAATCCTTACACAAAAATAATCTTTACAATTTTTTTTTAAAAATATGAAGCATAAATTATTGTAACTACAGTGAAATCTTATAATTAAATTTCAAACAAAAACTTATTATTGTGGAAAAATAATTTTTACTTGAACAATTAAAAAATTTCACCCAATTTGTTAATTTGCAGAGCAGAATGCAATAAAGTGAACAATTGAAAATAAAGCAATTTCCTGCTTACTCCTTTCTTTTTTTTTCTAAATAGAAAACAGATAAAATATTTCTCGTACATCACAATTGCCATACAACACAATTGCATGGTAAAAACAATGTAAATAACAACATAGACACACAAAAAAAGAAAAGACAAAATTAATAAAAATTCGAAATAAAATTATTCGAGTAAGAAAATAATGTGAATTGAACTTTATCGTAATCGAGAAAGAAAGCAATAAATTCCCAGGTCACGTTAGTGATAGGAAATATCGAAGGTATTATTTACACTTGTCCAAAAAATTCAGGGACCTGCAAAAAAGTGAAGAATCCTGTGATATAACCATGTTTGGGCATAAAATTGAGTATATAGGTGTAATAAAACTCAATACAGAAAAAAAGAAATTACATGTGAATTTTAATTTCTTGTAACGTTATAAATAACATAAAATGATTTTTCAGCGCAACAATTTGGTTTCGTAAGAAAAATTCTGATTTTTGAAATAAACAGGGAAATTTAAATTTAAGGTGTGATTTTTCACCGAAAACCCAAGATGGCCATCCGCATGCTTAGTATGAATGAGAGGAGATTATTGGAAAATACTGTATAAATCTTGACGAAGTGTGATCTCCAAGTCTTGGACAAAAATAGGAGACCTTGACTTTGCCCTAACAAGTCATCCAAGTGTGTCTCAAACGTGCGTGGTCAATTAAAGGCCGAAAACCCTTCTCGCTCCCCTTCCGCTGTATTGTTACTGCTTCAAGAAAGTTCCCCGCAAGACGAGTTATATGAAATATGGTATTATTCTTCATTAAAAGAAATTAATTACGAATGTATAACATCAATTTAGATATGGGATCTTAGGATATTGTCTGCATACTTTTGAGCTGACAAATTGGCATTCAGAAAAAATACAGACCAGTACGTCCGCGCCTATGCTGATTCCATCACATACCATCAAACCAATTGTCTGTTATGTGAACTTTAGGGAATGAATATATGATTATTTCGAGTGCTTCTTTCTCGTCATACCAAAACACATTTGATGTCACACTCTAAACTGAATCGGGACTCGTTGATAAACACCAGTTGACTACAGTCACTTTGCATCCAAACTAAATAGCCTACATTTTTAGTCCACATTGTGTCTTGATGTAAACGGAATTCCCGCCATTGGCATATGTGTATACAGGTCACCAGCATAAAGCCTATTTTGGATGGTTTGGTTGAGACTCTTCGTCTTGTGTGTGTGTTATCTAAAAAAACCTGTCTTTGAATCTGCATCGTCCTGGCTGTTCTCTTTCGACGAGCTATTAACAGGATATATCGGCTATTATTTACTGTAGTAGCACGTGGATAACCTAATTCCACATGACAACGTGATGATTTGGTTCCTTGTGACCAATTCCTCGGTCATGCAATGGCATTCTTGCCATTCCAATAGCATCCGCTACAGTTATTTGTTTGTTTGCCTGGAATCCAGCCTACCAACAATACGTCAAGACAGGAATTCCGATAAATAACGTTGTTGTGATATTTTCTAGACTTTTTTTTTTCTCAAAACAACAAAGAATGTTTGGATTTCACCATTAAGAAAGCATAAAGCTACAGCCTACAAAATGAGGATTTCTATATTTATATACCCTCTCCATCTTGGTTTTTGACATTGTGAACGTTGGTTTGATATCCCTTTTAAAAGACCCGAATTATTTTATCTTTAAATATTAAATTTTTTTGGTTATTAATACTTTTCCCCCAATGACACTGGGAAAAAAAATTTAAAAAAAATTCCCGCCCCCCCCTGAACGAAGTTTTGGGACCGCACAATTGTGCGGATTGGGCTTTTCCCGTGAAATCAGCACCGTGAAATTTTGCTTTTTTTTCCCCCAAAAGTTGATGGAAGAAATATTTAACTAACTGAAATTGTTGAAATAAGGAAATTATAGAAAAGTGAAATATTTTATTCAATTATTTATTTTTTGTGAAAATTTTTAAAACTTGTATTTGTTTTAAAGCATAAAATGCATTGCTTTTTTCACATGTTTTCGAACTGATTTCATTCAAATTTACTTTTGCGAGGCCGGAAAATGTCAAAACCATCGAAATTGTACGTGTCGCCTTTTACCCTGGAATGGCAGGGTAAAACCCCCGACATGTATAGCACAGGCCCAAAATGTGGGCGCCCCCGGGGGTGCGATACCCCTTTCGAGGGTGCGCGAGCGTATCGAAAAAAAAAAGATTTAAAACATAATTAATTTGTGAATGAATTAAAACAAAATACTTTAAGACATAATAAAAAAAGCACTTTCACCTGATATAATTTATAGGCGATATGTCATCTCAAAATAAAAAATTCTTCAATACCTAATTAGCTTCTTTTTATCCAAAACCAAATAAAAAAAAATTCTATTTGATTTGTTGTAACTTCAGATGACTGATTTTACTACTCTTTTCAGAGAAAAACGAATCCCAGACCCAGAATCGAAAAAAATTTTAAAAACATAAAAAAAATTTATCACGAATTATTTTTGAAATACTGCCAAAAGGTAATCTGTTTGACCTTCTAAGTTTTCAGTACAGTTAGTTAACCCCTCTTTTTTGTGTTTGTTTCTCATTTAGGGAAATTTTAAGTAATGTATATTTTTCTGTTGCGCTTTTTCCGGGAAAAGAGTTTTATGATATTTGGAAAATCACGGGGAGCACTTTTGAAGGATTACTTGGGCCCAAAACTTTTTTTTTTGAGTATTCTCAAACATATAAAACATAATGAAAACGTTTTACACATTTCTTTTTGCAGTAACATAAATAGTATCATAATGAATACACTTTTTAACCCGGGAAATGGGCACGCGGGGCACACAGATCACAAAACCGTTAATTTGACTAAACGTTTTTTTTTACCAAAAAAAATAGAAAAGTTTTTTAACGTGGGTAAGTTTATTTTTTTTAGAAATTATTCACTGGGAAAACCCATTTGTATTGGGACAAAAAAATAATTTTAAAAAAAAGGATTGGGGTGATTTAAACACCCCCACCCCACGACCATTAACGCTAGTGAGAGTATTTTCTGCTCCTC
>BMAV01016027.1:0-14644 GCA_019973955.1 Trichonephila inaurata madagascariensis | reverse complement strand
CTTTTTTTTTTGGTAAATTCTCTCTATGACGATAGAATATTTACATACTGCTATTTCATATATCAGGGCAGATTCCCTTTTGAAGGTGTCAATCTTTTTTTTTTACGTGTGTACTGTTTATACTATACGCCCAGGGGCTGAGTGGTAGTGTACCGCGCTTCCAAGCCACAGGTCCGGGATTCAAATAAAAGTGGGAAATCGACTCGTTTTTCTTTCCCCTCAGGGGGTCGAAATGGTCCCAAGCGCGGAAAAAATTGGGGGTTTTTTCGCGTCTGACTGACCCGATTGAAACATTGAACATGCCTCCAGCGCCTAGGGTCACGTAAACAGAGACAAGCACAGTAGACCTTGATCCTCATGAGCTGTTGCGCCACTGAGTTCAGTTCAGTACTATTTATACTAGCCTGTACTTTGACACTGTATGAATAGCGGCATAGTATTTTGTTGTTATGTAACCCCCGAAGGGAAAAAGGAGGAAAGGGTTGCGATCCGAGACAGGTTGGATTCTCCCGACGACAATCATCAATCTCCATCTAAAAATTTGGGGAAGGGCAGAGCAGGGGCCTGTTTATCCATTGGGGAGGGGGGCGGGCCCCCGGGGCCCCGGATTAAAAAAAATGATCTGCCCCAAAGGAGCCTGTGTCGCTCTCGGGGCCCCGAAATGAGCTTAAATCGGCACTGGGCTAAAGGGGAGGGAAATTTCTCCAGCACCCTGCCCCCATGGTTTCTGCTGCGACCACCCACGGGGCTTTTGGCCCCAAGCACGTACTCCGTGTGTACTGTGTAAGTATTTCATATTTTACGCCATATTTTTAGCTATTCGTAATTTTAACTACTGTCAGAAGACGAAGTCGAAAAATGGGCTGACACCCCACTCTTTATATCCTCTCCATGTCGATGTAAGGACTAAGCATCAACTGATTTAATACTCAGGATTTCTCGATATGTGAGCAGCCTGCCGTAGTATTTGTAACTTCACCGTCCAAAACCTCAAAGCCATAACCACTCAGGTAATAAGGGGCTTAGAACATAAAAATTTTGGTTTTTTTTTTGACCGTAAATTGAACAATGGGCTTGATTCATGAAGTCACATGATAAAAACAAACACGTGTTCTCCATAGAATTCAAAACAAACATTAAACTAATTGTACTTGTCCTATTTGTTAAACTCAGATAAAATTTCAAATTTCATATTTGGTTAAAGATATTTAAATGTTAGGGAAAAATATTTCTTCAAAAAGATTTTTTTTAAATTAAAAAGTCGCATTTATGCTATACTTTTACATAAAATGCATTTTGTATACATATATGTATTTTTAAGAAAGTTTCTGCAAAGGCGCTTGGCAACACCGGAGCGCGTGAACTGATTAGTTCGAAACACAAGATAGTTTCTATCGTGTGACTATGACGTCACATGAGTTTTTGAATGGATTGGCTAGAATCACGTGGCTTTTACTATCATGTGACTATGACGTCACATGAATCAACCTCATTAAATTTTTTAAATTGTATGAATTAAGTATTTTGCGTCAATTTTCTTAGAAAAAAAAAAGAAAATAATTTAAATCAATGTAAATAATCAAGTCGTTTAAATATTTTCATTTAATTTTTATGCAAAAAGGAGTCGTATAATACAACATATGATTGAACAAATAAATACTAAACATGAAAATAAGTTTGCAAGACTTTTTCATGGGCAATATGACACCTTACATACGAGGGACGTTCCAAAAGTAAATTTCATTAATTTTTTAAGGGAAACATGGCACACGTTGTGAAAAAAACAAATATCACATAAGAAACTATATCCGTTCCTGGTTCTGAGATGGAAAAAGCTTCAGCATAGGAGGAATGACGCATGCACAGAGCGTCG
The DNA here is from genome assembly GCA_019973955.1 of Trichonephila inaurata madagascariensis. NCBI lineage: Eukaryota > Metazoa > Arthropoda > Arachnida > Araneae > Nephilidae > Trichonephila > Trichonephila inaurata. The sequence continues at coordinate 12,771 of BMAV01016027.1, read as the reverse complement.
AAGAAGAGAGAATAGCAGTAGACCGACACACCCGAGGTTAATAAAATGTAATCCATGAAGGCAGACAGCCGTGTGTTGAAAGCCTGTCGTCAGTGGAAGGACATATTATTATCCGTAGTGAATAAACATGTGGTACTAATGTGTCCTTCATCTATGAAAGCCTACAAACCCTCCATGGTGAAGGGGTCATGTCAAATGGTTGATCACTTGTGTTGTATATTCAAAGAAGGAAGGCAGACTGTGGAAGCTGAAGGTCGAAGTGCATTCCCGGATGGAAACAACATTGCACCACCGTACTTTCACCTGTTGCATCCATTGAAAGTCGGAACGTAACTTTCAAAACAATGCGGAGATGGAGCAGGCTGTCCGACAATTCCTTGCGTCGCAGGGCACCTGCTTTTACCAAAGAGGTTTCTTCAAAGTGATTGTAAGCAACGACAAATGTCTCAAGGTTGGTGGCAACTATGTCGAGGAATAGTGCAAAGTGCGTAATTCATGACATCATGGTATTTTTTTTTTTTTGCCAATATAAAGAAACATGGGAATTTCAAAAAGTCCCTCGTGTTTGTACAATAATTCCGAAATAATTAACTCAAATCATTTTAATAAAAAAAATTAGCAAACTGCAGAAATTATTGTATTTATATAATACACTAGCGGGTATACCCGTTCACTTACGGCGTTGGCGTCGTAATTCAGATTGAAGGATAAAAAAGTATTTAATCATTTTACGAGAATTGCAAATTAAACAAAAAGGAAATCTTTTTGCATATCTCAGCTGAACAAAAAAAAACCATATTTGTTAAATTTTAAGTCTGTAAATCTAATCGCGTAAATCGTAAATCGCCCCGTAACTCTCTCTTGTTGGTTGATTTTTGAAAACTCCTTCCTAAGCTGTCTCTGCTCAGCAAAAAAGTAACACATTGTTTCAACTTTTGTATAATGAATGCTTAAAATAGTGTAAATAATTTATATAGAGAGAGATGTGTAATACGTTAATATTATTTTCTGTTATATTTATTTTATGTTAAAATTGTAATATTCACAAGCAGCATCGTTCCTTACATTATAATGGTGATTAAATGGAAACATAGCGAAATGTTCTCGATAGAACCAAATTGGCATCATTTTTGGCGACCCTGTTGGCAACTTGATGATAGATTGAACGGTACAAAAGTTGATATGCTGTAGCTTCACCTGGTGGGGTGCTGTAACAAAGAGGATAACGTAAAAAACAAACTTCTCCACACAAAAAAAATACATATAGATGCCAATTTTCACAGTGATGGGTTGAACGCTGTTGGAGTGAAGCGAGGTCATATATACAAACATACATTTTTATATACACAGATTATCCAATAATTTTATAAAACATACGCAATCAAATAAATATTACCATAACTTTCACATGAACAAGTTTTAGATGCATCATAGTATTAGTTCCAATGTGCATGCTCTTATCTATAAGCAAGGTATTGTGCCATTTATTATATATGGCTAAAGAATTTGGGGCCCTGCTCTTAACAAGAAGATCTGATCTACGCTTCTGCGGGGGATCCAGAGACGTATTTTACTGCGTGTCATCTGTGGTTACCGTACTAATAGTTATGAACCAATTTTTGTAATTTCTGATTTTTCTCCCTTTTTGATATCTTTATCCTCTAATCTATTACTTTCAAAGATTTACTATAGGTGTCTTCTGTGTATAGCTATGACCGTTTAGTTCCTCTTTCAGATTTCCTGCATCCTTCAGAATGGATTTCCATCCACTCAGGTACCATAGCAAGGTTGATGAAGATTATCCATTTGTTTACTTTACCAATGGAAACAAAATTAATAAAGCATTTTGTAATTCTTCATAATGGTTTTGAAATTGAACATCACCAATTCAGAATTCGCGATGAATGTACTGTTTTTATTGCCGAACTTTTAAGTATCAACTATACTATATAAAATGGATCATGCAGCAAGAAGGTTCTTCTAAATATTTGGTTTGCTCACATTTTCTTTCTTCCTTATAGAAACTCTACAAAATATTTCATCTTCCAATAATATTCTTGTGGAAATTCAAAAAATCTTAAAATTCTTAAGGATTCAAATATCCTAGTATTCTTTTACTTTTGTTCTTAGCTATATTGGAATATCTGGAAAAGAAAGGGCTGATTTCTTGGCAAAATCCGCAACCAAACTGAAGATTGAAATTTCAGTTAATATTCTGAAATAGATCTACAAAGAAAAAAAATACTGAAGAAAACGTTGTCTCTCTTTGGAACACTCAATACACGAAATCAGCTCATTCTTTTTTGACAAAGAAATTTTTTCCAACCACTTCACAAAGACTTGTGTGATTACTTTTTTACGAACTATAAAATCATGCAATTCCTTATTGGTCAAGGTAACTTTAAAGTGTATCTCAATAGATTTAACCTGTGTCCTTCCAAATTTTGTGACTGTGATGTTGTTAGGGAGCTAAGTGTGGTTTGAAATGCTCAAAATTTTTATAGTACATCATTCTTTATATAAATTTTTCATTAGCATTGAGTTAAGGTATTATCATTCCCGTCGGTGAGAAAAGAACTGCATAAACTTATTTTGTGATTAAGAAAAAAGATCAGAGGTATTAATATACACATCAAAACATTTAACAGACAATAACACGCAGATAATTTCATGCTGCGTTATTTAAGGTTTTTATGAAGATTATAAATATTAATAAGAAATGGAGAAAATTGTAAAGTTGTATTCAAACGTGAGCATATATAAAAGGTATGATCTCTTAAAACTTTGCTGGTACGTCTAAGTTTATTATTAAATTCCATACAGTTTAGAAATGACAGCTCCTTTAAGGACATATTTTAGAAATATAAGGAAAAAATGGGCAATATTCTAAAACATAAAACATAAATAGCACGTCTAGTTACAATCTAAGGAATATTTTCACTGAAGCTTTTCAGTAACACAATACATAAATAAATCTGATGGCGATAATTTTCGAACTAAAATTAACGTTCCATCTATAGATCAAATGATTATATAATATGTGCTATTTATTTCCGATTATTTTTCCAAGAAAGCCATGAAACAAAATAATTAAAATATATTACCAAAATACTGAATTGTTTACTGGATATAGTTGCTACCCGTAAAATCCAGCGTATAACGCGAACTTTGAACATCAAAAATAAGATCGAAATTTAAGTATGCGCGTTATACGCCGGGCATAAAAATGACAGCTTTAAAAATGAAAAAGAAATGAGCATAAAAAAATTAAGGCTTTTACCTATATCGAAATACTGTTTATTTCAAAGAAATAGCACAGATTAGGATCTTAAAGGGTTATATTTCTAGAGAAGTATTCTATTTTTTCAAAAATCTGGAATAATATCTTGAATAAATGACTTTAAAACATAAAAGCATTGCTTATGTACGGTTCAGGATTCATCGTAAAAAAGGGGATACGCGTTATACGGCGAAAATACCTAAAAATTAAAAGCTGTAGCTTGAATGTATAGATGTGCGTTGTACTCCGGAATTTACGGTAATTATTTACTAAAAGAATAACGCAAAAATAATTTTTGAATCATATAGATAAAATTCAAATATTCGAATGCAAAAGAAAATTTTGAATTAAATGTAATAGATGGAAATCAACTGTTATTTTTTTTTAAATATTTTCTTAAAGAACCTATTATTTAACCATTTAATATACTATTTAATTGAAATTATTTTCATAAAGTAAAATATACTTTTGTAGCGCGTTAGACGTTCAAAAATTAAACTAAAAGTGTTAAATTGGGAGTTAGGTGTGTAACAGTTATTTATTAAGTTCGGTCACTCAAAGACAACACATATTGTTATCAAAATATGATGTGTAAAGAACATGGACTGTTTTTCATAGTGACCACATTCTTCTCTCACCTGGTCTCTACTTAAGATGTGTGATTGCTAGGGGGCGCTTCTGCTGCTTTGGATTGTCACGGTAATTAATGACAAGAGTGAATACATTTGTTTTTTTCTTACATGTCTCGACTTTAATTTATAAAATGCAGGTATTTCTATAAATTTTTCTATAACATTTAACTATTTGACTGTTGTGATAAGTATAGTTAGTCATTATATAGTTTGACCTATGATTATTTTGATGAATCATTGCTCCTTTGAAGCAATGAAGTTGTAAAAAAATATATCCAGGCGAACAGATTTTAACCCCTTAAAGTAGTCTCATTATTTATTTATTTATTTTTGCCCAAAATGTTCCAAAAAAGGCACATTTTTTGTAGCATATAACCAAGCATAATATTTAACAGGACGCGGAAATGGAAGAATTTTATTTTTTAATTTTCAATTTTAAAGTTTTCGCCTGTTTTTTATTTTATAATTGTGGAACACAAAAAAACTCCTAAATGTTTGCTTTTTATAAGTACACTTTATACGCTATGAAGAATTTTATATATTTCTTTCATACTTGTAAAAAAAGTTCACGTTCTTAACTCTTTTTCAAAAGGTTGAGGATTTTATGTACGTAATTTGAAGCATTGTGTAATACTATGTTGAAGCCCGGTGACTCAGTGGTAGCGTATCGCTCTTCCACACCATAGATCCGGGGTTTAAATACCGGGCTGGGCAAGGTCGACTCAGCCTTTCATCCCTTCAGTGAGTCTATAAATGAATACCAAGTTTGCTTGGGATCTAAACACTGGGGGTTTCACGTCAGATTGACCACCTCACTAGAACATCTGCTCATGTACTTTCGTTCCCAAGGTCACGTATACTTGGCCCTACTGGGCTGTTGCGTCACTGAGTTCAGTTTTAGTAATACTATGTATTATATTGCAATGAGGACAGAGATAATATCGGCTTTTTTTTATTATCTTATCATTTTCATTTCTTCTCAAGAAACAAATTCCACAATGTCTTTCCAATCCTTGTTTTTGATCAAATATTTTCAAGGATCTAAATTCCTACTTCCCATAAATAATTCCCGCCTTTGCCACAAAGGAAATCCTGGATTAGAAGTATATCTGTACTAAGTTCAACTCTTAAGCACACTAGCATTAATAATTTCAGTATAAGAATGAAAAATATGAGCAAATCAAAGATATAAAGAAGAAAATATCAGTGCCCTTGCAACGTAGTTTTCGGTAGCCCGCACGGGGCACGGACAAACCAGTTTAAGAGGTTAAGAGAAAGCAAAGATCGAGAGAGAATGCAATAAAATACAAAAACATGTTTTGCTTATAAATAATGTAATATACATTTTTTATATATTATATTTAGTAATATTTTTTTACGCAAAGAAAGGGAGCGAGCTCATCCAACAAAGATTTAAAAGCTACAGTATCTGCCGAGGTTGACAGTTTGCCAAGAAGCATTCATTTATCAAAAACAGGTTGCAAATTAAAAGAAGGCTCCTCATTTCTGATGAGAAATTTATATTGATTTAACTTTGCAGTATGAAATACAAGCATCTTTTGGTATTTCATATGGCCCAATTAAATTTGCAATAAACATTTTTAAAAATAATTACAATAACAGACTTTGACCAACTAAAGCTAGTTTTTACCAACAACTCTAACCTGACACAATAGAAAAGAAAAATAAATTTAACTTCAATTTATTAAGCGGGAACAAAAAAAAATGCAAAAAGGTAAAGTATTTTAAAAAATTAAAAATTAAACACAAATAATAATAATAAATAATTATAAAAAAAAATTGCTGCTACGTTTGTTCTTATTGCATTCTTTAAAATTTACAAACTTATTTTTCGATGTAAAGATGGGCTACAATAGTCCAATTTATAAAAATATAAAACACTCTGGAAAACTGTCATGAAGCAATTGAGTTTTATAAGCTGCTTCGGAAATAAAGAAAATATGTTTACTGAATAATGCGTTTTGATAAAAATACACGTTGATATTTTCAGTAGTAAACAAGTAATAAAAAAAAAATTAAGTAAATTCCTACTTAGATCAACAAAGAAAAATTTTATTTTAGCTACTTTTTATTAAATAGTTACAATTAATATAAATTTATATATACATAGGACAGAATCCACAACATTAAGTGGTCGGTAGTTTTATTGAAAATTACCATTAAAGTATCGCATGTCATCAGAACAATCATTAATATATAAATTTCTGGATGGGTTATCCAAAAGGGTCGCTAAATGCCAAAAATGATACCAACGTGATTGTGTATTTGTAATTCTTTAAATTATTATTTTTAATCAACTAAAATTTTTATTTATTATTATATTATTGTATTATCATCCAATATAAATTTCAGTTCAACTGAACATTTTAACACATGAGAAAAAAACCTTTTCAAGTTTTGACACAAGTGGCCAAAAGAGTCGCTAAGTCCACCAAAAATTATGCCAACGTGGTTGTGTATTTGTAATTCTTTAAATAATTAGTTTTAATGAATTAAAATTTTTATTAATTATTTTTATATTATTGTATTATCATCCAAAATAAACCTGTATATAAAATTTCAGCTCAATTGAGCGCTTTAAAATGTATTTTATTAACGATTGAAGATTCCACCCAGATAAATAAATAAATATATAAATAAATATATAGAGATTGTGAGCTAATGGTAGGAATTGAAAAACAAAAAACAAAAAGTGAATTGTATTCAATGAAAGTATCCACTTAAAGATGAAAAGACTTCCCAATGTCCCGTAGGTGTCAGTGAATGACCAAATCCAGCTTCTCGGTCAATTTCTCAGTACTTAGGATGGGATTTTGTTAAGTGTTTGTGCACGGCATTTAATCGAGTTCTACATGTTTTTTAATGTTTACCTTCTAGATCAGGGGTGACCAACCCATATGTGACCTCGCGAGTCACTTCGAAAAAACATTATAATCAAGCGGGCCCATATAAAAATATATATCTTTATATTAAATTTAGACCCATTACAAACATTTATTGGAGTGAAAATTTAAAACAGAATGACATGTTATTATTGCTTTCGTTGTTTTTATGTCTACAGACATAGATAATATAATAATAACAATGCGATGATTAAATAATGTTTAATTTATTTAATTACTGAGATATCTATTTCTCAACTCTGTCACTTTGTAACTTTGACACTCTGTTTTTTGTAAGTCAAACTCAATGGGTACAATTGGGCATCATAATTGATGTTGCAGGTTTTCGTCCGTTCAGTTTATGCTCGATTTATGTTTAATAAATTTCATTTTCGAAAGAAAAAAAAAATATTCGCTGCAACAAAGCAGAGTGATGAAATAGAGACAGTTACGGGATTAGTTTGCATAAAAAACCCGCTAAAAACAAAAATATTGTACAAAGTAGTTGTATTTTGTAAAGTGGTAAAGAGTCTCGCGGGTCTCAAAATTATTCAAGGTGGGCCATATGCAGCCCTCGGGGGCTGCGGGTTGTGGCCACCCCCGTTCTAGATTGTACTTTCCACCTCGGAATTTCTTGAATCACCATGGATATTGGCTTACGTTTATTCTCCGATCATTTCCATGCACTAATGTAATATTTGTAGTATGTCCGTTGGCGTTGTTGCTTTTATTAAACTTGCAAAACAAAAACAAAAAAAAATGAGCCTTTTTTTTTACTTATACAGGGTGGTTTATAAAGAAGTATGCAGTTTCAATGCGCTGTAAATAAAAAACAATGTAAGATATTATATGTTACCTTCAAAATAGAGTTGTACGGTATTTAAAGTTTTGTTAAAGACAGTTAGAGATGTTCTAAGTGTGAAAACGTAGTCAACGACATACATTGAGCCGTTAATTCATTTCATCCTAAACGCGTGTTAAAGTATCTGAATCAAGTCCATCGATAGCAGTTGGGATATGCAGTTTCAACTTGTGACATCTCACGCGTCCTTTCTCTAACATAACCTCTGTGTTCTTTGACGGCCACGATTAATGGCAAATCTTTTCCAAGCCAAATCCAAGAAGTGAAACGAAGGATAGATGCAAATAAGATAACCTTTAAAAGGGCAGAAGTTTTGGTAAGGCGCGATGGCAATTTTAGAGAAAGTTCAGTTCAGAGAAGATAGAAGTGTAAAGTGACGGCTTGCCTACTGCAAAGGAATCATGAAGGTCTATAAACCATGCAACCAAAGGTACATACCATTGTACGCCAGCCTAGAAATATCTGAAGTGGATTGGACGTTGCGTAGATACCAAAGGTAGGAAGATTACCTTCTGAACGCGAATATAGTATTGAAAGTTGAGAGTAGGCGGATATAGTATAATTATATTGATAAGTGATTAATTGCGCGATCTGTGTTAATTAAGACTACGTGTTTTTGAACTATTCTCATATAATATAAGTTTGTTCGATATACAAATAATTTAAGTTAAATTCTTAATAAAAGTCATATTAAATTCTGAAATATATAATGGAGCTGGAATCCTACACCTCTAACTTACGCTGAAACCCCCGACATGGTCAACGAAGATCGACCATGTCGCAAACTCAACCAGATCGACAAGAAGGGAAAGGACGAATACCTTGTCCTTTACGTACCCGCACGGGAAGAAATCACAAAGTGTAAAGTCAGCACTTCTAGTTGGCTATTAGGTAAGTGGCATATTGTAGTCCGGGACTCGTCAAATCCATCGATGAAGGAGATGTTCTTCGAGCTAATCTCGTACGATGGCCAACCAGTGTGTTGATGTACCATCCAATTGGAGAATGGAGTTATTATATCAATGCCGTCCTGCAACTGTAATATCAAACAGACATATCATACCCCAAAAAGTAGCTCCTGTGACGTTTTATTAATTTCAGAACACAAAAAGCCCTTTCCACTGCAAACGCAGCCATTTCGACTGACTAAGCACATAACACGAGGCCCAGTGGCCGAGTGACTGCGTATCGCGCTTCTACACCACAGGTACGGGGCTTCTATCCTCGGGCTGGGCAAGGTCGACTCGGGTTTTCATCCTTTCAATGGAGTACCAAGCATGCATGGGGACTAAACACTGGGGGTTTCGCTTCACTCGGACCACCTGATAGGGAATCATCGGGGCTCATGCACCTCAGCGCCAAAGGTCACGTATACTGAGATGGGCACAGTAGACCTTAGCTCTCATGGGTTGTTGCGCCACTGAGTTTAATTTAGTCACAAAACACACAAGCTATTGCCCACTTCCGTCAGGACCGAATGAGTGAATATTAACGTCGCAATGTTCAGCTACACGATGACTTTTGAGCGGGGCCACGTAATTACGAACCATGGTCAAGTGACGTGGACGACACCTGAGCTGGCACCCCCTCTCCTAACTGCCACACCACACCAACGCGAGGACGCTTCAGCTCTCGACAGATTTAACGTGCATCGCTACCCTACACGGCGGGTCTTTAGTGGTACTGGGCTTGAACTCATGACATGTGCCCGCCATGATCCGATACCTTGACCACTGGGTTTCCCCCCTTCGTCATGGACGAACCAAATTTTTAATATTTTAAACCTGGGGGTTGAGTTGGTATTTTTGTCTTTGATTGTTCCCGTTTTACAACATGGGGGAAAGTGTATATTTTTAAAAACCCTTTTATTATAACCTTGAAAGAAAAAAAAATGGCAGCGAAAATTAAACCACATACTCCAAAATTTTCTCGCACAATAAAGTAGATTTACAATCAGCTTTAAAGCAAATTAATACAGGTTATGTGTGTTTAATTTTCTTTCCATCCAGCATTAAACTATGTAAGTGAAAAAAAAAGGAATCCAAAAGACCCAATATTTTAATGAAATAGTGGTTTTAAAATATAGGGGAGGGATGGCGAACCTGTGGCACGCGTGCCATTGATGGCACGTGACACAATTTTTTTGGGCCCCCCGATTTTGGGTCAAAATAACAAATTTCATTATGAAGCATTATGAAGAAACGCGAGTTATCGGTCATGGTGCGTGAGGCGGCCGGGAACACACTCGTTTGTTATTGTTTTACAATCCTAACATAAGTTATTTGTCCATCTAATCTGCAACAACAGAAGTTACACTAATGTTACTTTAATTTGAATTACACATATAACGAAAACATTTACAACAATGCAGTACAAAATGTATGTTTTTTTGTAGTAAATACGGAGTTTTGAGTTGTTAGTATTCAGTTATTATTATTTTCCCAATAATCACAAGTTAAAAGTATTTCATGGCACGCCTATACCTCATTAAACATTTCTTCAGAAAAAAATGACACGTTGATCCGTAAAGGTTCGCCACCCCTGATATAGGGAATGCTCATGATGAAGCTCTGTGTAAAGAATTTAAGTAAATCTATGAAATTTGATGTGGGTAAGGATGCGATATGATACATTGACTCTAACGGAATAAAAAATATTCTTTAATGGAAAATAATATAAATCGGTTAATATATATACAGATAACTGAAATAAAAAGTTGTAAGAAAAATTTTGGATATCTTAAGTGCATTGAAATGTACCAAAACTATATATATATATATGAGCGATGTTATAACCTGAATATAGTTTCTAAATAATTAACCCAAAGGGAGAAAGAGGGCTCACGATATAATAAAATCATGTTTCATGCAACTATGAAAAGAATCTACTTCTCAGTCAAACTTATCCGAAATTCTTCCAGTGTTCATAATTTTTAAATAATCCTTTAAAGTCTATTTTTATGTAAAAAAATGTAACGTTATAAAAATGACATAGATTTATGAATAAAATAACTTGTTTCCTTTTAATCTAAGAATGAATTTAGAATTGCAGAAAAATGAATTCAATTTATTATAATTACTTAACAGATAAAATTATGTATTTTCCGCTGATGTCAGAATTAACACGAGTATCATTCTGTGTGTGACTCTATTGTACTTATTATTAAATTAAAAAAGAACTTTTTCAAATTTAACAGTATTAGGTAACGATCCGCTAGTATTGAGATTAATTCTGCATAAAAATTATTCAAAATAAAACAAAATACAGTCAAACCCCGATTTAAAGAATTCATCGGGACCGAACATTTTGTTTGTGAATTCGGGGTCATTCGCTATATCGGGATTGAAACAATATATACATTTTTTTGCACTAATCTTTTGATAATTCTATAAGCAACTACACAAAAAACATCCATAGTTAGAATTGCTCTAAGACTGAAATGGTAAATATCAATTCGCAGCCCCATTAGAAATAAAATATGGATAAATGGATAGATTTATGTATATATTTAAAATAAAGTTTCTGTAAAAAGTAAAACCGAAGAATTGTAATGGATGAAGTAATTGATTAAAAATATGCAATTGCATTTATTATATCACCATAATGTCACAGAGAACAAACTCATGGGTACATTTGGGTTAATAATAAGAACGAGGAACTTTGCGGATGAAACTCAAACTTATGAATTTTTACCGAGTAGTTTTGCCAATTTTCATAAATTAACTTAAGTGTTTAGTTCATCAACAAAATAATGTTTTTTTAAGCTTTCATTTTGAATTACAACTAAAACATCAAATCTAATTAAAATTTATTATAAGTGTAAGATATATTTAGACCAAAATTTCCCCAAAATTTTTTTCCAAAATTGACTACTTTTCATAATTTTTTTGTTTCTTCATGATCCCAATATTGCACCTGAGAACTAATATTACTTGATATATATATCTCTCTCTCCATATCTTTTTCATCTTATCCGCAAAAAAGTTAATCTTTTTAGCGATTGGGGAGGTTATAATCGAATAAATGAGGGCCTTAAAAAAAAGTTTTACATATACCCAGAGACGTCATAAGGCATAGACCAACTATAACCAGGCCCATGGCGGCCACATTGAAGGCCTCGTCTCGTTCTCGACTCAGCCTTAATAAGATCATGATTCGAATCATTTTAACAGTCAAATGATATTTCCGGTTGTACTCTCCGAAAAAGTGGGAATTTTGGACGATATGTTAACTGGCTATATGTGATGATCGTCGTCCATGTTTAGGTCTAGGCCTACTACCATACACCATCATTACTCCTTCAGTCAAATGGCGGCAATCGATCGAGCCGGTTTGAGTGATTGTAAGCCATACATATTTATTTGCTTCATTTCGACGAGTATCTGACAACATATGCTATGTACTGTCTACTTTTATGGGTCAAGGGGGGGGTTTTTGTAGGGGCAAAAGGGCACTTTACGTAGGGGCTCAGGGTTTACATTTGCGTAAGGGGTCAGAGCCTCAAGAAGTCTTAAGACGTCCCTGTATATACTTATGGAAAATCTGTACATATTAAAAACAGATATTATTACCTAATAATTACAACCCTGTGAGCTCTATCCGCGATCTTCTTAATAAGAGTCCTCTTGGGGAATTCTTGGTGTTTAAAAATTATTTGATTAGAAAGCTTCCTCCCAAAGAAAACGTGAGCATGCGAATTAAGACAACTATATAAAGTCTAGGCTTTCAAGCTAGAGGGAGAGAGATAGAGTAGACTGTTAGCGGAGCAATGATTAGTCAACTTTGAAGTGAGGCACAGATATTTAGTAATTGATAACTGTATTACTTAAGTTGACGATCTGTCACTTGAGATTGAATAGATAGCTAGGAAGGCAAAGCTATTGAATTGAACGCAAGTGTCCTAGTTAATTAAAGTCTTCTCATATCTCGCTACCTCGTTAATTGTTCTTCATATTTAATAAATTGGGAGCATCTCTTAGCTTCGGTTGAATGAACTTGTGTACTGTGAAAAAATTGAGTGATTTGGAATATGGCTAGCTTCCTTCCCTTTCCCCCTCAGCTTTAGAAGCAGAGGCAAAAACCTTCAACCCTTTA
>BMAV01016026.1:279476-291713 GCA_019973955.1 Trichonephila inaurata madagascariensis | reverse complement strand
GATTCTGAGGATCTACCTTACTGAATAGATATTAATTATATAATAAAGATTATATTAGAAAATTATAGGTTAATTATAATCGAAATAGTGTTAGAAAGTTCCATCATTATATAACACTCGAATTAAGTTTTAACGAAGATTAAATTAATTTTTATATAAAGAAATTCAAGTACTATCACAAGATGACCTTGCGAGCAGTAGTTCAGCTAATTTATCTTAACATTGTATTGAAAAACATGATGTGTGAGCAATAGTTTTTATATATATAGATATATTGATGATTTAATGGATTTCGGGTAAAAATAGAAAATATAAACCTAATATCATTCATTAGCCAATTTTTAAACCTTATTAAAATTAACAATGACTAACTTATTACCAACTACTTATATACAAATTGAAATATGGGTCATAAATTAAATAGTAATATTATTAATAAAAAAAAAGATCCTTTTAATTTTAATACTATTGAAATTTCTTTTTGGAACAGTAATATCGATATATTTATTTACAGGAATATTATTCTTAATCATTTAAGTAAAAACGATTATTTTAATAATGTTAAAAAATTTAACTTTTAGAACATCACTATCCTGTTAATTTTCTTAATGCATACATTTGTAGTACATTCAAAGTTATTAGTTTGATATACTTTTTCTTATATAAATCTTATATTATCTTATTAGTATTGGTTTTGCTTCAGTTCTATCTAAATATCCTTTATTTTCTCTCAACTTTAATATAAATGGTACTATAAGTGGGATTGTTAGATATTTTTCAAATTTAGAAAGGGTTTTATAAATTTTAGAGTTTCACATCACATTCTCTTCTTTTAAAAACCTTTTTAAAGCTTATCATGATTTTCATATTTTCTAAGTGTAATGTACAGTTGCTTACTATTGAAGTAGTTTTGTGAATAATTTTACTTTTAAATGATGTCTTGCAACCATCTTTTGTTTTAGATAGTTTATGGATAGGCGGGTATAATACTTTTTGTTATTTTGGAAATTAACGATTATATATTTTTCAAAATAATTTAAGCGTTTTTACATTTCTTACATGCTCTTAAGTTAGTAGATTGCTGTTTTAGAAAATAATTTTAGTTTCTACCAAAAAAATAAATTAATATGGTATATTTACTCTTCTAAATTGAACACAGTAATATCAGCAAACAAAGCGACTTTTTAATCCTGCAATCCTAGTTCCAAGCCTTAAAGTTTGCTTTTGTATTACTGTGGTTATTCTACTTTGACATGTGCTGTTTTGTTATATTCTTACATATTGTTCAGCATTAAGTTAAAGTTATAGCAATTTAGTGCGGGATTAATAATTAGATATAAATAAAGGCTTTTTTTTCAAATTTCTTAATTTCATGTGGTTGATTTTTATTTTTGGGAGTAATTCTCAATAAAATAAAATAAATAAATAAAAATATACTTCCTTTAATATATATATATATATATATATACATTGCTTTTACTGTCGTAAACAGAAGAAATGAAATTTACTTAAAAATACGAGAACGTCTGAGTTATTTATTTTTTTTTTTACAGTTGCGTAGTTGGTTCCAGTTTCCAGATACAAAAACTTTGAGCTACATTTTAGGTAGCATATATATATATATATATAATATATATATATATATATATATATATAGAGAGAGAGAGAGAGAGAGAGAATTTTTAGAAAAAAAGAGAAAGAAATAAAAATAAAGAAATTATCTTCCACTTATCACACTAACATTTCGCGCACTTACCTTTTTTGAATAATGGAGCAAATTAACTTTTTGTCATTTTATTGATAATTATTTAATTTGCCAATATCATAGTGTTATTATTTTAAATGTAATGTTTGGGGTATGAGGAGCAAGAAAAAATAACTAAAATTTAAAAAGTGAAAATATTTATTGTTCACACAAAATTACATTTTTTTTGGTAAAATTTGCAATATTTCGTGATTTTGTTCATATTTATATTTCCATCCTTAATAATCCTAAATAAATAGGTAACATATTTTTCACTTCCATTTTTTATTGAAAAGAAGGCTCTTTGAAATTAGATCAAGAAAATCTGGACATAATATGGGGTATGAAAGCCGAAGTATCACAAGTAGGGCTCATGTAGTTGACGTCCTTCTTTTCTTACACATCCCAAGTGTCATGTTCTAGTTGTTATTTAAACAGATAACTACCTTCCATTTCACCAAATTTTTCTGACTCTTAGAAAATCGGCTACAGATCATAATGTAACTATTAATTTTTCGGTAAACGATTTTACTTTAATTTTTACACGTGCCTTTTGAACGTTGAGTGTTAATCTCAAAGGAACAGGGTAAAAATGGCTAAGAGTAATAAAATCATCATTTGTAAATGGACTTTGAGTTACCCATATTCGACAATCCGAGTGAAATTTCGCCAAATAAGTTTCCTTCTCAAAGAAATGTCATAAAGTGCTGTTTCCAAGTACGATATAAGATGTCTCACAACGCTTCAACAACAAATATATGAATTACTGTAAAGTAATTCACAAACGATGGCTTAAAAAATTCAATATTTATATCAAAAGTTTCTATTCCTGCGATTTCCGTGTACAAGACAGAACAGCTAAGTAACAATTACAATGATAGTTATTATAAATTAAGAAAATCCTACCATCTCAGAATGAACAAGGCTTCATTCTTAAAAGATTGATATCTTCTAAAATGAATCTGTTCTTCTAGATGTAGCAATATGTAAATATCCCATTATCATGGACTACATTTGCCAAAAAATATATCCAAGTTTGCGTGAGTGGACGATTTCAATTAATTATTATTGTGAAAAAGTCAATCAAATTCCTTAGAGTGAGTTACGTTTGTATTTCTGAAGAGAATGTATGCCTTTGAAAAGTTAGAATCATTGTATTTTCAGTTATTCTTAATTGCATTTTCAATGCTTTCCTGCCATAATTGTTTCCTTAGTCAACGTTGCTATACTCAAGTTATTGATGAAAGACCTCAAAATTTCAAACCAATATCAACTAAAGTGGATGGCACTTGAGTTCATAATTTATATTCTTTTTCAAAGATGGTTATTTGTTAAAAAAATATTGTAAATATTGTTTACAGATGCAGAATTAAAAATATTGTAGTGGCGCATTAGTTGAGTGAAAAATTTTATTTAATTTTATTTTGTCATTTGCGGGAATTAAGGTAACTACGTTCGGAACTGTGATTTTTCAAAAGTATATAAATGGATAATATTTATGATATTTAGTGTCACTTAGATTAGAAAATGTACATAAAATTGTTTTAAGAATATTATTACAATAAAAAATAATTTAAGTACAATATTTTGACAAAAAATGAACATATGATGACCACTTTTCAAAATATCATCCTTTTGAGAAAAATGCTTCTATCATAATAATATTTTGCCTGTATATAGCTCAGACATCTGTACAGAGGCTCAACTACAATTTTTGAAATATATAACCTAGAAGTGGGTTTATCCATGTTTTACGACAACAGAGGGGAGAAATTTTAAGAAAGAAACGCCGATAAATATTTCAAATGGTTGTAACTCCAAAAATTATGTGAATTTTTCGAAAATCATTATTCAGCCTCTGTACAGATGTCTGAGCTATATGCATGCAAAATATTATTATAATAGAAGCATTTTTCAGAAAAGGAAAACATTTTGAAAAAAGGTTATTCTAAGTTAATTTTTTGCTGAAATATTGTATTTAAATAATTTTTTTGTCAAAATGTATTTAAAACAATTTTATACCTGTATTCTAATCTAAGTGACACTAAATATCATGAAAATTATCCATTTATGCGCTTTTTTAAAATCACGGTTCCGAACGTAGTCGGATACCTTAATATGAATTGAAAATGCACTTATTCTAAATTTAAAGCATTTTCGAAAAATATTTTTGAAACCAGAACAATTTCACTTGCACTTTGAAGGTTTTCAATATGCTTATTTCAGAAAAGTTCAAAACAAGTTGTTTGTGAACTTTACACACACGCGCAAGAGAGTTCTTTCTCTCTCTTGCGAAATTTTGATATTTCATTTAAAAAAAGTACTAAGAATGGTTTCGTCAGAGACCGCGGCACTTGTAATTTTCCCCGGATGTATTTTCGTATCTGTAAACACGAATTTAAATCAAATTCATTACTCAGATGGGAGTATTTGTCCTTCTTCCACCTTCAGAAATTAATTTGCATGAAATGAAAATGTACGTGTTCTGTATTTAAAACCCTTTAGAAAACTGCATTAAAATCGAAACAATCTCATTAGATACTTTTAATATTTAATAATAGAGAAGTTCATAATAGAGAAGTTCGAAGCAAATATACTAAAAAAGTGTGCGCGTGTAGTCTTTTATACGTGTAGAATTATTTTAATAATATTATTAAAATAATAGGTTATTATATATTTGAATTATTTTTTCTTCTCGGTACTCACTATACCATGTGTTTTATTTTTATTCATACTACATAATTTTTATTAAAAAAAGATCAAAATAATAAAATATTTGAATCGAGATTTTTATCTTTCAGGAAATCAAACTGAAGAAAACTGCTGACTTCATTTATATGCTAATGTTAAGCTAGAATTAAAATTTGAACATTAGATTTTAGTGTCATTCTTTATTTGAATTAGGACTGAGAAGTGATCTACTGACCACACAAACAAAATTCTCAGAAAAATTGAGTTGCTGAAAAGTACTTTTGATTTTTGTACTTCGCAACGAAAATAAGCTTTTTAATATAAAACCCTATTATTTATTCTATGTATATCAAATAAGATGATGTACATGAAAATAACGTTCTTCTTTCAAACAGTTTTCCAAATCATTACAATTTTAAATTTCAGAAATTAAATTCACACAGAAGTCTAAATATATAAATTATTAAATATATACCTTACTTTATTCATTTGCCGAAATTTAAATTGCATGACTGATTTCTTAAGTCAGATTAATTACTTATATAGATTTTTAATGCATGTGTTTCGTCACTATCAATTTTCACTTAAAATAATTTAAAGGCTATTTTGTAAATATTTATTTAAAGAGCCTAGTTTAAATTAAGTTTTTCCCTTAACAAAGACTGATATATATATTTTAAAAATATAGTTATTTAAATAATAACCAAAATTTATAATTTTAAAATAATTTCTCAAAGTGATACCAAGAATAATTTTTGCTTCAGAAGTTTCTGGTTTTAAAAAGGAAAAAAAAGCTGTAAGAACAAAAATATTGTACTATTATCTGATTAACTATACTTACGACTGACAAGTCCTTTATACTGAAAATGATGCAAGCAACTATTACTTCAATATTTCCAGTAATTTCAAACTTTAATCATGCATGAAAACTTAGTTTCTTAAAAAAAAAAAAAAAAAAACCCTCAAGAGTAATCGCCATTATTATTACACAATTTTCTACTGTTAATTTCTTTTAGATAATTTCCGAATCCCATTCAATTTTCATTATAATCTTAAATTGATTTTAGCAGTTATAAATAAAATATAAAATAGAATTCAGTACTTCATGTGTATAACTTTTACTTTTAAATATTCAGATAATTATTATTTTTTGTTCGTATATATCTATTGTTTTAATACAATATTTGAGTGACGGAGGACTTAAGCAATTATATATTAATTGATGTCCTTTTCCTGATCCTTTTTTTTTGGACAACTCTTAAACTATATCCCTTAATCAATATATTTCTTACTCTTTCTTAATTTTTGAAACTTGAGGTAAAATAGATTTAAAACACTTTCAAAATATGGATTAATTTTTGGAGCATTTAATAACCTTATAATTTCTATATTTGTCAGTTGCATTGAGTTTTTAGAAATATTGATAAAAGCCGAAAAAGATTTAATTGAATAGATTTTGTTCAAAAAGTGAGAACTTTTTAATTATGATATGCATTTTTTTAATGCAACATAATACTTAAACCAAGACTTATTATCTAAATATTCGAAAGAACATAATATATTGCTAATAAAGAAGAAAAGAAAAATTAAAATAAATTAGAGATACCAAGTTACATTAAATGTCAAATTTATTGATGTTTTTCAATGAATATTTTTGTGTATATACAAAAAAATAAATAATCAATTTGAGATCTTCATAAAGGTTTTAGACGCTCCATCTTGCTCTTACCACGAATGTCCGTAGCTATCAGCTTCATTTGCTTCATAAGCTCCCTCATTGGAATGGCCATATTCGTTTCCATAACCACCACTAGAAGAATCATCACTTACTTTCACAAACTGTGTTACTGGGATATGCTTCAAGACATTAAGATTCTTAACAACGGGTACAGTTACAATTTTTTCATAAAATTGTTTGTCTAGGGCTTCAGAATCTTCTAAGCCATATAGTCCCAAATCATGTCCGTCTTCTAATGAATCAGCACCGTGACTGAGACCATAACCATCATGCTCTTCATATTCTCCAGAGAGACCGTGTCCATGTTGATATTCATCAACCTCAGCACTATAACCACCTCCTAAGCCTTTTCCGGCACCACCTCCCAGTCCTTTTCCGTAACCGCTTCCAAGTCCAGAACCTTTTCCAAAGCCACTACCAATTCCACTTCCTAAACCTTTTCCGATACCACTACCAATTCCACTTCCTAATCCTTTTCCGATGCCACTACCAATTCCACTTCCTAGACCTTTTCCAATGCCACTACCGATACCGCTTCCGATACCATGGCCTTTTCCTACTCCGCTTCCAATACCACTTCCGATACCTTTTCCAACGCCGCTTCCAATTCCACTTCCGATACCTTTACCTATTCCACTTCCAATTCCACTACCGATACCGATTCCACTGCCAATACCACTTCCGATACCTTTTCCGATTCCACTACCAATGCCACTTCCGATTCCAGATCCTTTACCAAATCCGCTTCCTAAACCACTTCCAATACCTGATCCTTTTCCATATCCGCTTCCTATTCCACTTCCTATTCCGGATCCCTTACCAATTCCGCTTCCAAGACCACTGCCAATTCCGGATCCCTTTCCAAATCCACTACCAATACCACTTCCGATTCCGGATCCCTTTCCGAGACCACTTCCGATTCCACTACCAAGACCACTTCCGATTCCACTACCAAGACCATGACCACTTCCAAGCCCGTGTCCACTTCCAATTCCTGATCCAAGACCTTTACCACTTCCTAAGCCAGATCCAAGACCTTTTCCACTTCCAAGGCCTGAACCGAGGCCTTTTCCACCTCCAAGTCCAGAGCCAAGACCTTTTCCTCCACCATATCCGGCTCCATGTCCACCACCGTATCCACCTCCTTCTCCTCCTCCATATCCTCCTCCATGAGCATGTCCTACTCCATATCCTCCTCCATGAGCCTGCCCTATTCCATATCCTCCAGCTTCAGATCCCTCATATTCAGCACTTTCAGATAAGTAGTCTCCCCAAGCAGAAGATACCAACAGGAAAGTGCAGCAAAATGACAACTGAAAAGATAATATTCGATTAACTTTAAGAAGAAAAAGTTCAGGAAATGTTACATCCTTTCATGAAGAGTTGTAAAAAATATATTCAGTATATTTAATATTTTCTTGGTTAAAAAGACCACACTTTATCCCCTCTCCAATTCTAAGAAATGAATGAGAAAAAATTAACTTATTCTCTCTCTCATTGAACTTTTAACTTAAAAAAAAGTTAGGTTTCCATCAGAGAAGAACATGAAAAATTGTACATTTACAGAAAATATTAAATCGCATTATAAGTTTCTAAATCCACGTAGATCATCTTGTAAGCATTTTGAATAATTCTGGTTAACAGTTTGTGATTCTTAATTAAATCGTTAGATTGAAATACTTACGAATATCTTATTTTTTCCCTCTGTTTGTTCGTCTTAAGTTCTCAAGAATTTTAGACTTACCTCCGAAAATTAACATCTGATATAACCTACTAAAAAGTTCCGATGTCTCGAACTGATTCCAAAACGCAAATAATTTTAAGTTCTAAGTATTTAAAATTGTTTGAAAAATACAATTACTTTTAGAAAAAGAAGAAAGATCAATTAAATAAATTGAAATTTTACATTGCTATACATTTTATACTTGGTTTAAACCAAAAATTAACTGAAAGATTCTAATTTTCATTTACTTTTTAAAAGCTAATAAAATGAATTCTTGCATATTTTAACAGAAGGTAAAATGAAGTTGTAGAAAGTTTCAGATTTATGTAAAATAATCCCCTATGGGAATTATGAATCAAAGTATAAATTTAGATACAATAAACTGGTGTGTGTGTGGGGGCGGGGAGAAGTTTCTTTTTATTTAAATAAAACTAATTTTTTTTTCACAACACAAAAATCCCGATGCAAAATAAATCCTTATTTACTTATGAACAGAAGCTTATTAAAATTGTAAATAGATGCACAATTCAACGCAATTAGAGAAAAAAAGTGATCACAAACACTTCACGCACAATTTAACCTTAACCTTAAGGAAGGGAGAAAGCGCTGTTCTTTAAGTTTAATAAAATTTGTATTGTATCTAAGGAAAGTAAGGGCACTTTTTATTTTTTGAAAACTACTAAATGTAGAACAAAAATAAATGCTGGAAAAATAACTCTAATAAACACAGACAAAAATGAATGCAGGTGAAAAGAAAAAAAGAATACGGAATTTTATGGGAGGACAGGTAATTATAAATTTTAGTACAGAAAACAAGTATAATGTAACTAATATTAATATAGTACATAGCTATAAGTTAAATACTTTTGAGAAAGATTTTGATTGTTGTATTTTGAGACAGGGGATACGGGAAGTTAACAATTTAAACTTAAGACTTTATTAAAAAATTAATTTGTTTCAAATTTTTTTCAGTACTCAGATTAAAGAGATTATTTTTGAAATTAAAATTAAGAATAAGTAAGAAGGTTATACCCAAACTATGTAGATTCATGCTTTTACTGATGATGATATGAACTTCTATGTGTGAAATAATAAAATGTCTATGAAAGTAAAAAGTATTCAATAGTAAGCCTCAAATACATAAATCTAGTACTAGTAAGGGCAACATTCCTAATTTGAATTAATAAAGTGGCGAATGTGACAAATTTTTTTGGTTTAATAAACCCTTTTTTTTTCATCACATTTTCTTATCACAAGAGCTCTACCTATAAAACTAAGGGTATTTCATATCTTGATTAATTTCTCAGAACTAATCTTTGGATAAATCAGTATTTCTTATTTTGAAGAATAAATTCCAGTGATTACTACAACGATTCAGAATATTAGAGTTTTTCTAAGAAAACGAGGATCCTGCTTGGAAATAGTCAATGATTTGAGTTGCTATTCTAAAATTCATAATAATGTTTCAGGGAAAAAAAATAAGGCAATTTAAAATTTTCTTTCCAGCTCTGTTTGCCGGTTTTATTATCATATCACTATAAAATATATTCTTTTTACTTCGACTATATTTCTTTCATATTCATTGAGCTGTTAATCGACTGCGTATAATACCTTCGTGAAAATTAATTACATGCAGAAATAATTTCACTTTTAAAAAATAATTTAAGATGTACATTCACCGAATAACAAAAATTGTAATTAATTTTAAGTCTATGCTCAAGTTAGTATAAAAATGTAAGTTACTTTTATATGGTTTTTAAATTTTTAAAAAATTTTAAGGACAAAATAAATTACTGCATTGGACTAATTCATTATTTTACATTAATTGCAATTTAATCCAGAAATGCTTATCATGATTTTCTGTTCGAATTACTGTTTCAAAATTAAGCATAATGAATATTTTTAGAACCTTAATTTTACAAGTTCTCCTTCATCCACATATGTCACGTTCTCAGTACTATAACACTGTTATCCGATTTATGGGGGATTTTCTCGATCCTAACAGTGATATAACTCCGAAACAATATACACCATGTGCCGCAACACCGAAAACAATTGCACAATTCCAGTCGAGACTTGGAAAACTTACCATTCGATTCATTGTTGTCTCTTATGTGGTATAATCCAAGAGGTAAGAGATGAGAGAGCTTATTCCTTTGTGTTGGACTGAAGACATATTTCGCCTTTTATATATTTCATACGAAAAGTTGGAACCATTGGACCGTGGTTGGACAACGCCCATCTTCAGGGTAGTCCATCCAGTTTCGCATGATTCAGTTAGGGGGAGAGAAAATTATTTAGCAATACACAAACGCTAACCCGGAAACAAGAATTGATCATCTTAATGATACTCCAATTTCACCAACTGTTGGACTGAATAACTCTGGTATGAGTTTACAAGCGCGTGCTAATATCCAAATTGTTTTGTCTGTGACATACTTGGTGCTAGATCTGACAATTTACAAAATAAGCTCATTTTTGATGTAGAATTGTATTTTTCTCACTTTCGTGCTTATTCATGCGTAAATCCATATTAGGAAGACGCTTATGACATAACTATTTGTTATAATGTTTCCTAGGAATGCAAATTACCCTTTTAAAAACACTGACAGATCATCACTTTTCTGTCAAGATATTTCTGACACTGAGATAAATACAATGCACAAGGTTCCCACGATATTATAAACGCTTTTCATTAATGTTCTTTTTTTATAAGTGGGAATTCATATTATACATTTATACTAAATATTCTTGCTTTTTCTAAATTGTATTTAATAGTAAAAGAAAAATTGTCAGAAATGTTATAATTGATAAATAAAAATGACTTTGAATTGCAAATATTGATTTAATTGCTATGTGTAATGTATTTTAAGTATAATTAAATTTTAATTAATTTATAGCAGTTTCCTTGCATTATTAAGGGGAAACGTTTAAAATAACAGCTCAATTTTTCTCAGAAATAATGTCTTGTTAAAAGTATGCGTCTATTTATAGAAACAAATGATTTCCTATTTTATTCATAAATCCATAAATAAAGAGTGTATATGCACTGCAAGATAAGCACCGTTGAAAGAATGTATTTGTTCAATTTTATTTATAAATTTTTCTCACAATGAAAAATTTCCAGAACCTATACCCAGAACCATTTTTAACTTATTTGTTTATTAAACCAGTATATAATTAAGGAGAGTAATTTATTAAATAATGTGTTTCTAAGATAAGGAAATAAAGATAACCAACTCTTAAATGTGATTTATCAAAACATAATTAGCTAATAAGTGCTACATTTTACTGATTATTTTATTAATTATATAATTTATACATAAATTATTCCTCGGAATTTATTGTCCTCTCCTAAATGAGTTTCATAAGTTTTATCAATATCTTTAACAACATTGCATTCATGTATATAAATTCAATTCCACCTGATATTATGGATGGATATATCTCAAACAGAGAAAGACGGAGGAAAGTGATATGACAAAGAAAATAAGTTTGAAAATTTTAGAAACAAATATATTAATACCTGACATAAAACTTTGATTTTTATATTTTTGCTTATAAGAGAAACTGTTTTTTCTCATTTTGAGCATGTGTTTAGATAACAACAGCCTATATCATTATTGAGAAATAACAAAATAAACTATCAGAATTATTTTTTTAAAGTTTAAATTTTTAATAATTTTAAAAATATGAAGCTTAACACTCGATTTCTTATCCAAATTGGGGTTTTATAGAATAATTAACCCAGAAATATTATATATATACACTGAAATAATTTGAATATATGTTTTTAATGATTAGTAGACCTAATTTTTCCACATCAGAATGTTTAAATTCTTAAGAGTAAAAGGAAAATAACCTTACAAGTGTTTGCTTACATGAAAACTTAAGGTATCCGACTACGTTCGGAACCGTGATTTTGCAAAAGCGTGTAAATGGATAATATTTATGATATTTAGTGTCACTTAGATTAGAATACATGTATACAATTGTTTTAAGAACATTATGACAAAAAAATTTTTTTAAATACAATATTTTGGCAAAAAATTAACTTAGAATAATTTTTTTTCCAAATGTTCTCCTTTTGTAAAAAATGCTTCTATTGTATTAATATTTTGCCTGTATTCAGCTCAGACCTTTCTACAGAGGCTCAACTAGAATTTTTGAAATGCATAACTCGGAAGTCGATTTATCCATGTTTTACGACAACAGAAGGGAGAAATTTTAAGAAAATATGCCGATAATTATTTCAAATGGTTGTAACTCTGAAAATAATGTGAATTTTTCAAACATCGTAGTTGAGCCTCTGTACAGAGGTCTGAGCTATATACAGGCAAA
>BMAV01016026.1:248434-261449 GCA_019973955.1 Trichonephila inaurata madagascariensis | reverse complement strand
AAAGTAAAAAAAGATACATCAAAGCAAGACAGAGTTATTATAATTTTTAAACACACCGTTAAAAAATTCTAAGAATGCGTGAAGGTGATAATGTTTTTATTTTGTGAAGTTTTGGGGGGTGATGCGAGAAGCTTTAAAGAATTTGTTCAGGAAGTTTTTAAAATTTTAAAAAATTTTCATATTTTTTATTTTAGTGTTTATATTTTACATATAAAATTATTTATAACTTAGATCAAATCCATTGGTTTTATATTGCTTTTAAGTTAAACAGAAAGTAAAGAGCCCTCATTCCTCAAAAAGTATTGTTTTCAGACATTTTAAACGAGTTTCTCTTTTTTAAAGCATTAGAATTTTTTTTTATAACTTTTCCACAGTGACGTAACGGAGAATATTAGGACCCTGCTTCAAAACCAAGTCTTGGGCCCCAAGCCGGATCTGACAAAGGACTGCAATCCATAACAACAGGCTTTGGTTCCCAAAGAATCCTGGGCCTCCCCACGATGCGGAGGTGTATTTTACGCCAGAGGTCGCCAAAGTGGTGGTCCAAGGACCACTAGTGGTCCTCTAGAAAATTTCGCTGGTCTCCAGAAAAATGTGGAATATACTTACTCATCACTTTAAGTTATGTTTTAAGAGATGCATTGAAACATAATTCGATTCATAACAATAATTTAACACTTAAAAAATCCTATTAGTGGTCCGCGGGATTTAAATTATGAATTTAATGGTCCATGAGGTCAAAAAGTTTGGCGACCGCTGCTCTACGCCATTGCCTGTCGACATGGAGAGGGGGAGGGAGAGAGAGACAGGAGAAAGAGCAAGTCAGAGTGGGACATATCTTTTATTTATTTCATTTTAGAATAAAAATATGAGTAAGGAATTTTCATACACTGAATCATCCCCATATTATACCTCACTTTTCTGTATAGCTGATGCATAAAAGTAATTTTCAAATTTTTTGTCATCACATTTTCAACTTACCAATCGCTTAAATTTCTTCTCCCCAAGAAAAACTATGGCACAAAGAATATGTGTGCCATAGTTTGAGAACCTCTCTAATGTATAATATTAATAATAAAGCACTATTAAATGACAATTTAGTCCTACTAATAGGTTGTATTTATTACAACTTTGACTTTTCACTCGCTTAAAACTAATTTTTTAAATGTATGATTAAAGATAAATTAGAAAAAAAAATTGGTATGTATTACAAAGTAAAAATAGAGGTTGGAAATCTATGTGGAAAATATATATTCAGTTACAAATAATATGTAATAATATAATAATATCACAACTAAATAAATTATTTTGCTTACAAGGAGTGTTTTTTTAAATGTGTGACATTTTCTTTTTCTCTCAATATCTATCCGAAGAAATAATAATATATATATTTTTTTGATTTTTACAGGTAATTTTTCAATATTTCTACCTTAATTTTGTAACATTGTTAAAGCACTTTTCTGAAGAAAAAATGTATCAGTGGTGAAAAAAGTCTTGTGCGTGGTTATATAATAATAAAATCGTAGGAATACAATAATGGCTGTAAACATTTTTAAAAGAGAATTTTAAAACGTCGTTTTACCAAAACATTTCATGAAGAATAGTGTTTAACAAATAGTTGCCAAAAGTACAGACACTTGTAAAGTCCTAATCTAGAAAAAAAATCTGAAACTTCTTTAATAATAATAATAATATATAAATAATAATATATATATTAAATAACTTTTACAAATTATACATATTTAAATTGATATTTAAAAATTTGTTTCAAAACTCAATCATAAGGGACGGACAAACTTTGATTACAGAAATACATAGAGTACGTTTCAGAGTGAGTGAATATTAGAGCGTCACATTATTCAGCTACTCGAGGGTTTTGGCAACGGACCTCGTAATTTTGAACCATGGTCAAATGACAAGGACGACACCTGAGTTGGCACCTCCCTCTCCTAATTTCCACACCATATCAATGGAAAGACGTTTGAGCCTCGACAGATTTCAAGTTCATCGCCCTCCTACACGGCGGGCTTTCAGTTGTACTATGCTCAAACTCTTGACACACCGGCCACGAGACATAAGCTTCAAAGGATAAGATATTCCGCATTATAATCTTTTAATTTTGAATTGCCAGGTTGGGATCAAAGTTTAACCTTATCATTCAATATTTAATAAAATTTTCGATGAAATCATATTTAGTGAGGTAGGAAAAATTTGAAAAAAAATTACACAATAAAATCATCTAAGTAGTTTAAAATTTTAAATTACAATTAGTTTGAATTACCTAGTAAGAACGAAGCATACCTTTATATGATATAAAACAACTTTATATATCATATATATATATATACACCTATGAATGTAAATATGTGATATTCATATTTACACTCATATTATAGAGTGTCCAAAATCCCGATATCTTTAAATATTATCGGATAATTTTAATATGTATAAATATCGTATGATATGACTACTAATGATGAGGAATATATACTAAATTAGATTTTGCTTAAATTTTTGAATAACAAAATTCACATTATCTTTTTTAAGTATTGATAGTCATAATACAATAGAATTATTTTATTTCGACATGCAAGATAATTATATTTAATTAATTATTTAGTTTTACTTTAAAATTATAAAATTAAGATTGAAATAAGTTTTGGATGTAATGACTACTTCCCATACACTAAGTGACAACAAGAAGACAAGATAACAAGAAGTGGCCAGAAAGTGAAGAAACTCGGTAAAAAGAGAGCAACAAACAATAAATGATGTTTATTTTGAAATGATATTTGTAACACAGAGCGAGAGCAACGTCAGCTCAGTAGGTTCTAGGACCACCACAGACGGCGATACACAAAGCAACACATTAAGGTACAGATTTAGTGAGAGTACGAATGGTGCCCTGAGAGATGACTCTTCGTCCCCTTGTGACGGGCTCACGCGTCTTTTCTTTAACATAATCCCTGGGTTCTTTGGTGGCCAAGATTAATGGCGACTCTTTTCCAACCAAAACCCAAGAAGCGAAATGTGAACAAGAAATGCAAATAAGATAGCTTTTAAAAGAACAGAAGTTTCAGTAAGCGAGATGGCAATTTGGGGAATGTTATGTTTGAAAAAGTTACAAGCATGAATTGACAGCCAATCGTAAAGTTACCTGGAAAGTAAACCAGTAATTCAAGGTGCATACCATTGCACGCGTGCCCAGACGTTTCCACATAAAGATTGAAACTAAGTTTGGATTAAGGTAGGACTGATTATTTGATATTAGAACTTGTAATATTATTAGATGTGAGAGTAGGTGGATAAAATAATTATAACTTAGAGAAAGTGGTCTAAATTACGTGATTCGGCTTAACTATCACTGTGTGTTGTTCATTTTAGATTCTCGCTTATTTAAATTTATCTAAGTTGTTAGACATTTAAGTTCTATTCTTAATAAAGTCATATTAAGAATTTAAAATGTCTTCCTTTTTCAAACCCTACATCTCTAGCTCACGCTGACAATCAAAGATACGGTCACCATAGGGGGGCGGTATCACACCCTGGCTTCCTCAGTTCCTTTACCGAATGCGGGGGTTGCGGGGCATGCAATCGGTGTCCAATCCCGCACAAGACGTGTTACATTAAGGACAGTTTAGGGGAGAATGGAGGTCAGGAAAAAAACTGTACATGGTGTGATAGACTCCCCCTTGGGGAAGCCATCTCTTCATCTACTCGACCTAGATTTGTAGGAGGTAAGGATTGATGACCCAAACTAGCCATAATAAAAAACCAATTTATTATTATCAAATATAATAATCAAAGACAATCTTACTTTAGGGGAGAAATCAAGAGTGATACATCGCAGCTCTAAATCTTACATGAATAAGTGCCTGAAATCCTGACCGCTTAACTTTAAGTAAAGTTATCCTATGAATCCTAACTTCCTTAATTTATTTGAATAGCTAAAGACCGATCTATGATTACGCGTCTAAGTTCAGATCTTTACCATAACCACATTATGTTCAGCAACTCAGATTCCTTTCCTCCTTCTTTTTTATTACTAAACCTCCTCTATATATCTACTAACTAATCAGCATATCAAGATTTCTTCTTGAGAGGGTTGGATGTGAAATAATTCAATTGATGGTCCAAAAGTTTCCCCAAGAGGATTAGTAGAAAAATCTCCGTAAAGCCCCGTCAGAATGCTTTTGCAGAGTACATTGAGCGATGAGTGCAGATGACAGTCGGGCGTCATTCTGTTGGTAAGGAAGGGTTTGTCACCGATAGTAGCACATTATCCAGTTGTCGTCAGACAGTCATAGTGCCTTGAATATACACCAGAGGTGACTTGCTACCGTAAACGATAACATTCCAAGAAATGATTATACAAGCCTGTCACCCCGTTGAAGACAGAATCGTACACAGTGGCTATCTTTAGATAAACAGAAAGCCTGGCTCGTATGAAAGCACTACTATGTGTCATTCCGTAGTTCATTTTCTCTCTAGCCCAGCACATCATCGCAACGTTATCTACGTTATCTACACGACCTGTATCTGTAGGAAAGAACGAAGAACTAGACGCGTTTCAGTCATCTTAATATCTCTTTATTAAGATCTTAACTTAATCAATATACACAATAATAAAATAATTATAGAAATCGAATCTGGAGTGAGAAGACACAATTCTTATTACTAAATAATCGCGTAATTGACCACTATATCTAATTTTACAGATTACTGCTAATCTCTTTAATACATGTAGTTCAGAGGTGGGCAGACTTCTCCAGGGTACGAGCTACTTCTAATTTTTTTCAAGGAGTTGCGGTCCACCCAGTGTCAGTGGCGCACACAAGGGCGAGGAAGGAGTCCACGGGTCCGCACCCTCCTACATAATCCTTCATCTTTTTTCACGATTCATTATAGTCTCATGTATACAGAACGTAAAATGTAATTAAGTATTTGATAGTAATTTTTTTATTTATTAATGTTAATTATTTATTCAGTAGTTTATTTTTTGCTGTTTTTTATTCCCAACAATCGACAAAATAAAATATATGTTTGGCTATGTATTGGTGTATGATGCGAGAATGTTAGACCTTCAACCCTCAACCCCCCACCCATTAAAAATTCTTGTGTGCGGCATTGCCCAATGTTGTAGGTGTGGTGAAGTAAGAAAAGGGTTATTATTATAACTTAATAAGTCTGGAATATGTACTTCCCTACAGAACTAAAATAAAAAGAAAACACTTTTAAAACTGCGTTTAAAGCAAAACGCAAGATACAAACTTTTTTGATAATAGCCCCAAATATAGTAATATCAAATGATACACGTATTATGAAATAATTTAAAATGCATTAAAAAAAATAAAACATTTTTATCTAAAGTTAGTTTTTGTTGTTATAGTCAGCAGAAGACTCAGTTTGCGTACAGTCAGCCAATCTTGAATTTTCGAATATAATTACTAACTGGCAAAATTTTCAGGCGGTCACCCCAAAATGTCTTGGCGGTCAACCTGTCGATCTTGATAGACGTAATGCTCACCCCGGATGTAGTTCTTTATATCTTAATTGAAGACGCTTACCGCTAAATCCTAAGTAACAGCTACTCTCTTGGTCGTACTGACGGGGATTAAAACCTTGTGGAATGGTATCCACCTTTATCTTGAATACACAGGTACGTGTAGGTTAATCCTTGAACTAGAGAGTAATTTCCTCTAACTTTAATTTAATTGCGTTTAATCGTAAACATAGACCTCATATAGCAACTTCACATAGCCACCACGCGAACTCTAAACTTCTACTATTCATAAAATTCCTAATTAGCATTCTCACGTTCTTTTTCTGGAGTTGGTTGGAACGAATTGCCATTCTGGCCCCAAAGAACCTCAAGAGAACATTAATGGAAATCGCGATGAAAGCCCGTCACATGTTTTCTGAGACAAGAAAAATCTTCACAGCGGTTTCATCGGCAAAAGTAACCTTTTGGATATTGTCCATTGTGCTGTTTTTTTCTCCTTTCATTTGTATGTATCGGAGAGCTACATTTCACATCATTTGCATTTTTCGGGCAGGAATTATACTGAAATTTCCGCGATTTTTTGATCACTCCTTGATGTTACATTTTTTGTGTCAAGTAGTGTTAAATAGAGATAAAAATAAGGAAGAGAAACTTATACCTGATATTCTTTCAAGAATTTAAAAAATGATTATCATGCTACTGTCCGATATTAGTCCAAATAATTTGGGGCATACTCTTGAGAAAAAATCCTATTCCTGCCATTGCTTCCCGTAGAATTAATTTTTTGTTGTCAGCTTTTGTACTGTTTATACGAATTTTTTTTATTTGATTTTATTCTTTAGTAATCTCTTTTGGTAAATATTCTAGGCCAATACTCTTATCTTACAACTTACCCATATTTTTCAAATTTTGATTAATTTTTAAACAAATTATTTACATTTTAGAAAACGTGGGATTTTAACATCCCGTGCCTCATTTTTTTTCTCATTTAGAAGCTGTTTGCACACATAAAGAAAAATTCGGATCATTGTAATTAAATTTGTAACTAATGTTTTTGTTTATTTCTTAGATATTTTAACTGCTTTACATTTAGAAAACGCAAAATTTCTAGATTAAATATTTTAAGAATTTTTTTCATGATTTATTCTATAAGAGGGTCATAGAGAAAACAAAGACCATTTCGTTATAAAGAATGAAAAACACAGTATTTACCGGAAAAAACAATTCTGTTACATACACACATTGAAGCTCTTCCTTCTCTACATAGTATAATTTCCTACATTTAAACATTTGTAATATTTGCTCACAAGCCTTAGAATTTTTGAAACACTGCTCTACCGCCTGTTCATTAAGCTGTATGCTCACAGTATTCAAACTACAGTCATATAGTTTGGACCTTGCTTTTAGCGATTACTATCTTATCCTTAATCTGATGAAGGAAATTAGAAGAGTTTATCGGCTGTAGACGTTTTGGAAGAGATGAAAAGTTGGAGAATATACAGCGACCACCTGACTCAATGCACTGGCGGCAGAACAGAAGGAATCCTGTGAAGCTCGTGATAGAATAAGACAAATGTTTAAATGTGGGAAATGATTGTGAAGAGAAGAGAGGAAAGTTTAAAGGTATGTAAAAGAATTGTTTACTCAATAAATAGGTTTTTTTTTTCGTTTTGCACAACTAAACTTAACTCAGTGGCGCTATGAGTGAGTGAATATTAACATTGCACTGTTCAGCTACTCGAGGGCTTTTGGCGACGGACCTCGTAATTTTGAACCATGACCTAGTGACGTGGACGACACCTGAGCTGGCACTCCCCTCTCCCAACTACCATACCACACCAACGGGAGGACCCGTACATTAGTGGTGCTATGAGGTACAAAGCCTACTGTGCCCATCTCAGATTTCATGACCTTGGGCACTGAGCTAATGATTAAGCAGTCTTTATTTTCTGAATGACTCTCTTGTATATATTTTTAATTTTTATTCCCTGTTTTAACTCTACAATTCTCAAGCCTCTTTTTTCTCAACCAAAAGTTTTAAAATCCTATGGATAACACATCCAGAGGCTCTGAAAGAATATCGGGAAACTTTTTGAACAGCTATTTTTAAAATATGAATTTAAATAAAAAAGTGATGACATGCTTTTCGACACTTTGTCCGTTTTTTTACCAATTATATTAAAAGCTACCTCCAGCTACATATTATTTCTTGGAAAATTTATTTTGATTCTTTGAGACAAATTTTTACGTACTATTTTTTGTAAAGGATAATAAATCAGTTTTAAAGTAAACAAATGCCTAAATGTCTAAAATATAGGATCTCTCTTTTTTTTCTTTTTATCATACAAGACAAATAACTTTTATAAAGAATTCTTGTTATCTGTTTTCTGTTTTATGGAAGGAGAATGGCGAAAGTATACTTTGAACATCTAATTTCTTTTTTATGCCTTTATTTGTATCTTATACTTGATATTTTAAGGCTCTCCAATGTTTGAAATGAGATAGCTAATACTTGAAAAAAACGAGGATACAAATATTTCCTTCGATGGATAATTTATTATTACATTTTCTGATTAAAAGAAATTTTTGAAGCTCTCTCCTTAATAATATTGATTGTTTTAATACAGAGTACTTTTTAATTCTGAGAATTACTGTACTTATAAATTTTACATAATTTTGAAACAAATTAACTCATTTAAAAAACAAAATGGGTTTTCAAACTAACGTTTAGAGAAATATAAATATCCGTTGGTAAAAAATGCAGGAACTTTCCCCTGGATGTAAAGCTTATTTACATGCGACACTTTTAAATTATAAGAAAAATACATCACAGATGATCGTTTTGTATGACAAAATTTGACTAACTTTTTTCAGTTACTGCAATTGGTGTAGTTCTAAAAATAAAAAAAATAAAAATAATTAGAAGTTTGCAAACATATAATACTAGAGCTTTTTAAAAACACTCTACCAAATTAATTACATTAGAACTCATTTAACATAATTTTTTTTTGGTGACTCCCTTATATATTAAAAATAAAACGAAGGAATTTCAAAAATATTTTAAGAAGACTTATTATCCATTTTTTGGTCGTATATAAATCAAATTTTAATAAAGCGATATCAAACTTAGTATTTTCTTTACTCAAATTTAATAGGAATATTTTGAACGTATCCTTTTTTGTTCAAAATTTTCATAGATTCCTTGATATTTTTTTTAACAATAGGTTCTATTTTATAGCTTTTTAAACTTTTTTTCTATTAAAAGTTAAATTAAAAAAACTATTTTCTTTTCAGGACATATTAACGATTATTTCTAAAAATTTCTTTTTTTAAATTTTGTGAAAAAATGTTAAAACTCATTTTTTAAATTACCCTGTTAAATTTCGAATGTTCTTTTTGGGCCTATTCATTATAGCAAGTACTAATGTCGACAGAATAAATTACTACTTTGAGTTAACCAATAGTCATTTAAATCAAATTATACCAAGATAATTTTTTTGTGGTTCCACGTAAATTGCTTGTGTTATTTTTCGGCTTTGTTAAATACACAATAACACTGGAAAACCAAAATTACTTTGTCAAATTAACCCATTTAGGAGAATTTCGTTTGTGGGATCACAATATAAACATTCGTCAAAAGCTATGATTGATGACCGCATTACCTCGGACAATCAGACTACTGAGTCTTTAGGGTAAAGAGTTATTATTTAGTCAGGTTTTATTACAAAAGAGGACGTGACAGTCGTTTTTAGAAAGTAGTCGTATGGCTATAAAATATTATATGAAAGGTTTTTACAGTCACGCACATGCATGATGGTAAATTTAGAAGTGAGCAACGTCTCTAACCTTATCACGACTGATTTAGCTTAGCTTTGAGATGGTGAAAATATTTCTGTTATAGTGTATGGATAAATCAGCAGTTCAGTTTTATATTCGTATAACAGTTTTAAATGTTTTAAATTCCAAATCTATACTATTTTTTTAAAATTAAAGTTTTAGAGAACATAATGATAAAGTGGACAATCGTCCTCCTTTAGGGAGGACAGACCTTCTTTTATAGGTTCTGTCCTTCCTCCAAAGGTATTCTCCTACTTGTCCTCCTTTTCAATATATTAAAACTAATATTTCAATCTCTGTATTCAGAGATGGCAGGCCGAACTGTTACTCGTCATGTGTAGGTCCATATGAAAATTTAGTTCATCTTGTTGAATTTACGTTGTGTTGCCCTGGAAGTATTGAAGCAGTTGAAAGAGTTTTTTCAATTGTTAATGATTTTTGTACTAGTGAGAAATCAAGATTGAATGTTGATACTTTAGCTGTAACACTTTCCGTAAAGTTCAATATGAAGGATATTTCTTGTGCTCCGAAATTTCCGATACATTAGAAAGTAATACATTGACAAAAAAAAATTCTTTCAATGGAAAAATGTTTGCTTAAGTAAATAATTAAAAGGAATGTAGACGTAATTAGTGTATTATTTTTTTTTTTTGAATTAATAAAATGTTTCATATATTTACATTGTAATTTTTTCTTAAATTTTTTGTCCTCCTTTTCATTATAAAAAAATTGGTCACCTTAATAATGATACACATTAAAATACCTGTTTTTTATTTTATTCGCATTAGTGATCAGTGAAAATCTTATTTAAATCTTGTTCCAGAAATTGAAAATGACACACATTTTTATCACAAACATACCAATATTTTACAAATATATCTGTCACTAGCTTCCGCTCCTTCAGTTTGAACAACAATCGATTTATTAGCATAGAAAATATCTTGACATAGTTTAAATCTATTGTTTGCTTAAAGAGGAATTAAGTAAGAAAATGTAATTCCACATGTCACGCTTTTCAATTAGAATTTTGAAATGCGAGTTTCTGGTTAGGCAAAATTTTCCTCCCTTTCTTGTTTTTCCAAG
Organism: Trichonephila inaurata madagascariensis; assembly: GCA_019973955.1. Lineage (NCBI taxonomy): Eukaryota > Metazoa > Arthropoda > Arachnida > Araneae > Nephilidae > Trichonephila > Trichonephila inaurata. The sequence continues at coordinate 251,026 of BMAV01016026.1, read as the reverse complement.
TAGCTCAGCTCAAGGTTATCGTTATTACCGGATTATACAATTTTCTAAGCACTCATTAACTCATTATCAGCTAACAAAGGATATTCGGAACTCTGTTAAGTTAAATGCATATTTGAAGTTTAATTTTAAAGATATAATGATGCGATTCGTTTAACTTATCATTCATCCATTTGACCGATAATTTCTTATTCCATGATATAACAATATTCTTTTAATGGGCTTAAGAGAAGCATAACTCTGATGTTCTCTTAAACTCGAAAAAACTTTTTTAAAGAATCAGTTGTTATGAATTGAATAATCCAATGGAAATTGAAACTCAGGAAATCCAGTTTACAGCATCATAGTGAATAACATCAGGATATATGTATAAACCATATGACGAATAAAAATTAATGTGTAGAGAAAAAAAATCAAACTGTTTCATTGCGGTAGGGTTATAGTTTAAAATGCACCACACAGAAAACTCATTCAATTCATTTATATAAATACAAATTATATATATATATATGTATGTATGTAATGATAAAACTTATTGTGTGACATAATTTGTCGAGGCGAGTGGTTGATTTTATCATGGCGAACCAAAGGTAGGGCGTGGCCGGTGATGAGTGAATGATATTGTATTACGTCAAGGTTGATAATATTTTATAGGATTGATGAAGCAGTCTTGAAAGTTAATCCAATTTATTTCACTTCTTGAAACACATATGCATCTTACAAACAATAAGGACTGGACGGCACATCACAGACAAAGACAACACACAAAAGCGCGGCAGTCGCCTGACTACATGTTTACAGTGAAGAGCAAAGAGCAGAAGAGAAGAGGGCGTGCGATTTCCAGATTTCGGTATTTATTTCCCCTCAGGGGGCTCACCTTCTTTAGGTGAGTAAGGGTGTAACAATCCCGAGGTACCCTAGTGAACTTTTCCTTTTCCCAAGGGATTTACTGTCTTTGGTAAACATGGGTTTCTCGAATCCGGGGTACCCTAGTGATCCTTCTCTATTTTCGACCCTCTTTCTTGTCATCCCATTCTTCCTTTTCTTCTTTTCACATCCAGATCACAGACAACAAATGTTTGGCGCAGTATAGCCGAAATCGGCTCTTGCGCCAAAAAAACCCCACAATCATCATCATCTCGGTATTTATAGCCAACGGGACGCCACGTGATTCTAGGAGGTGGATGGAGATAGTTTCAAAAGTCCCCGTTTGGCGGGTAACCAATTAAAATAATTACATGGTTGTCCTGAAGGACTGGACGTTAAATAATTCAAGAGCTATTACCGATTAAATTATTGGAATTATTACATATATATATATATATTACTTGATTCAAAATTTGGAGTTATTTCTTTTCCAATGTAAAATAGCATCCCTCCCTTTTAAAAATTTAGTTAAAAATAATTTAAAAATTAGTTATAGAATGTAATAAGTGACAAAAATAAGCATGATTCTCACATTTTGTTTATGGTATCATTCAAAAAGGAAAGTAATGTTTTCCTGAAAAAGTAGAATTTCAAATTCTTCTTTCTATATTGTATTAAATTTCTTAGAAAATAACTGTCGAATTGTTTTTCTCTAAGAAATTATAATTAAAATTTATTGAATAGGGAAATCGCCTACATAAAGCACTTATAAATCTAGATATTTTCAAATGCAACTCTTAACTGAAGCCACGATTTTTTAATTTATATTTATATTAAATGGAATATTATCATATATATGCATATTCTGAATAATATCTGATTTATCGGTGCAAGTTTTTGTGCTATGGAAGACCGACTATATACAAGGGCTGATGCTTGTTAAATACTTCGAAGCTCAAAATTCTCACGTTGCTGTGGTGAAAGTTCGGAGAGTGAAGTACCGTCTCAGGTATGTCCCCGTTACTTACCAGGGCTCAAAATTATGAAGTCTGTTGGCAATAGCCCTGGTATAGGTTCGAAGGGTTACGTTAATAAACAATAAGTGAATCACCTGAATATAATTTCTGCTACTCCCCAAAATTATATTCTGGAATAAATTTTTACTTGACTATCACCGGAATTAATTTTTTAAAAAAATGACAACAGACATGTTGAATTTCAGTCAGGGGAAATAGTTTAAGGAAATATATGATCTTTTAAGGCTACGCGGTACCCTTTTCCAAAAAATTTTTTTGGAGACAGTTACAGTAAAAATAATTGATGTTTTATATTTAGAGTATATTATTAAGCTGATTCTGTACTTAGAAAGTCAGTTTGACCAGCCATTATTTTACAATTTTTAAAAATTATGAATTTTTGAAGTTTTTTCAAATTCTTATAAAATACTCAATTTTTAAAATTTTTTAGTCATTTTAAGTTATTTATGTTTTTTTGGTCATTACAAACAAAAGTTAGTATGGATTTGAAAATCTATTCCCTTGTTGATTTTTAATAATTATTTTTCTAGAAAAACCTGGAAAAAACACGAAAAATTTTAAAATATCAACTTTAGCATTTTTTAGAAAAATAACTAGTAATCTCCGCCCTAAACCCATACTAACTTTTATAGAACATACGTTTCGGAGTATATACAAAAAAATTCAAGGCTCTATCTTGAACAGGAAAAAA
>BMAV01016026.1:229006-247330 GCA_019973955.1 Trichonephila inaurata madagascariensis | reverse complement strand
AAAAAAAAAAAAAAAAAAAAAAAAAAAATTCGGTTAAAATGAAATTTTTAGGGTACTGTGTAGCCTTAAACGAAAAACAATTTATAAAGAACATTATAAGTTCTATTTAAACAATTTATTGAAAGCAGATTTTTAGATTTATTATTTCACCTCTTTCTTAATTTCTTATGACAAAACTGTTTATATATTAGTAAATGTTTTAATTTAAATAGTTTATAATTTAATAAGAACATACGTTATTTTTATGCTGAAGGCATTATATATATTCTGAGGTTATTTATTTTCAGTTTAAGTCAAGATTATATCAAATACTTGTTTAAATTTATTTATATTTCTAAAACATAGCTTAAAAAGCTTTCAGTGAAATTCGTAAGAAAATACCACTGTTATCAATAACACTTTTACCAATACAGAAAAATTATCATTGTATAATGCTCCTCAGTGGAAGGAATGTTATAAAGTTTGTCGGAGAAGGCCACAAAAATTGTTCTTTTTTATTTGTAATTGTTCTGTAATAAGAGTAAGGCTGCCTCCACTAATATAAATCATTTGTCTTCGTCTCTCTTATTTATGCTCAGAACGTTTCTATATGTACCACTTTAATCAATAGTCAAAAATATGTCACGTTTTTATTTAATAGAATTACTAAATGGAAAAACTCTTGATATCCATTATCTAACTAGTTAATCAATAACTAGATTCAAGTTTAGAGAGTGTTAGAAAGTAACTCCATTATAAAATAACTCTAGCGAATTATTTTGTGACAGAGCTGAGTTTTATTTATAGTTAAAAGGAATTTTGGGAGTTTTTTTTGTTACTCACATGTTACTTATTGTAGGTATAAAAATTTTTAAAAAAAGAGCTTTCATTTAACTGCACGTGTATTATATTCATATAAGTGTTATTAGTTAAATGTCGATAATGAATGTGCGGAAACAGTTCAGTTGAAGCTCAGTTGATTGTAGATTAACTGAAATATGCATTCACAGCGAATTTCAATCCGGTCGAACCTGTAATAAAAATATATCGATGACCTTCGAATACATCTACGTCGTTGGTTTGACAGATGATCTATAAATAGCGGGAAAATATTTAGTTTTTTTTTTAAACCTTTAAATACGCGGAGAAGGCTGTCTTTCTCTTCATTGTAACATTGTCGATGTTGTCTTTTGTTTTGTTATTAGTTTTTATTTTTGTGGGGCGTGTGAGTGTGTAACAGTTATTTTTACCCGAATATAGACATGTATCTTTTAATTTAAATGAATGACAGTTTTTCATCAGCAGTTTTTTCATTGCATTTTCGTAATATGATCTCATTTTTACTTTGTTTTTTAAATAACACTAATCTTTTATATCCATCAATCATCCTTTTTATAATGTGTACTAAATATTTCTCATTGTTAAAAATCCGAATAATTAAAATGATTTTACACTAAACTCTTTAGTGATAATTTTCATTTTTAATAAATTTCTATATAACTATTATGTCATTAAGTACGCCGTCTTGTGATCGATGCTAACATCTAAGATTAAAACTAGTTTCAGTAGATAATTGGTTACTTTGAGATAAAATCAACATCTTCGACCTAAATTTTGTCTTTTTTCTGCATTTAAAATTCGTTTTTTAATATACATACACATAAGAATGGGATACTAATACTTCAAAAGTTCAAATTTTATTTCATTGCTTATTATTTTTGAAAATAAGCAACTAAAACCAAAAGAAGCTTTTGATTTAGAAGCATTTTTTGATTTTAATAAAGTTAAGAATTATGTGGCAACAGTATAATTTAACTGGAGCAAAAACTTTTAAAAAGCATAGTTTCTGGTGCACTTTTTAACGAGAGATGATAAATATAAGGATATTCTACTTTAAATTAAGACTTGGTTAACTTTACGACATTTTTATCATATATCTATCTATCTCATAAATTATTTTATATTTCTTTACTTCAGGTATAAAGAAAGTTTAGAACATTTTCCTTATTGACTTATTATCGTCAGTTGCCATTTAGCAATACATAGCTCTTAACAGGAAGCAGAAATAATGCGTTGAATGAACTCATTTTGAGCTTTCTGTGCACTGATGAAATAAAAGAACATCAGTCACAATTTTATACACAATCTGAATGTTTTTTGTGTGTGCTTATGTGTTTTTCTGAAATAATTCTTTTATTTGAGTATTATCATGTATGTAATTCAATTTTAGAATAATACATATTGACTGTTTCTCTATTTTATCAGATAATACTCAAGTATTTAACCAATAATTTGATAATCTTACTTAATTTTTTTTAATTTTAAATTTTATATTATTAAATTATAGTAAATGGTAAATATATTATTAAATTATAATAATTTATATTATTTAATTATTGTAAATTGTTTCGGAAATTTGTGGAATATTTCCTTGATTTTCTAGAAAGAAGATCAAAATTTCCTATGTAACATGAAATATTTAAAAGCTTCAAAAGGCTAATTTACAAAGAATAGAATATTTGTATTTAAAGAAAAACATTTAAATTATGATAAATATAAACTGTACTAAGAAAAAAATTACTATGTTGGCCTAAGCATTAAACTCTAAAGTTTTTAAAAAAATTTTTCTTGAAACTGAGGTACAAACTCATCATTTACAAAATATGTAAATCCTGTATGTTTTATATTTCATATACAATATATGTACCACATAAAATTTGTAGCCGATTGCTCACTAGCCATTACTAGTTAAATACCTGTTACGAATGTGCGAAACACTAGATTTGTTTATATTAAAAAAGTCTAAAAAACCAGAAAACTGAAAATACTTTAAGGCTATAACAGTTGAGGCTCAAATAAAAAAACCTCTTTTTGTAAGATATTGAAAAATAAATGATTTTGATCGTCATGGGCATGTTATTAGTATTTCTAAAGAACTACTTATTGAAATTGAAATACCTAAGACTTTACATAAATTTTGATGCAGTTTAATGAAATACGATAATATATATACGAGTATTTAGTGTATAGAGTATTTTTGAAAGCGAAGCATATTGTTTACTTTTACTTTATATCACCCTTCATGTTTTGTACACAACATAATTTCCTCTTGCTTACGATGCTTAATGTATCAAATCTGACGGAATATTAAGTTACAAGTTCTTCGCGTGTCTTAAAATATTTAGATATCTTCATATCAGAAACATATTTTTTGTTTCTATAATGCTGATCGCATAACATGATAAAGGTTTATTTCTTAATTCCTTATTTGTATGTAATTGAACACACATATAAAATTACTTTATTTTTTTTTCTGTAATTACCTTACATAATTGTTTTGATCATTTTATTGGATTCTTCCAATAAGGTTTTCATGAAAATCAATATCAAGTTGTTGTTGTTTTTTTTTCTTTTGAGAGAGCCTTCTTACAATTGATAATGATGAAATCCTCATATCAAGAGGAAATTGAAATGTATGTATCAATTTCAGTTTAAAACATTTATTAATAAGTGATATTTTTTTTAATTTACTCTTTAATTTTTGATTAATTAAAAAGTTTTAAGGCATTTCATTACAAATTCCAAAAATTTCAAAGCTAAAACAATAACAATTTTTTTTTTAAAATTTTCAACAGCTTTAAATTTAGTTATTCAAAATTATAAAAATGAATTAAAATTATTACTACAAAATAGTATCAATTTAAATTTGAAATCTAGATCACAAATAATGAATAGATAATGTTTTTGCAAAAATATGTTTTTGAATGATTAAACAAAGTTCTTAAAATGAGGTTTTATGAGGAACAATTCGTTAAATTTTACATTAGTAATAAGATGATACAAAATATATTAATATGTCAATATTGTAAATATAAAAATTTTTGTCTTCCTTGAATTAAAAAAAGTCGTTCTCGTTAAACAATTATCTGAGTAAATTAATAAATATGAATTAAATTTATATATGTAAGGTATACTCTTTATTTCAAACTTTATCAGCTAAAAAAATACCATGATTCCCAAAAGGTTTGTACTAAAAATTATAGGTGTTAAACATAGAAAATGTTTCATATTTGGTGAGTAACGATATACTTCTGACTCAGAGAATATCCATTTGATTTGCACGGTTCTTTTGCGACTGGAACTTTTCTTTGTCGTTAACAAACGCTTTTATCTCTTTTCGTGTTTTTCTTCTTCCCACAGTTTTACGCTGTCCATTTAGAGTGCATCTCAATTGTCTCCAAAATCAGTAATAAATTATTTCATGGAAAATTCCTTCAACAAAAATAAAAATAAAAAAAAAAAAAACAATTAATAAGAAGTACCTTTGAAAATGTATTTAAAAAATAAATATTTTGCTTAACTATGAAAGATATATTAAAGATGGAGTTACCAATTATAACTTTAGAGCTATATAACACTCTGATCTTAGCTATATTTAAAACGGCAATTTTTTGTTTATTGGTAGGTAAACCGTATGCAATAATTTCTTTTAATGATATGTTGTGCTAAAACACACGCGGGAGCTGTAGATACTTAATGAGCCTTTAGTTTTACTTAGCTTAAAATAATGAAAAAATCAATCAAAGCAGAAATACTAGTAATTGTTCGATGAAAAATGCTTTAAAACTTATTGCATATTGAAAGTATAAAATAGCTCAAAAAGGAAATGATTGAGCTAATAATATAAAAATTCAATTTAACATAACCATGTCTTTTAATGCTTAAATGTTTTCATCGAATTCATTCAATTCACTTAGAAATACTTTTGAATCGTAAGTAATTTCTAAATAATAACTTAAGTGTTAGCATTCACTGAATTATTGATAAAAATCAACATCCGAAGTTTTTAAATATGAAAATCTAAAGGACACTGGATTAATTAAGGATACTGAATTAAATTCTAAGAGCATGCTAAATTTTAGTGATATGAAGTTTCTTTATCTACATAACATCATTTAATTTGCACATACCTCTCTCTATCTTAATCTCTCTCTCTCTCTCTCTATACATATATAAATAGAGATATAGATATATTGCATAAATGAGAATTTGCGTCAGATTAAAGAAACTCGCGTATGAATAAAAACAGGCACACTCGCCATATATACACATAGAGAAAATTTTATTTATATAGTGAAGAAAATTTGCACCGCTTAAGAATTTTTGGTGGGAAACAATCTTTGAATGATTAACTTTTTTTTTATAAAATTGTTTCAATTTTCATAATTATTTTATCAAAATTTATAAAATCCATTCTCGAAAAAAGAAAGTTCTTTTAAGAGCTCGCACAAAAATATAGGAAATTTGACAAGTCATAATTATCATTGCTTTAAAGAGAGATATTTATGTATAAGTAATTTTAAAATATTATAAATTTTATTTTATATTTTGTCAAAACTTTTAAGCGCACATATACATATAAGATACAAAAAAGAAAAAGAACCATGAAAATTATCACACTTCAAATAATACTAGAATTGATAAAACGAGAGAAGACAAATATTAAATTTTTCGTGTTATAAATAATAAACAACGAGAATATTCATAAAAAAAAAAACCTTTTACATTTGAAACAAATTAGATTTTTCAAATAATGTTCCAATAAAATACTTAAGAAATTTTTCTTTAATGAAAAATTGTATTGAACGTATTATTTCTAAATTTTACCTAACGTGAAGGAATTTTCCTTGAATTATCTTCTTAGAGTACAATTACGAACAAAAGAAGATTTATACATTTCTCTTTAGAGATATATTTATTATTGAATCTTCCTGGTTTTCTTTCAAGAAAGAATTTTCATGATATAAATATCTGAAAATTATAAACTCCTGACAAAGATTTACATCTAACCAATTTTGACATATTTTGGTTTTGTGAAAACAATAAAATAACTAAATTAAATTTATTTGAGAATCTTCAAGAATGAAATAAATATCATGCAGTTAAAATTAATAAAATTTAGGGCTTATGGATTTTGATTTTTGACTATTTAAAACAAATATTGGAATAATTACCGTTGTAGCTTTATTTACCAAAACTTTTCCCCTCCAAAACCATTTGAATCGGCTCCGTCAGCGTCATTGGCGATGTAAACGCCAGTATTATCAATTTTTCCTCTATTTTTCTTTACTGAATTGTCCTTTGCATTTTGCGAGTCTCTCCTGTACCACGCTTTGGTGACTTTGTCATGAGGATCACTATTGCTTTCAGATCTGCCGATAACGGAAGCAAAAGGTCTTTGCTCTGAGTTATTTGGGCTATTTTCCTTATAATGATTTTCTTGTTGGTAACGGCCAGGTTGTTGATAATGCGTTCTATCGTCGTTCGGTTTGTTTTGAGGATTCGTCTTCCAGTCTTTTCTTTCGTTGCCAGTAAACACTAAGACACCTTTTTCTTCTGAAAGATAATCTGTATTTGAAGGTTGTGTGTGCGAATGAATTGTCTGTTTTAGTGATGTGTTGTAAAATTGTTGAGACTGATGCTGTTGGTTTGTATTCAAATTTTGATTTCTTGGATTTCGTTGTTGAGGGTGAGTTACTGCATCTTGTATTTGAAATGAGGCTGTTACTCTGTGTCTTGAATGTTGGTTGCTTATGTGATCCAAAGAATCTCTTTGATTATTCAAATTCAACAGGTTGGTAGAAATAATTGGCTTTGAACTATAATGAGGATTTTTGTTTACATTATCTTTGTAAGTTTCTATAACTGATGAATGAGTGTTCTGAGGGTTCTGAACTACTTTCCATTCATTTTCTTTGAGTAATTCTTTGTTGAAATTAGTTTTCATTTCATAAGGATGCTCAGCCCTCCTGGGAGGTTGAAGTAAGTGATCTCTAAGTTTTACAACGTTAAAATTATGATTTCTTTCGTGATATAAAGCATTATATCTCTGATCTGTTGTTGGCCTCACATCATTTAAATTTGAAGGAGTATGACGGTCATTTTTACTATTATGAGAATACGCTTCATTTGGATTAACTGTTTCAAACTGATTGTGAGGATGAACATTGTTTCCAGTTTGTCTCGGCAAATTTTCGTTTTGATTTTGTATGTAGATTCCGGCTATTCTAAACGCTTCTTTTATTTCAGCATCAGTAGAAAATTCTTGATCAACTGGATTTCCATGTTTGAAAACTTTTGTTTGTTCAGAGAAATGGGGTTTTTTATTATTACTTAGATTTGGTAAGTTATTGAAAAACGGATGCTGTGAATCAACATCAGGTACTCCACTTCTCTCATTAAATGTTTGTTGCTTCACATTTTTCTTAGTATTTTCGTCATTAGACTTAAAATTCTCGTAAACCTTATCATTAAGGAACACTGCTCCACTTCTTCTATGTTGCTCTGGATGAGCTAAATTTTTAAATTGTGGTTGTGGTGAGTTATTTAAATTATTGTTGGAATTTGAATTCCATTTAGGCTGCACGAAATTTCTTGTATTTAATGCAGAATCAAGGATTTCTCCATTGTTTACATTACTATTTGCAAAACTTGAGGGTAGTTGAGTATTTAACTGCTGAGGAGCTTGATAAAACGTTTGAGAATTTTGATTTATATCTTGCTGGTTTCGGCCATAATTAGGAGGACCCTCATTGCTTATTAATCCTTGAGCTTTATTAATTGAAGGCACCTGTTTTTCTATCACCACATGTTTAATTACTGGAATTAATTGGCCAGAACCTTTTTCATCCGTTATTGCAATCATTTGGTTCAAATCATCGTAATGAACTCCACTATTTGGCTTAAAAGTATGTTGAGTGTTTACGTTTTGGTAATTATTTGGTTGATTTTTGGAATTCGTTCTTTGTTTATTAATTTGTATAACATTTTTGCTATTTAAAAAATTAGGTTGTTTATTTGAATTACTGTTAGCTGATGAACTTTTTGGAATTGCATTACCTCGAGGTGGAAAAAGTGGATTTTCAGGTATTTGTCTTTTGTTATCGAAATTTTGTCTTCCCGTATTATACATTTTTGAATTTCCTTTTGGATTGATATCTTGATTTACAAAAGCATTTTGAAAAGAGGCAGTATTTTGGTTTTGTGGATTTATCCATGGTCTTTCTTGATGAGGTATTGATTGTCCTTGTATTTGTGATATGTCTAGAATATTTGTATTTCCTGGATTAGCTTTCCATCCATTGTTAGTTGGTTTTTGTCTTTGCCATTGTTCATTGTGTGAATTAAAAGGCACCGTTTGAGGAGAACGGTTGCCTTCTATTTGTTGTACTACGGGTTGATATGTTTCATCATCATATTCACTTATCCCTCCCTGTTGTTGAAAAACATCTGCAGTAGTAATGGAGTTTGAAAGTTTATGCTGAGATCCATCAGTAACATCGATATAAGTGGGTCGATTACTTTGTACATTATGCAAAATCCCGTTATTCTGTTGATTAAAATCATTATTTACATAAGTTGGAGTTATAGCATCTTGAGACTGCATTTTATGTACAAATACGATTCCAATAAATCCAATTGCTTTTTTGTTATCGTTAGAATGAGTTCCACCATTCAAATCACTTTGAGCATAGTTTTGTTGTACATAATCTTTCTGAGGTTGTAAATTTGGTTGATCATACACTGGTATGTATATTACTTTGTCTTGGTATCCAGGAGAGTTTGGATTAGTGTTTCCAAGTTCTTTAATGATTACATCTCGTGCTTGTGGATTATATCCATGTTTGGGGGCCAGTTGCGAAACATGATAGTTAGATTCTGCTTCTGTTCTGTTGCCCGTTGGTTTGTTGATAAAATTTCCTAAAACGGCTTTTAGGCTTTTTTCAGTTTCCTTTATAGTATCAACGTTGTCCGTTTTATTTTCCACATTCTGTTTTTCAGGTAAGTTTATCAATGACACATCAGTATATTCTTTGTATCCGAAGTTTTCACCTTGGTTGACAACGTTTTCTGCTTTCAGAGCGAGTTTGTTTATTTCTTTGTCCATATAGTCCAAAATATCTTTGCTTTGGAAGTTTATTCTCGATGGTGGATCAAACAGTCTATTAGTTTCAAAGTCAAGCACGTTTAGTCCATCTTTGGGAAATCTCTTAGGAAAGGCTTCAAAGCAGAGAATGTTTTTCTGTAACACAATAAATGTGAAGATTACCTAGGAAAATATGAAATGAAAAATGGATGTTAATATGAGAGAGTATCACAATTTTCATTATGTTAATTTTTTCCTTAGAAAATCAATTTTTAGAGGCATCAATTACTAGGCTTATTAGCACCAATATTAGGCCCATTAACATCATGATATTAGGCTTAAATATTATACCTTCAAAAAGTGTTGTCTTTCTATTTTTCTGCTAATTAACATTTAATAATTATTAAGTATTAATTACAAAATAGAAAATATTTAATTCGAATAGTCAAAAAGTCATTTAAATACTCTACATAAAAGTTTTAGTAAATTTTTTTATTCACCAAAATCACGTTAATTTAATCGTTACTAATAAAGACACTCCGCAGTTTTTTCACAATAACAAATAGAATGAATTCAATAAAGTTATAGTTGAGTTTATTGAGTCTAAAGAAGAATCTCTTATAATTATGAAAGTCATAATTATAAGATTATAATTATATTTTTATAATAATGCAATGATCCTACATGGTGTCGTCCTATAATGTCTACATACATTACATTGTAAATAAATGAGGGACATAAACCATAATCATAATCTTAAAAATTATTACTGAGAAAAAAATCTATGAAACATAAACAATTGGTGCCAGTGGCACACACAAGAATTTTTCAAGAGTTGGGGGGTCCAGGGTTGAAAGTCCACCATTTTTCTATCATACCCCATAAACATATTCTTTTGATTTTGTCGATTGTCGGGAACAAAAAACAGTAAAAAATAAAGTATTAAATAATTATCAGCATTCATTAATAAAATAAATTATTGATAGCAAATATTTAATTAAATTTTACGTACTATATATATACATAGGATTATAATCAATCGAAAAAAAATCAAAGGCTATGGAGGGTCCAGACCAAACCTTGTGTGCACTCATGTTATTTAACTCCTTGGTTATTTAATAAAGCTTGCTTTTTTTTTAAAGAAAGATGCATTTGTTTTTCATTAAATGAAAAAAATGTATTTTTAATAGTACGCCAAATACAAATACGTTATTTTGTAGCTAAATAAATAAAATTATTTTATTAAAATTATTTGACGATAAAAAAGCAGAAAATTTTGTGATGAGAAAAGATAAGCATGCCTTCAATAATGCATAGCATGTAAAAAGAAATATAAACATTATTAAAATATTTCACATAAATTAAAATCACATTTTGTGAAGGTATTTTACCAGTTTAATTATTTAGAGTAGAGTTTCACAGAAATAGAGATTTTCAAGACAACTATTTAAATGAGGCATTGATACATTTGAAAAAGTGTTTCTGCAAATTTTGAATCGTTAAAAGGTACAAAACAAATATAAAAACTAACATCAAAGTTATATGTAACAACAAAAAAAAAAAAAAAAAAAACTAGTTTTTTTTTTTTTTTAAGTAAATGAATTTTCTCATCACACACTATTACTTACAAGATCATATAATTTCAATGATATATATATTTAAAGGAAAAACGGGAAAGTTTATTCAGCTTTCATAAATAAAAAGAAGAAAAAAAAATTACGTTTAACTTTCTGCTTTATTCCTTATAAGCTAAAACTTTAAAAAAACTATTATGAACAGATAGTTCAAATTTTCAAAAACAATGATTATTTGTTAGAAAAATATCACGATACATTTTCAAAGGAAAGAGAATTAAGCATCAAGGAAAATCTTCAAAAATTAGAATTTAATCATTGTTATAAAGAGGAATGTAAAGATATAAGAAAAACGCTATACATTTTTATATAAAATACTATAATATTTACACCGAAGTTTCACAGTTTGTTGTGTTTTATCACATATCTGAGAAATAGAAAAGTTTCAAATCCTTACCGTGAACGAAGACATTAATGACATGTTTTTGATTTGAAAAAGTTTGCAACATTTAAACTTAATCTTCGGTAAAAACTCTTCTTATATAGACCGAAACTTTGAAAGAGTTTGTGATAATTATTCTGAAATATGTGCGTGTCGTTATGGTTTCTGAAGACACAGATTCAACAGGGCGATCGGAAACGATTCCAATATCTTCTTAAGGGCAATGCTTATCTCAATCTTCTGTTCCGCTGATAGATTTCAAGTACACGTATTTGGTACATTTCGTGCTGAAACTCTAATTTTAATCTAATATAAAAATGTACCTCATTGCGTCTAAATTCACTGATAAAACCTATTATATGTTCTCTACAGGTAGAAAAATGTTCGTTAATATTCCACGATAGTAATTTGTTGCATAAAAATGTTTTAGTTATCTTAATGAACAAGCCACAGTACACAATGATTTATTTTAATACCCCATTCCTCCCCTCTCTCTCCTCTCTCTCTTCCCTCCTCTCTCTTTCTCCCCTCCCTCTCAACGTTAAAAACACCTACATTTTGAGGAAGTGCCGATCATTACAATTTTAAATTGTTAACCATGATTTAAGAGGGACATTTACATTCCCTTAATGCTTAATTGAATTAAGGGGATGGGCTTAAGGATTGGGTGAAGGACTAAAATACTTCTCACTTTATCTTGACCATGGTAGACTGAGGATCAAAGTAACGCACTCGTGGCTGGAGTGTCATGAGTTCGAGCCTAGTACCGCTGAAGACTGCCCTTGCAGAAGGAGCCGAATCACATTAAATATGTCGATGCTCAAACGTCCTCCCGTTGGTGTGGTGTGGAAGTTAGGAGAGGAAGGGGTACCGGCTAAGGTGTAGTCCTCGTCACTTGACCATGGTTCAAAATTACGAGGTCCGTCGCTAAAACCCCTCAAGTAGGTAAACAGTGCAACGTTTATATTCACTCACTCACACACTCTTCCGTTTGACTGATTCTTTAATAAAGCTACACTTCGATTCAACATAAGATATTGGTGATGGATCTCGTAATTTTGAACTATGATTAGGTGACAACCAAACTGGTATACCACTTTCCAAACTTCCACAACATGCCAATTTGAGGTCTTTGAGCCTTGGCAAAATCCACCATACATAGTGTTTATCTACGTACTTAAAGCCCATTTTGTAGTTATTTTCTGTTTAATACAGACTCTTGTATTAATCAGGACGACGAAGAATCCCAATAAGTCCACATTAATGAGGATGTGCAGTATTGTTAAAAAGCATAAGAAAAATTAAATAAAACTAAACATACATTAGTCTGAAATTTTTTTTTATTATTTTCCATTCAAATAAATTATTCATGTGCTTTTCAGCAGATGTGTCAACTGAATTTCAATTGCTCTATCTCATTCAATTTTAACCCTATTATTATACTGTTATATATTTCTCGTGAATATTTTATAAAAAAAAATTGTACATTAGATATCTCTTTAATGAATTTAATTTTTAAATGAAAATATATTACAGTTCTTAAGTATTTTAATAATACATTGCAAAACGTGTGAAAAACATTTACTCTCTTATTTACTGGCAATATCATTGAGAAAAGGAAACGCGTGCTTTTCTAATATTTAATGTCCCGTATAGATAAAGTTTTTCTATTTCAAATTTAACTTCTATCACAAAACTTGAAAAGATATATAAAACTAACACCATGAAATAACTGAATTTATCATTACAAAGTGAAAGCAACCTTAACATTGCAATTGCCTTCACAACATTTCCTACATGGAAACTAAATTTTTCATTGCTTAGCGAAGCACATCGTATTAGGTTTATTTAAAATGCATAGTGAAGAACCTCAACGGTTAACTAAACATCGACTCATAAAATTAAATAAATGTGAGAACATCGAAACTGAATTTTTTGACCTTTTGAAATGCAAATGAGTTATTGAGAAATTGGTTTTAAAATAGCAGAACTTGACTTCACATGCATCGCAAATTCTCAAGGAAGATTATTTCATTGAGAAGAATATATTATAATAATAGGGTAAAAAAGTTACGAATGAAAAGATGTAATTTGGATATTATTTCTTTTCTACATATATAGCATGTGTTTCTTAAAAATACTCTACGTATTTCTTTTTTGATTTGTACCAAATTTGACATATAATTTAGTGACGTTGGGGTATTGTTAGAAGATATTGCCTATGTGATATTTTTACAGATTTGAAACTGGTGCAAAAATTATTTCATCTGAGGGAACAAGCCTTTTATCATACCTATAAAAGAATTTTAATACAGTGATATCCCGAACTTACATGACAAGGGGGATTGAGTGATAACTGCGTAAGTCAGTTTAGGATTTCTCATATAAATACATATACAGTCGGTTGAGTTGAGTTGAGTCTGGTGTTTTATGGCGCAAGAGCCAGTTTTGGCTATACTGTGCCAAACATTCATAGGTCTGTGGTCTGGACGGGAAAAGAAGAAATTGGATGACAAGATGGAGGGTCGAAAATAGAGAAGGATCACTGGGGTACCTCGGGGTCGTGACACCCGCATTTACCAAAGATAGTAAACCCCTACATATACAGTCGGATCTCTGTATGACGAAGTCGCTAAATCGTGTAAAAATGTTCGTTATATGGAAAATTCGTTATATAGTCCATCTTTTAATATACTTTACAAACCACATAAAACATATTTTAAATTCATAAACACTATATTAAAAAAAGAAATTATTCACACCTTTTTTTAAATTTATATTTGTTTATTTTACATATCTTACCCATCATAAAAAAAAGGAAAGAAAGGAAGAAAAACTGCAAGGAAAACAAGAACAAAGAATTAAGTTTAGGATTTCTCATATAAATACATATACAGTCGGAACTCTGTATAACAAAGTCGCTAAATCGTGGAAAAAAGTTCGTTATATGGAAAATTCGTTATATAGTTCATCTTTTAATATACTTTATATAAACCACATAAAACAAATTTTAAATTCATAAACACTATATATTAAAAAAAGAAATTGTTTACACCTTTTTTTAAAATTTATATATGTTTATTTTATATATGTTATCCATCAAAAAAAAAAGGAAAGAATGGAAAGAAAGGAAGAAAAACTGCAAGGAAAACAAGAACGAAGAATTCAGCGTATTTTCAATATTAAGAAAATAATTTTATACTAAAATTGATGAATTTTATATATATAAGGGCCTTTTATAATTTAAAGCATACAAGTAATATTAAACACACATTATTTTATAATTAGAACATGGGGACATGGGACAACTTCACTGAGGGTGAAAGAGGATATCGAAGATGTTTCTAGTGAACTGGGCAACAAGGGTTAAATATTGCACTTCTTGGATGAAACGTCCAGAACTGTATTGCTCTCGGCGAGTTAGGACCTAATAAAACCAGTTCAAGATTTATGACTACCATAAAAGGCGTTAAAGAGAGAATAACTTGAAATTTTTTCGAGCTACTTTAAAAAAAAAGGGTGAACAAAAATTGAACCACAGAAGAAAAAGCTCGTTATATAGAAAATGCACTTGGCTATAGAGAGGTTATTTTACGAAGAAAATCGTGAAATATTCAAGGTTCCAGGGAAAAGTTTACTATACAGAAAAATTCGTAATACAGAGGTTCGACTGTAAATTATTTTTAGTTAAGGCCAGAGACGAAAGAAAATAATGATTTAAAAAAAAAGGGTGTGTGCTTATGACCACACGATAGAAGTGATAACTTCAAATTTTGTAATGTTATTTCAGAGGGATTAGTTCGGTGAATAAAAAACAAGGGGATATTAGTATTGTCATATAAAATTATTTATTCATATGTCTGTACTCATAAAGTAATATTTTTTGAAAAACATACAATCATATTTGTGAATCAATTATATTCTAAGAAGGAAACAATAGGTTTATCGTATCTGAAATAGGTTATAAATACTTTAGATTCAAAATTATATTTAAATATCTAAAAAAAAACTCCGTTAATCGTTGTTCCGTACTTCGTCGTGCTTTCATTTGGATCAGTTGACATGATTAAATTGAAATTTGATTTTAAAAAATCAACTAAAGGTTTTATTTGACTTTTGAAAAAAATCATTAAAATCCCCACTTAAAATTATAGGTAATTTATTCAGAAGAGCCGATCCGGCTTTGTGAATTTGGGTTGTAATTTAACACTATTCAATTCTATCCAAGAATTAATTTAAGCAAAGGGATAGTAAGACAGGTAGTTGATTGGGAAGAGAGGAATCTTGGTCAAAACCTTTAAAAAGGGATTTAATCAGAAGATTTATGTCACATAATTTCTAGTTTATACTAGCTATTTTGTCATTGTATGGCAGTTTTGTACAAATATATCCGGTGCTGCTGCAAGGTAAGTCTTCTTAAATATATTTTAAATTATTTGTGATGTAACTTTCTTTTAATACCTTTATACTTAATTTTGTTATTTTAAATTTTTAATTGTTTTAATTTTCTTTTTAGACTCAAAGTATATTTAAGTAATTATGTGATTAATAGAAGTATTTGTTCATTGCTTTTTTGATTCGCTTTCAAAAATAGATTTTTATTCTTAAGTTTACAACAATATTGCTAAAGATAATTATACTATTTATTTAGTTCTATAAAAATTTGTCCTTTTTCTACATTGTAAGTTTAATTTTAGTGTAGGATTTCTCTATCTCTCTAAGCCTATTTTTTAAAAATATTACATGTTTCAATTTCATGGTTCTACTAGGATTAGAAAGAATCTTGCCATTCGTAGAAAAAGGTGGCGTGGGGGAGGGAGTCCCACTTAGATCGAAGCTATAGATAAGATATAAGATTATAGGAACTTTCATGGCGTATTGGTGAGGGGAGGGGGTGACAGACTACCGCGTTTTATGTCGTTTAGGAAGGACGAGGGGAGGAAACGTCCCTCCTTTGGTCAAATGTCTTTTTAGGGGTGTGTGTGTCGCGGACGACCTAGATCACGATTTCCGACTAATGACGAAAAAAGTCGAATGAGCGTTGCAAATCCCAAACGTGATGTTCATTCAAGTTCACTCTCCAGCAAAACGCGCGTAAAGAAGTTATCACTTCAAAAAGAAATATTTAATAATATCTTAGAGATAACACAAATACAAAATCGCAAACCGAAGTTGTTTTGTTGTAGAAATTGACTTCCATGGGGGAAGCAAGGAGTTACTGGGGCGTATAAATAAAAAAAAAATCCCGTTTTCGAACTACTAGACTAATGTTAGAAATTTAATTTGTATGTTTTTATTTTTTGTTTTTTTGTTATGGAATTGAACTCCGTTAAGAAAGGGTTTTAGGAAAATCGTTTCTCAAATGGGCTTACGGAGCTTATGGATAAAAAAAATTCCGTTTTTCAACTATTACATTTAGACTATAAATCTTTAAATTTAGCTTGCATGTTTATTTTGTTGAGTAGATCCACTAAAAAGGGGCTTTGCGGAAATCCACTTTGGGGAAGGGGGTTGAGGTGGCATACAAATAATTCGACTTTAATTTTTGAAATTCAAACCCTGTTCTTTTTAAATCAAGAGGATTGAGAATGCTTTTCCTTATATTAGAACAGATAAATAGTATATATTCGTGCAACATCATGAAATACCGAGCGTGATTTTATAATCAGTGATTTTATAATCAGATAAACATACGTTTTAAAATGCATTTCGTTAATGCCACGTGAAAAATATTTTGCTGCAAAAAGTTGTTATTTTTTACTTTAAGTTTCAGATAAGAAATTCTATTCATCAGTTTTTTTTTTTATTTAAACACATATACATGGATAACATTTAAGAATAAGAGAAGACCAATTTCTAGATTTCTTATAAGTATTTTTGTTTTCTGTGTAAAATCCGTTTTTAAATTACGTTATGAAAAACTGATATCATACCATATTAAGACTTACTTTAGTTGAGCTCACACGTATCTTTAAGTGATGATTTTTAAAAATAAGCCTTTTGCGCAGCAAAATGTTTTTCATTTACAGCAATAAAGTCTTTTCTGTATTTAAATAAGCTTCAGATTACGCCAATTTGATGATTCATATTTTTTTAGTTGATATACATCTTGTTATTGTCTGAAACTTGTCTTAACATACTGTGTTTTTATTTAGTAATTTATAATGCGGATATCAATATTACATAAAAAAAATTCAACTTTTGTATATTTTATTTATTTATACTACATAAGCAATTTTGCTTACGTTAAAACTAGCAATGATTTAAGGAGAATGTCATAAAAAAAACACACTTCATATAATTTAGCCTAAAATATTCTTGAATGTAAATTTCTTAACGCAATTTTTATCAGGAATCGAAGTTTTTTAAACATGTATTCAGTTTTAGTTAACGGGAAGTTTAACTTTTTTGTACCCTTGCAAGAAATTTATAGTTAATTTAAGAATTTTACGACTAATGTTTATAATCTTTACGTTACATGTGATGTTATAAAAATTTTATAAATTAAACTTATTATTGAAATAGGTGTATCAAAAACTGTATTAGTTTTCAGATTTTATAAATTTATTTTGCTCCTATTTTTAAACTTAAATAGAAATTCAGAAATAACAGCACTAACATGATTTACAGAAAATTATAGATATTTGTTTTACAGATTTATTAAATAATGTAAAAATACAATCCATAGTTCCTGAATTTGTGTTTTCACTCGAATGTGATAAATTATTTCGATTTAATTAACCAGTATTAGCAATTTTACATTTCTTTTTGCTAAGAATCGTTTTGTAAAATATTTTACTTTAAAATAATTTCATTTTTAAAATTGATCGAAAACTAGAATTATAACGAGAGTTAATATTATCGCTTCGATGTCAATACATAGTTTTTTTTTTTATATAAAATATTCCAAATAACTGATATAAGAATGCAAAATAAAATACTGAAAAATTTCAACACAAGGTTCTTCATCAAACAACTTGTAACAAAGATAAATTTATACAAGAGAGTTTTTTACCCCTTATTCATATATTGTATCAGAGCTTAGAACTAAGCATACAATCAGTAACAAAGTTCACAAATCACAGTTTTTTACAGTTTTTTGTGTGTGTGGAAGTTTTCAACAGTTTTTAAGTTGTACTTCGGCATTAAAAGATATTAAAAAACATGAAGTATTTTCTATTCTTAGAATAGAAGATTAATGTTTTCGGCAACATTATTACAAGTGTATACCATTTCTTCAGCTGAAATTCAGAGTTAGGATCGAATTTTAGACGAATTAATTTTTTCATCGTATTAATTATTCTTGCCCTTCATGTGTTAATTAATTGTCTTTTTTTTGTTACAGATGACCTTATGTTATTTTATGTCCTATCAAATACGAAAGTAAACACAGAAAAAAAAAA
>BMAV01016026.1:203976-224006 GCA_019973955.1 Trichonephila inaurata madagascariensis | reverse complement strand
CATTTATGCGCTTTTTTAAAATCACGGTTCCGAACGTAGTCGGATACCTTAAAAGTTTGCTTTTGTATACTATCTCGAAAAACAGTACTTTCTTTTCCTATATTCTAATCAAACTCACGACTTTCAAGGCAACCAGTTCTAATTAATTTCCTTTTAAAAAAAGGGAACTTCTTTGTCTAAACACTCCACTAAAATGAAAAATATGTTCATGAGGTTTTCTACATGGATTGGTAACATGGTAATCAGCAAAGTTAATACATAACAAATAATTCTTTTAAAAACCAAAACAGTCCGGAAAATACTTTCTGTAATAGTTTGAACACAGGAATGACATGCTTGGCCTCCTAAACACCTAAGATCACGCTATATGCTCATAAAGCAACTACATTCATGAATGTAGAGAGAAACCAATTTCATGAAATCCAAATAATAATTATTTGAATCATCCAATAAAATCACTGATGTCGAAGATAAGTTCATTTTTTAAATTTATTCATATTTTTATTGTGCAACAGTATTTGTAAAGAGCACGGTTTTAATGGTTTAGCATGTTTTTAATATGGAACAAGATCTTTCAGATATCAGCATCACAATATGTGTAATGATAAGCAGCTACATGAAGCTTGGATTTATACAGTTTTGGTTTTAAAATAGAATTTCGCTTAAAGCTTCTGATGGATTGAAATAAAACTCACATAAAAGTTAAAATTTTTTTAACCTTTTGATTTATGCATTATATTTTAGTGTATACATAAAAAGGAATGCATAAAATTTGAAAAATAGATTCAAACTATTTAGTTATTTAAAGCAAATGAGTGACCGCTATTTTTCTCTTTGTGAATGTTGTATGAAATATTTTGGTTTAAGTATGACTTTTTTTTTCATTCTTCAATCCCAAAAGGTTTTTTTTTTTTACGAGAGAAATTGAGTAAAATAGCTTCAAGCTGTTATGAAACGAATTTTACGGTATTGTATTATTTAGTTCACGTATTATATTTATTATTATGTTCATAAAATGATTAAAAACAATATTAAGCAAGTGTAACTGTAGCACAGGTAACTCAACGTTAAAGCTTTTTTTATTAAGGTAAGGAATAGGGTTTTTTTTATCTACATTTGTTGGCTGTAAAGTTTTATTTATGAGCTCTGTTATGAAAACCGTTTAGATATAGTGATTTTAACAAAACATTTTGATAAGAACATTTATGTTCCATTTTAACTTGTTCTCAAAATATTTACGGTGACTATCCAGTCAATGGTAATTATCTGTGTGCATTAATTCTTAGCAATGAATGAATAGAAAGCTCTAGAAATAACTTCCATGTTTTTATTACAGCTTCTAAGTAATACATGTTTTTTTTCTTTAAAATATTATTACAGACATCTTGACAATTTTCGTGGTAGGTAAAGGAAAGATCCTAATTTATGAGCTGTAACAAAAGGAAGTTTCCTAAAACAAACAGAAGAAAAGCATGAATTCTGATAAAATGATATATCTTAAGAAAAATATATTAGAAATAATAATTTCTAAAACTTGGCAGATTTTCAAGAAGTTATACATTTTAAGTATAATAAATAAAATAAATTATTTCACAAAACTAGCTTTCTGTTTAAAGTAGCACTTCTCAGACTATGGCGCGCTAAGAAATTATATATTTTATATATTGAGGGTCAAACATTAATAAAAGGAACACATGAAAACTTTGAAGAAATGCTTCTCTCTCTCTGAATTTCCCACTCATGAAACGGCATAGATTTCTTAAAATAAACTTAAATTTATTTTACGTTTTAAAATTTATCGAAGGTAAAACAAATAGAATTTTATAACTGGAAGATAAGATTGATTAAATCCGTATTTTATAATCCTTTGTTAATTAAAAAATAAACATAAGGGTGCCAAATGAGTGGAAATCTCTTCTTTTATTACAATTTGTGGAAATATTAACTGAATGTAAAACGATGATTAATCCTCCTCTCTTGCAAGGAAAAATGGAAAACCACTTTAAACTATGACAGATAATTTATGTCATTTATACTGGTTATTTCCTTATTTCTTTTTAACAAAAATAATTTTTGACTTTGGGCAACTTTTGCCAATTTTATACATAAATATACACCATACTTTTATAAATATTCTTTAATATATTTGCGATTTCTGCCAAGAATATTTTGACAAAAAAAAAAAAAAAAAACCTTATTATGAAGTAAATAGTTTGTTTGGGCATATAAGTTCATCAGAAATTCTTTAATGTCACAAGAATTTCCCTTTTTTTTTTGCTTAACTCTAATTTAATAGTTACTATTATACTTTTCATTATTTCAAGATAGGTGAGATAACTACATTTAAGGCTTTATATTTTTTATAACTTAGCTTTTCCTTAAAAAAATAAGCAATTAATTTTTCTAAAAAAAAATACTTATCAAATATTTTACAGGAAAAAAGCTTTGCGTAAAATTTTAACTTATGTGCTAAATTCTTACTTTTATTTCATCACCATGCACTTCCTTTATTATTTCCAAATCCTGGTCTCAAATTGAAGCCACCGCCTCCAATTCCACCAAATCCACCGCCGAATCCTCCTTTGCCTCCAAAATTTCCGAATCCTCCTCCGAAGTTTCCAAATCCACCTTTTCCTCCAAATCCACCTAAGCCACCCAAGTTATAACCCCCAAGGCCTCCTTTGGGTCTCCATCCTAGTCCTCCTCCAATGTTGAATCCTCCTCCACCAATTCCAAAATCACCGAAGTTATTGTTACCACCAAATCCTCCAAAACCTCCAAATCCTCCTTTTCCACCTCCAAATCCACCTCCTTGTCCACCGATTTTAAGACCATCTACAGGAACCACAAGAGCTAATCCAGCATTGTTTCCACCAGTACCAATTCCTCCTCCATATCCACCATTCAGAATGTCGATACCACCTTTACCTAGATGACCTCCATCTCCTCCAACTCCGACGAAACCACTTTGACACATTTCAATTAAAGCCATGGCTATTATTGCTATTGCCTGAAAAGAATAGTAATAAAATTTTAAGTTTCACATTGTTGAAAATGAAGAACGTGAAAGAGATGAAAATGAAGATTACATTGTACGTAATTTAAACTGCTAATGCTAAGGTGTAGTAAGCATTCTTAACATAAACATATTCCTCTATATAAAGGTAAATGTATTATGTCAAGTATGAATAAATCTGTAAACGAAGTGCAAATCAAGTTAAAAAAAATAAATGAACTGATATGGCAAAATCTATTGACACGGTTAAAAACTTCGACAAGTTTTCATTTTCTCCAGATTATTACCCTTAAAAGTATACGAATTAACTTTACTTGTATTTTATTTTATTTTCCATTTAATTTAAATTATTTTCTTATTCTTAATTCATTAGTTTTCACTAACTGAAAGTTAGAAAACTAAGAAATTATCATATTAACGCATTTTATTCATTTAACAGTTGTGTTAATGTACTGTAAAATATTACAAATGTGGTATGAAATAATAAATTAATTATTACGGTGGGCTGCTTAATATATGCAAAATTAATAGCCTTTTTAATAAGGAAGGTTAAGACATATTTTTAAAGTGAAGAAAGATTAAAATTTTTAAATTTATTTTTATTCTATGCAAAACAGTTTCATAACTTAATTTTTCATCAAGACACTTAAAATTCTAAAAATTTATACCGAAGTTTTGCATATAATAACACATACACACACAATTTTAAAATTATAACGTTTCTTAAGGAATTATATGTGTGAAAGGAAGTAAGATATACTAAATTGTTACATTAAGGAATATACTCAATTTAGCGTATATAAGCTTACATATACGAAATGTTAAATAATTCTTTAATTTACATTTAATTAATTTATAATACGAGGTTCGGCAAATATTAGGTTAATTGTTATTCTTTATGCCAGTCAATTTTCGTTAATATACAGTTATGAAAACACTTTAATGATTTAATTTCATCTGCATAGAAAACTTGAATGTTTTTATTACTTCATGAAATACATGCATAAGCTAACTATTTTTCTCATTTTATTCTAGCAAAAAATTATTTCTTTTTTTTTAAAAAAAGGAAAGAAATATATTTTTTAGTTTAAAAAGAATTAAGTACAAAAACTGCAGTTTATTAAGTATCCCTCCTAATCTTTTGTAGAGTTTTCTTTTTGTACGTTAAAATTATGCTTAAAAGAAGAAAAAAAATCTATGTAACAAATACTTCATAAGAAATAATAAAAATTGCTATGGAATTTATAATTCAATTAAAATTTTCTAATTAAATTTCAATAAGTATTAAATTATGCCTTAACTTAAAAAAAAATTCAACTAAAATAAGCCCGATGTCATTTTATTATTATTATTTTAAAAATAATGTTTTCAGTTTGTCCATATTAAAAACATTTTTTAAAATATTGAAATGATTTTTTTTAAATACTAGTGACTGGTGGAGTTATTTATCATTCAAAAATTGATTTATTTGGTGTTTATTAATAAAAATATGAAACTAACGTTTTAATCCAAATTGTATACTATACAAAGTTCTTAAAAATACTATGTTATTTAAAATAGTTTTAAATAAAGCAGTATAAATTTATTTTTCCAATTCATACAACATGTTTTATAGTTAATTTCAGTCACTAATGTCTTAGCAACAATACAACAAACAGTTAAGCTTTCGTTTACTTTAAAAAAATGGAAGCTGTGACATCTGAAATATTTCGAAACACACAATATTCGAGATTTGAATAAGCGAAGTAATACGTAAAGTATACAAAATATTAAGACATGCTTAATCTCTTAGTTCTTAGTCTTTTCTAAATTATACATTCCGCGTTAAATTAATTAGAAAGCTTGTAATATTTGTTCAACAAGGACTATTTTGAGTTTTACAAATTAAATAGATTATTTAAAGGGGTTACACAAGTTAACTATATATATTCTTATTTTTTATCTTTATACCAACAACTTAACCAATATGTAAGAGATAATTGGTATGTATTAAAGTCTGTTTGGATATAGAATAAGAACTTAAGATATAATTAATTGTATTAAAAATTTCAAATGAAAGCTTTATTTCTTACCCTGTTTCTAATAAGCTAAACTAAAATAAATTTTACTTTAAAAAGTTAGAGTAGCATTCCTTTGACCCAAACAAAATGAATTAAAATAAAAGCAAATGAATAACTAGGTAAGAATGTTAAATAAAACTTCTGGTAAATTTTCTTACCTTAAACTCCATTTCAAATTTTAATCCAAGGTGTACAGATAAGATATATCTAGAAACTGCTTAGCAAATTCTGGATGGTTTCAACTGCGAAAGCTGTGTGCTTTTATAGCTCCTTGCTGGCACCTTAAATACCAATATTTACAATGTAGTCATTTTTTATTTAAAAAAATATGTTTAATAGGCGTCTTTCACTATAAAATGTATATATTTCAGTGAGAGTTCCATAAGTCAACTCATGTGAGAAAATCAAAAGGCTTTGAATTTTTCGTTCAAATTCGGGAGAGACAAAGAGAAGCTAAATATAACCTTTTAATAACATTTTTGATACGTATTATTTGTTTCTCCATGGGAAAAAAAGTAATATTACTGAACCGAGTTTATCAAAGGTCTGTAACCTTATCAGAAAACCTTAAACCGTAGAAGAATATATGTCAAATCATCAATGGCCTGTTTCACCGGTAGTTTTCAAAAAGTATTATTAAAATAACTGATACACCGAGAAATCTTTGTCGGCTAGAAATATTCTTATTCATTTTTGGGACAACAGTCAACATGGTAAAAATGAGCTATATAATTTATATTATTTAAAAGAGTTAATGCCTTTTTCCTTTAAAATTATCATGAAGCTCATATTTATAATAAAGTTCCGATCAATCATAATTTGTGATTCGAAAATCAAATTATAGTTCGATCATTTTTTCAATACTTAATATAATATATGTATTCAAGAGCAATAATAATTATTTTTAGATGAGGTCTATGCCCTTAAAATATTTTGAATAAAAAAAGGAAGAAATGAGTATTGAAGAAAAAGCTTAAGATTTTCTTCCGTAATTATGGCTTACGGTAAATTTATTGTTCTTTGTATAATTTATTATAATTGAATTTAACTCAGTGCGAGAATTTTTTTTTTTTTTTGAAAATAATTTGGGAAATAGTTCTACAATAGTGGGAAAGTGTTGTTGGAAATAAATATATATATTAAAATAACACTTGAATAGAGTAAAATTTTATTGTTGTGGTCTGATCTCAAAGTTAAATTAAAAATAATACTCTTATATATAATAAATATTGATGTGTATTAAAAAGGCGCCATATAGACTGTGAAATGAATTATGGAAAAAAAAAAACAGTTAAACTACAAATGTTTTAAATATCCCCCAAAAATTGATCAATATCGAATTTTGATTTGGTTT
Organism: Trichonephila inaurata madagascariensis; assembly: GCA_019973955.1. Lineage (NCBI taxonomy): Eukaryota > Metazoa > Arthropoda > Arachnida > Araneae > Nephilidae > Trichonephila > Trichonephila inaurata. The sequence continues at coordinate 217,576 of BMAV01016026.1, read as the reverse complement.
TTTCTTTCGAGGCCTTCTACGGACCTCAATAATTATTGCCAAAATTTTATTGAGGATTATAATTAGAGACTATTAAAATAATTTGATTAAATGAATTCAAAGGTGGTGCAAAAATATATTTAGAAAAGCATTTTTATATTTATATTAATCAAGTCAGAATAAGTTATATTGTTTCTCTACATTTTTAGCATTAAAACTTTGAGATTGTCTCATTTGCTTAGTAATTAAGTATTAAAATTGAAAAAGATTTACGTAAAAATGTTACAAATCGTAAAGATAAGTAAATAATATAAATACAAAATTAGGTATCTTCTTAATATAAATCATACTGCTTCTGAAATTCTGTTTATAAAAAATTTTAATTAAAAATTGTAATACACTTTAATAATAGAATAAATTATATGCCTTGACTACTTGAATATAATTCTGGCTTTAATCAGGAGTTAAAATAAATACAACGATATAGTAGTTTATGTTAATATTCCTCAAGCATAGAAAACGTTGGGGGAAAAAAGTAAAGAGAAATGCCAAGAAAAAGAAAAAATGTTGTAATGAAACTAATCACACTCGCATTATGAGTTTTTTTTTATCAAAATTCACATTAAAAAAAAGAAATGTATTTACATATTTAATACATTATAAGAAAGGTTCTGACAAGAATCACAATTAGTTGCAATTAGTGAATTTTTATATAGGAGTGTGTTTGGGGAACTCCCACTATTTTAAAACTTCTATTGTATACAACAAACAAAAATTATTTAATAGGGATCTTGAATTAGATGAATCTTGCACTTATGCAATAATTTTTTTAGTGTTGGGTGGGGAGACTTTGTTTAACGAAAAAAAAAAAATCAAAGCTAATTTTTAGATTTTATTACTTTCTAATCTGATTTAAAAATGATTATGTGCTAAACTTTATTTGATGTAAGACACCAGGGTGGGGTCTGAAGGTTTTAACACAACTCCCACAGACCAACAGATTTTTAATTTTTAGCGTAATGATTATAGCTCTGTGCTTCCGACTTTCAACTACGTTTTGTAAAAAATATATAGCCCCTTCAAAGAAAGTAGTCTGTAGGCTGCTGTAAAATACAGCAACATTCTAATTAATATACTTAAGTATATTGGATTTTTATTCTTACACTCTATGCTTCAAATTAGTTTTTTAAGAGAGAGTTCCTTTTCTAATTTAAAATAATGAAATTCATATAGATATTTGGAGTAATAATGTCTTGCACATTTAATATTATTGTTAAAAAAATGAAAAACTGTTCCTTCATCGTTGAACACTAGTTTAATTTAATTGTTCTGAAAACACACACACTATATATAAATTTTGGAAACAGTGAGCTGATAGATGCTGTGCATTATTACAAACAATAAATATCACAGACTAAGGACTTATTTTTTATAAAGCGGGGTTATAAGAATACTACAAAGTCTGGATAAACATTAGATAAGGCTATAAGATGTATATATATATATATATATATATATAGATGTAGATATAGACAATATATATTTTTGAATGAGTTTGGTTCAAGTATCACTTTAAAAAAGTGTAAGCGACGGATATGGTATTTTTAGACATCGGTAAGATAACGAAGATAAAACCAGATGTGGTGGACTTTTCTAACTTCCATAACTTGCATACGTTAGGACTTTAGAAGCCAGTTGAAATTAACGGGAAGAAGTAGCTATTCTTATTTTGTCCGATTATTTTTGGTCGAACGAAGATTTGACTCATATATCGGTATTTTTTCCGATATATTAGAAATTTTCGAGAAATTAGATCCTCTAAAATGATTAATTTTTGCAGAAAAAAGAGCAGTGAAATCGATTAGGAGAAGTCTTATATGAAACTTAGGAAAAAAAAAAGAGGAAATATATACTTAAAAGAAGTGATATATTTAAAAAAATCGAATTTTTTTATCGAAAAAATCGAATCGTATATCCCTGCTTTTCAAAACCCATCTACATTTAAATAAAAAGGAAGCAAATAAGATAAATCAATGGGATCAAATTTAATTGAAATAAATCTACAAGATTCTTTCATAGCAAGTCATGTCTATTAGTTCTAGAGATTCGTTGTACTTGGTTTATGAATTCATGAATCGAGTTTTCACAATATCTATTTTATAACAATTGCAAAAATGTGGATTTAAAAGAATATAAAGAAAACAAAAGTTAGGTGAGCATTTCACAATTATGGTTGGGCTCGGTTTGAAAACGATTAAATCATCTATTATGCAATTAAAGTACGTTTTTATGTTGCAAACTTGAATTGGGAAAAAAAAAATGTATTTGATTGAAACATACCGACTCTAAAAAAAAATTGATAAAACATTTATATATTTTTTAACATACAAGAATTGTGATTCATTTTATACCTTTCATTATAGGAAATAAAATAATCTTTTGATATTTTTAGAGGATAAATTAATATGCTTTGGACATATGTGTGAAATAATATGCTTCGAATTCTTTATGCTCTTTCTACCTTTATGTATGCACTAGTGCCCATTAAAATTGCAATATCAAGAAGTAAAGAAAATAACAAAACTTTACTTATTGTGCCTATAAAACATAGTAGGAAGAAAACATAATTCAATTTGCAGGCAATTTCGGGGAATACAGGGTCTGAAATAAATGCACACAGCTGCTGTCTGTGTCAGCTAAAACGGCTCTAATCCGGTTAAGTATTAAGTGGAACTAGGCATGAATAACAAACGAAGGCAAAGGTCATTCCATTAGTGTGAGCCATACTTCATCAATCATAGTAGTTTTTTTTTTAAATTTTTTATTGAGAACATTTACAACCCCTTGCACCACAAAGTATCACACGGGGGCTCACATAGAAGTAAGTGTAAAGTCCACATCACAAAGAAGAGAAGGATTACAACACAAACATCCATGCTTTACCCGGGATTCGAACCCACACAGCCCCTAAGGCACCGCAGTCAGCGTCACTAACCATTATACCGGATGGGCGGCCAATCGTAGCAGTTTGAGAGCGGTGGCGGCCTAGTCAGCAGCCCATGACCAGATGTTTTCAGTGGATGAGAAATCTGGAATTCAATGGAGGAGAGATCTGGTTGTCCTGGATCTGTGTGGCCAGGACAACAGTCGAACACCGCCTGTGTTAAGAAGTTAGGAGACGATGGGCTGTATGTGATCTTTCGTTGCCTTGTTGAAAGATGACTTTTCCTAGGCCTCGAAAATAGGGCCCAACTACCGGCCCTGATATGTGAAATGTAACGCTGGCTGTTCAGAATACCGACGACAAGAACAAGAGGTGTTACTGTCGTGTCCCAATGGCTGTTCATACCAACACACCAGGTGGAGAGCCCGTATGACCATATCGAATGCAAGCAGGTCGCATGAATTATCTCGGTGCTTTCATATACGGATATGTCCATCACGATGCAACGCGCAGAATCAGGGCTCGTCTGAAAAGTTGACAAGACTATCTTTGTGCGCACCATTATTGCCACGCTTCTCTATGCTATAGTCAAAGAAAGTTAAAATATTGGTCACAGTGTGAACAGTCCGTACTGTTACAGACGTTGTCGCATTGTATATGCAAATACTTGCCGTGCTATAATCAAATCCACTTCTTGACTCAAAGTCTGTAAATTGGCTGTATGCTCCTGCTAGGCCGATCTGACAATATGTCTATCCTCCGGTATTAATGGCGGAAGATCATTGAGATCCTGCATGGAGTTCAGTATGACATTTCTGAACCCATCGATTCCATATTCCCCTGACATGTCATTGGATTCCAACCAATGGGAGTAACAATATTACGGAATGATAAATATTACATTCGATAGAATACTATCCTGCCACCATCGAGTTTGAGATGCTATTTTTTTTCTGCATCATTCGTTTGCGCTTAAGCGCTAATTATTTGCACATTTTGTGTATGGGGCATCTTCTTCCATTCCTGTGAATTTGTATCATCCATCTTTTATGATGTTGCATTTTTAATGTTTAGCAGTGTATTATGCATGTTAAAATCTGAAGAAATTCGGTTGGTAGGAGCTATACTTTTGGGTTTATATTTTAATCAGGCTTTATTTGAATTAATATCATTGAAGGACTAATAGAGGCAGGGCCACGTAATTATGAATCTTTACCTAAGGACAAAGAAGGCTTGAAAGAAAATTTCGTGACTAGCGATTCGAAACTTCCACACACCGTATTACGCAAAGGACTGAGATCCTGTTGAATATGCATCTTAATATAATATATAATATTAAATAACAGATTGATGACAATTATATATAATGAAAATGTACATGACTTCGATATCTGTGATGACATAATGACGTAAATTGAACGTAACAAACAAAATGATAGTTTTTTAGTTGAGATATAGAGATATGTCCTTATTTGCATAAATACTGCAATATCAGTAAGAAAATGAGTTTAATAACGATATCCAATTATTTTCAAATACCATATTGTTTAATGCTTACTTTTATACTAAACATTTATCCTGTTCATAAAAAAAATTTCAATTTAACTGAATAACTTTGTTTTGGCTTGATAGTCTCATTAAGCAAATCATTTCCTGTAAAGTCTTCTCTGTGATTAAAATAGAACATAACTCACACTTATTATAGATAAATTGATGAGAGTATTGAAAGGTATAAATGCAACCTGAATTCAATGAGAGAATGTTTATTCAAATTTTAAATCGCTTATACTCATTTTAGTTGTATTCATACTGATATGTGAAAATGTGTGTGATTATTCATAGTAATATAACCCTGTATCCTATAACGAACTCTAGACCCATTCTGAAACTCTACGCAGCAACACGGACTGATCAGAGGTACTGCGCCTGCGCGAGTTCCAAGCCAGGGGATTCGGGGTTTGTTTCTCAACGAGAGAGGTCGGTCAGCTCTACCAGCGAGCTTTGTGAGGAGATTGAAAAATTCAGTGACTGTCTCTCGAAAACAGATTCATGTGAGCTCCACCAGCGAGCTTTGTGAGAAGGTTTTTGTGTGTTGGATGCCATCCTGGCCCCCCATTTTTGTGTATTTTCTCTAAAAGTCAATCATTTGAGAGAATTATTATTCATAATAGATGTAAATATTTGTATACATGAGCCGTCCTTTGTGTTTGTAAATAAACCTCGAGTTTCATATTTGAAAATCCCACGGCACTACAATCCTAATAATATTCAGAAAAGTCCTTATAACTCTTTTATTAATTTTTTAATTATTTTTGTCAAAACACAGCTAGTCTGATTCAGTTTGAATATTACAGTATATTCAGATTCAAGTAGGACAACTTTTTAGTTAAATATGAAAGTACTTTTTTTGAGACATTTCATAAAACATTTCTATGCTGCTTTAGTTAATATTTAAAAAATATCAAAACATCTAACTGAAAACAATGTTAAGCGATATCTTATCTATCATTTTTTTAAGTAATAACTAATTTTGAACTTATAAAGTTTTCTGGTATCTTAACTAGAAGAGCAGTTTTCAGTTGAAACGCACATTGCTGTTTCTAAAAACTTAGTACTACTTTATATCTACTGGATAATATAAACTATATTATTGTAGATATAACATAGGAATTTGAAATAGTTTATAGATAATTACACCAGATAGTGAAGCAATTGTCCAAATGCTAAGCAAAATTCTCTTTATTCTGAAGAAAGAAAGATGCTGATTCCACAGCAATATTACTTAAATATATTTTTTTTTAGTGCTTGCAGCATCACCTCCTGGTGAAGGACTTTTTACAGTGATTGCAAACACCTACAAAAGAGGTATTAGAAATATTTACTGTAAATTATCCAACTGCAGCTGGAGTGAGTGAATATTAACATCGCACTGTGCAGCTACACGAGGGCTTTTGGCAGCGGACCTCATAATTTTCAACCATGGTCAAGTGACGAGGACGACACCTGAGCTGGCAACCCCCTCTCCTAACTACCACACCACACCAACGGAAGGACGTTTGAGCTCTCGACAGATTTCCCGTGCATCGGTCCCCTACACGGCGGGAACTGCAGCTGGAAGCAACATGTGAAACATATGCTACGAAATCTACCTAATATATAACCACTGGTGTAGGTAGTTCTGAGTGGGCCCCGTATCAAAATTCCTTCGAGGTCCTTTTTTAGGTATAAAAAACCCTGTTAGTGGGACTGTAATTACACACATTGGGGCCTCTGTATCATTATACGGCAGTAGTTACGCCCTTGTACATAACATATATCTTTTTCATGTTTTAACTGATTGTGTAGCGATGTTTTGTATACATATAATCATTCTCTCTCTCTATACTTTCATAAATATCCAAATGCACCTTTATTTTGAGGGAATTACTTAGAAATACCATAATGAAGGTGCAGTCAGAGCCCGTCATGTTAATAGTGAAACTTTAATTCTTTTTTCTTATTTCAAGTGGAATTGGGTAAGAGTGGAACGATAACAGCGGATGGTATCAAACCTTTGAATATTCCTTCACAATCTATTTAACCAAACACTGGATCATCAGGGCCTTCATAAAGATTCAAAAATTATCTAAGGGAAAGGATGGAAGGATTCAATTAGTTATGATCCTCCTCTTACATGAAGTGTGCAGAAAAGCTTCTTAATAGTTTCCATATGAATGTAATGGTCGTTTATAAACTCTAAAATATTACCTGCATGCTATAACAGTGGCATCAGTGTTATGTTTCTAGATGAATAAAACTTATACTTCTAAATTGTTTATATTTCAATAGAATAACCCTTATACTTTGATTTTTATTTCAACTGAAAATGCTATACTAGAAATAGCAATGAGGAAAAAAAAATACATATCTTTATAAACTAAACTCAGTGGTGTAACAACCCATTGGTGAGCCAAGGTCTACTGTGCCTATCTCAGTTTTCATGGTCTTGGGCACTGAAGTGCATGAGCAGATGTTCCTGCCAGGTGGTCAATCTGATGCGAAACCCCCAGTGTTTAGTTCCCAAGCAAGCTTTGTACTCATTTTATCCACCCATTGAAGGGATGAAAGGCTGACTGCACCTTGCGCAGCCCGGGGTTTGAACCCCGGATCTGTGGCGTGGAAGCACGATACGCTACCACTCGGCCTACATCTTTATAATATCAACTTTTAAAACTCATTAGAAGTTCAGAAAATAAAATTCGGAAGTTGAATATGCATAAACTACTGTAAAACTGAAAATATATTCAATCAGAAGAAAAGAGCTGTACATGAACAAAAATATCGAATTTGTTGCACAGTTCCATTTTGTAACGAAAAAAAAAATGTATTAAAAGTCTCCAAAGGAAAAAAAAAAACAAACAGTTAAATGAAATTTTGAGTTTAACAGTCACACACAAATCTCAGTCAATATCATATGCTCAAATGGAATTCAGTACCACACGTACACCGAAAGTTATAAATTAAACTCAAAAAGGTTATATGCTTTAAGAATATTCTTAGAATAATGATATTGTATGACCTATTACACATTTATTCAAGAGCATTGATAAGGTAAATTTAGCTAAATATTTATAATTTTAATATATATATTAATATATTATAAGTTACATTTATACGCCATTTTTATAACTCTACATTTTTATGTGGATAAAGTAGTTTATATTCCCTCACTTAATCTGAGTATATAAATAATAACAGAAAAATATTACCCATTTTTGAATAAGTTTTCTGATATAACAAAAATTGAAGAGATATAATAAGTTCCCTTACATAGGGCATAGATAACAGTAATGATATATCTATAGCAAACGTATATTAGCTACTCTGTGCTAGTAATAAGAGCCATTCCAATTATGAATGAGAGATATATAACAAATACAGTACAAAAATGTGATACAGAAAAAGAATAAAACTATTAGTTTTCTGAACAAGTAGAATAAAAAAGAAGCAACAAATTATTAGTTTTATAATTAACAAACCATTTAAAGCAAAAATGACAAATTTTCAAAGACTCAAAGCATTGAATGGTATGTTATTTTAATTTTGTATCAAGAAATTAACTTTTTTCAGACATTTTAAAGTAATTTTCCCCTTATTTAGAGATTATACAAATTATTGCGTTTCGATTCCTAAATAAATTATAAAACAAAATTTGAAGATTTGTAAAATTTCAGTGTTTTTACTTAATAATTATGTTTCCATGTGTGAAAAAATTAAATGAAAGAGAAACAGACCAAAATACATTTTTAAATAAAATTATATTAAAACTATTATAAATACAGCAAAAATGGCAGTGAAATATTTAACAATTCTTGTTAAAACTTCCAGTATAACAAAGTTAAAACTATTTCAAGAATGCTCTTTTGTTTGGAAAAAAAGTTCTTGACATATTTGAGCATTTCAAACTCTGAGCATCATTTATGAATTTCTATGAAATGACATTTAAAAGAGAATACCGTTAGAAATGATTAGTACATACATCATGGCACGAAAGATGCAATTATATTTTACTGTTTGTATTTATCAAATAAAAAATTCATTATCACACATATAAGTTTCAATGTCTTGTTCTGAGATCACACAAAGCATGCTTGTCCAATACTAATGCCAAATTCTTGATCCTTTAGACCCACATCACGAGGTGCAATGTCAATAATAGGTAATCTTTGAGGCTTATTAGTAGAATAATTTAGTACAGTAAAAGACCAGTCATTGCTTCGATTCTAAAAATAAATACATTGAAAAATCAATAAAAGGATATAAATAAGTTTTTAAAAGTATAGTTTAAAAAAGGACTGTTATAGAAATGAAACATTTTCATGATAGTTTGGTATAAAGTAATTTAAAACTCAATAAAAATTAACAATATCTATATTTATGTATGTGATTCTTAAAGAAAGTAATCTACATTAAATTAACATAACAAATATAATTATTCTAATGATAGATTTTTTTTATAAAAATAAAAGGCATCTAATGTGCATTGAACCAACACACAGTAGTATTTCTTCAGCTATTACATTTAAAAAAAAACCCATATTAACTTAAAAAATTCTAGTGATAAAACAAAGTACGAGAACAAAAAGTGTCGTAGATTAAAATACGTTTAAACTATATCTGAGTTTATTTTAATAACACTTAGGAAATTACCTGGCATCCATCAGATGAAGTACTATATGTAAAGTGTTTGTTTCCATCAGCTGCTAATTCCAAATCATTATACGCCATCAATCGAAGAGCTCGTTTGAAAAATTTATGTTTAGCATCATAGTATGCAACAGAGTTGCGGCAATGATATGTGATAGACTGGGAAGCCTTTTCACTTAAAAGTTGGAGGAATGTAAGTTGCCCATGATCAATCTTGTAATGAAACTGAAAAATAAAACAAACAAATGTTTTGACACATAATTTATCAAATATAAAATTTAGAGATGTATCATAAATTTACATGAATAGTAGTACATAAAAAAATATGACCATACCACAGATCCAGAGTCCATTTCGCTGAACCATGTTTTTTCTCCACGTCCTCTCACATGACTTCCACGAGGAATCTTAGAAGAAAGAAAAAAAGGAAGATAATGTAATGAAAATAAATATCAACTTTTAGTAACACAAGAATGAACAGTGTTAACACTTTGAAGACAGAAAATGTGAGTTTCCACTTTTTATTTTTTGACTATTGGCTTCATATAACGGAAATTCTCGTCATTTGCAGCGATGCCAATCATTATGGAAATCATAAATCACTTTGTGTGTGTGTGTGTGTGTGTTAACAGTACTTTTTAATTAAAAAAAATATACTTTCTCAAAATGTATCTTTATGGGAATTACAAGGAAATTGAGGCGACATAGTTTTCAACGCATACTGCCTTCAATGTGTTGATAAAAATATAAAGTATAAATACACAATTCATATTACATTATACAAATCAGGAGTATTAATAGAATATTGAATTAATAAAAGTATGACAAAATGAAGGATGTATTGACACATGCAAAAAAAAACTCTACTAATAATTAAACTTGAGATGAAATTCAACACAATTATAACAATTATTAAATATGTGGAGTAAAACAGGCTTTGAATATGAGTTTCCAGCAACTTTAAGTAACTAAAATAATTGCATTAATTTCTTCAAATTTTAAGTTTTTAGCTTAAAATCTTATAAATATCAATTACTTTCATAAAAAGAAAATAAAACTTTGGTATGAGCGATATATGTATAAAGTCCTTGATAAAATTTCCATTTGAGTAAAAAATAAATTTTTAGTTTAAAATCAGAATTTAGGAAAAAGTTATTCAAATCTGAAATACAAATGAAACTGTCAAAAAACTTATAACACTGTTACAGTTATGAAATTGGATATTTTTAATCAGTTTCATGTTTCAACACTATTTCTTGCATATGACATAAATGACGCTTATGTTTGTGTACAACTACACAAACAACTATATTAGAAGACTTTCCAAAAATATTTAGAGAAATCAAATACTGGAATAAGCTTCAAAATGCAATTTGAAATTATTTTTATTACACAAATTAATATAATTTTACCTAACAAAACTGAATATGAATTCACATGAAATATATGAAAGTTATTTTATATTTAAATAATCAAAAAAAAAAAAAAATGCTTAAGATTCCATAGTCCATTTTCTTTCATTTAACTATCCAGAAAAATGTCAGTTTTAATTAAATACAAATAAGGAGGAAAGTTTGCGTCAACGGATTTTTAGCCTTTTAAGCTGTGATTCGATATAATTCTTAAATGAATGGGAGCAGTGTTTACTGCTGAAAACAGACGTTCTGGATTACTGGTATAAGGGATCTTATGTATAACTAAACACAGCAACGCATGTCTTTTGGAAATCACTTTTGTTGCTTTTGTGTCGCAGGGCTTTCAACTTGAAATCTTGCAAGGCAATGTAGGCTCACAATGGGAGACGATTTACCAGTGAAGTCACCATCATGCTAATACATTCTCTTAATGGTTGCATGCATTAGATTCATAGTTGATTAAACTTTTATAAAAGAAAACCAAATTCTACACATCCTACAAAAGCGCACAATTTGAACGGCTAAGTTGAAAAATCCCAGAAGAAATAAGCTTCAGAAAATTTCAGAGAAAATATATATCCAGAGGCGGATTAAGCGGCCACCAGGGGCTTCACCAAGATGATGGGCTTCAATTATAAGTTCAAAGCACAGCAAAAAATCTTGTACCAATATTGCAACCCCAATGATTACCCATGATTTGATTCGTGTAGCAACTAGTGTTGCATTCATATATTATATGTGATTGCGGTTGAAGTCCGTTTTTTTCCTTCGAAAAATGTTACCCAGAAAAAAAAACTTTGGCCTACAATATACGTTTGTTTTTTAAAAAAAAATCGATCCGAGATACTAATGACTATAAGAAAAAGCGTGTGTGCTTATGACCACATGATAGAAGTGATAACTTCAAATTTTGTAATGTTATTTCAGGGATTAGTTCGGTGAATAAAAAACAAGGGGATATTAGTATTGTCCTATAAAATTATTCATTCATAAATCTGTACTCATAAAGTAACATTTTTGTGCGAAATATATAATCATATTTGTGAATTAATTGTATTCTAAGAAGGAAACAATAGGTATATGGTAGCTAAAACAGGTTATAAATGTTTTAGATTCAAAATTTTATTTAAATATCTATAAAAAAAAACTCCGTCAAGCGTTGTTCTGTATTTCCTCCTGCTTTCATTTGGATCATTTGACAGAATTAAATTGAATTTCTATTTTAAAAAATTAACTAAAGGTTTTGATTTGCCTTTTGAAAAATCTACTTTAAAATTCCCACTTAAAATCATAAGTAATTTGTTCAGAAGACCTGATCCGGCTTTGTGAATTTTGGTTGTAATTTAACAATATTCAATTCTATCCATGAATTAATTTAAGCAAAGGGATAGTAAGTTGATTGGGAAGAGAGGAATCTAGGTCAAAACCTTTAAAGAGAGATTTAATCAGAAGGTTTATATCACATTCTCTCTTGCTTATACTAGCTCTTTTGTCATTGTATGGCAGTTTGGTACAAATATATCCGGTGCTGCTGCATGGTAAGTTTTCTTAATTATATTTTTTCTTGTATTTAAATTATTTACTTTTTCTTAATACATGTATACTTAATTTTTTCATTTTAATTTTCTTCTTAGACTCAAAGTATATTTGAGTAATGTGATTAATAGAACTATATGTTCTTTGCTATTCTGATTTGCTTACAAAAATAGATTTTTATTCTTTAATCCACTGCAATATTGTTAATGATAATTATACTATTTACTTAGTTCTATAAAAATTTGTCCTTTTTCTGTATTTTAAGTTTAATTTTAGTGTAGGATTTCTCTCTCTCTAAGCCTATTTTTTAAAAATATTACATGTTTTATTTTCATGCTTCAACTAGTATTAGAAAGAATATCTCCATTTAATTCTGTAGAAAGAGGTGGCGGTGGGGAGCCCCACTTACATCGAAGCTAGGAACTTTACTTTTACAGTGTAATTGGTGGTGGTGGGGGGGGGAGGGCAAACTACCACGTTTCATGTCGTTTCGAAGTGGCAGGGGAGGGGGAAACGTCCCTCCTTTTTTTAGGGGCGTGTATGTCGCGGACGACCTTGCACGAGCACAATTTCCGACTAAAGACGAAAAAAGCCGAATGAGCGTTACAAACTTGCGCGTGACGTTCATTCAAGTTCACTCTCTCGTGTTCATAAAAAAGGTATACAATAAAAAACAAAAACAAAACTTATTATACACTAAAAAATATGTTAACTGCTTTACCTCATTAGGATCAGGTATTATACATGTTTCTTTAGTATCCATATTGCAAAATACTTCAATAGCATCATTGCGATTGTTTCCATTAGGGTCAATCCAATATTTTCCTGAAGGAATACATTAAGCCAATAAATCTTATATTAAAAAATAATTTCAAGAACACAAATAAGAAGTCTTTTGATCAAATCATAATATGAATGAAAAATGTTTATCTTTAATTGTTTTGTAATAAATAAATGATGTATTCATAATGAATTTAAAATTCCGTTTTCAAAAATCACACAAAAACCTATACATTTGTTGCATGCTCCATAATATTAAAGATATGATGCAAGCTAACAAGTTTATGAGGTTGAGAGAATTTCCTATAGGATAAAGTGCATCACGTTCACCAGAAGACAGCTTTAACTAAAAAAGTAAATAAATCAAGAAACAAGCATCTTTTTCTTAAAAGGAAATGTCATTTTCACTAAATTTTTTTTGTTAAAAAAACTAAAATAATAACGAATATATAATAAATTATAAACACATAAATAAAAGCTTATCATACCACTTGGAAGATCTGGTTGTGCTTCAGCTAAATCTTTGCATGTTTTTGCTGGAAATTCTTTTGTTCCAGTCGGCTTTTTTGATTCCCTGTAATCTTTCACCAATTTTTCATAGAATTTAAAAATCAGTTCCCTTTTTTCTTCTTCAGAAGCAGATGAAAGGTCGGGTTGATCTCCATATAAAGGATCAGGACCCTAGGAACCCACTCAAATTATTAAACGTGAAATTAATATACTTTTACATTTCATTACTATATGTATATATATATATATA
>BMAV01016026.1:190092-203576 GCA_019973955.1 Trichonephila inaurata madagascariensis | reverse complement strand
GTATTATTATTACTGCTTGAGTAAAATAAGAATGGAACGCATTGTTTTATCACACACAATTATCAGTAAAGAAGATAATATGGAAGTCGAAAATATGTTTGATCTTGGATTACAAATAAAAGGTTATATCAGCGTTTTCAAATCATGGCTATGAAGACTGGAATGAAAAAACAGATTCAAACAGTGACATATTTGAACCGTTGTTTAATATTGCAAACTGTGAGGAATGGCTACAATAGAAGCAGCTCAGGTTCCAAGCAACATATGCCCTGTTCATTTATGAATATCACCAAATTTATTTCAAGGAAGTGTACAGTTTAATTCTTGATTATTAAACTTATTAACAATTTATATCAAAATAAGCATAAAAGAAAAGATAGAAAAATTGGAAACATATTCTCAATTTACTAAATTACTTCATAACCATGTTTAAAAGGTTAATCAAACCCAAGGAAGAAAACAAAGTTTTCAATAAGATTTCATGGTTAAAAGTTCTTTACTGAACATAAGAATAAAAAATCTTCTTTCTTAATATAATTATTTATATTTAAAGATAATAATTTTGTACTCTTGTCCAGTTCAAATTTATCACCTGATAAAAATTTAAATTAAAACTATTAATTTAAAGTTAATAGTTAGCATTTTAAACATTAAAAATAAATTTTATATTATGAAAAAATCTTAATATTAATTTCATTAAACAAATTAACCCATTTTGGGAATACTTTGTATCTTCCAGTTTCAATTTCAATAGAGCTAAAATACTTAAATTTTTACACAGAAATGTATGAAATAGGTATCTGTTTGAGAAAATAAACTTTAACTTGCTAGTAAAAGATATTACTTTCAGAAGATGTTGCAGTTAATTAAACTATAAAAGGTGTTTTAATTTTTTTTTACCTTAACTTGGCCTTGTGACATTAAAGCTGCTAAAGCAGCAGCATCATACTGAAAGCCAGGACCTGGTGGGCCTGGGGGACCAGGTGGACCTGTCAGTCCAGGAGGACCATCTCTTCCAGATTCTCCATTGGAGCCTCTGGGTCCAGGTAGGCCCATTATTCCCTGGGGACCAGGATTTCCAGGATTGCCAATAGGCCCTTTAGGTCCAGCAGGACCCTGACAAAAGACAAGAAACAAGCATAATTGCTAATAAACCAAAAATAACATTATTAAAAATAATTGACATAAGTGACCTAAAACTTCTTCAAATTTCCTTGACAAATAATTGCCAGAAATATATAAGGATTCAAAAAACTACATTTGAAGATAAATTTGATTTTCAAAGAAAAAATATTGTAATTTTAGTAATTACATAAAATATATAACAAAAATAATTTTACAATGAAAGCATTAATTGAAATTTAGCATATAATACAAATATAATTTCTCTCTCCAATATGGCATTACTCAATTGAAGGGACCATAAAAAGTCTAAAGATACATCACCAACAATTTTGATCCAATTCTAACTCAAAAATGAATACATATTGCATTTATTATTTGAAGGTTTAGAAGTATGTTACGTTTATTACAGAAATAAAAAAAAAAAAATAGTTATAGGCTGTACTTTGTATCCCTTGTCAAAGAGGGAAACAAACAGAGATTACATTTTTGCACTTCAAAATTGCAAAAAAGCATTGTATTCCGGTATCAGTATTAGATTGATTATTTTAATTTAAAGGAAGAAATTTGCTTAATTTCCCCTAAATCACTGCATTTATATTTTTAAGATTAGATTTTTATTTCATGTGCAAAACATTAAAAAAATATTCCTGTTACAAAAATTTCTATAATTCATTTAAATAAAAAGGAAACTATAATGCTTTGAAAAAAAGATCTTTAAGGACATGAGTAAGTTCTAGGAGGTAAAAAAATTATGATCTTTGACAAAGAATGGCACTGCAATCGTAGATTAATAAAGAAATTTGAAACAAATACATATAGACAACATGCAAAAGTCAAATTTTAAAGTCTAGTTTAGTCTAAGTCTAGATTTAAGTTTACTATAATGATTGCAGTATTTATTAGACATGATTAAAAAGAATGCTCATTTCTAATAAGAATCTTAAAGTCTTTTTCTGATACGGTTACACATATTTTATTATACTGCAACTAGATTGTAATTAATAAAGTTTTCTGTAAAATTTGAAGCAATCTAGAGAAAACATGGAAAAACTAGAACAACTGTACCAAATTGCGTGTGTGTGTTATGAATTTTGCTTTGTTGTCTTTAATAGAGAAAATTGCTCCTGACATTTCAGGTCTCCTAAACACATAGATTAGAAGAACAAAAATTGTTGTGTTATAAAACTATTCGCATCTGAAATGCAGATGCTTTCATCTATAAAAAAGGCATTTTATTACTGTTTTATGACACTATATCTCTAATACCATCCAATTGCATGTAGCTGGAAATTATATTGTAAATATTACATCGTTTTCGTTTCTAGAAATTTCCACTTTTTTTTTTAACAAACCATTTAATCTTATGAGTAAGTTTTCCACAAAAACTATAGAATCAAAAATACTGAGTTATTTTCTTTGAAATTCGTTACATTAAATAGTATTGAAATTTCATCTAAATCTATTAAGTTGTTTCATAATTATTGGCCGCAATCGATATAGGCAATTTTTGCAGATCGTACCAACCAGTACAGTAGTGATGCACCACAACTACCCCCTACAACATGAAGTGGAAAAGTCCACACACTATATAAATGCCAGTCAAGGCACTGGAAACATTTAAGGACGTGATGGATCTACGCGATGTGCGAATCGCGATTGTTTGCCAAGTTTCATAGCGGTGATATGGAGACTGACCATAAGCCTCGAGCCTGTCCTCCAGTGCGGTGTGATGTGGACCATTTACGGCAGAAAATCGAGGCCCGATCAACGTCAACGGTACGACAGCTAAGAGCCGAACTATCTGTATCACTACAGACAACCTCCCGACATTTGGCGGTAATGGGCATGATTAAAAAGCTGGAAACATGGGTACCACATGCCCAAACAAAGAAGCAACGTCTATGGCGCAGGGGGACCTATAAATCTCTACAGGAGCGCGAGGTTAGAAAGCCATTATTGCATCGTATCCTGACTTTGGATGAAAAAGGGGTGTTGTAAGACAACTATAAGAGCGAGGTACAGTGGCTGCACAAAAGCGAGCCTATGAAAAAGATCCCCAAACCAAATCTCCACCCACAGAAAATTCTCGTCTTCGTTTGGTGAACCATCAAGACCATGGTCAAATATGAACTCCTCCAAGGTGCCAGACCATTAATACGGAGGTGTACCATTGTCAATTGGATGAATGCCACAGGAAACTTTGCATCAAACCAAACAACCAGCACTGGTCAATAGGATGCATGATGGAGCTCAACCTCATGTTTCAGTTGGTAGCTAGCAAATGATCCAGGAGTTGGGGCATGAGTTTCTGCCGCACCCATCTTATTCTCCAGACCCGGCTCCAACTGATTATCACATGTTTCGTCAGTTGGACAGGTTTATGAAGGACAAACAATTCCCAAACTAGGACGCTTTGATTCAAGGGGTTCGCGATTTCTTTAATCAATGTGACGCAGACTTCTGCCACTGTGGCATTTTTTCACTCAAAACTTGTTGGACGAAGTGTATTTCTTCCAATGGTGGCTACTTTGCTGAATAAAATAAATTTTTTTTCTTTGTGACTCAAATTTACTTTTGTGTATCATTTACGGCCAATAATTATGGAACAACCAGATAAATAATAGGATGTAAATATATAATACAAAGTAGGCAAGTATTTTTTGGCAATGTAGCTTGTTCTGCATTCTATAATGAAGGTACATCAGTATACTACTAGTAATTATCATATCTTTTGGTATTAAAAGAAAAGTAATGTATGGGGAGCAAAATATACCTTCATCCCAGGAGGACCAGGTTCTCCAGTCATACCTTTATCACCAGGAGGTCCCTAGAAAGTAGATGATAAAACATAATGAATAGTTAAATTATAATTCCAAAGATAATGTGTCCAGATAGAGTTCCCATGAATAATATGCATGCACTACGAAGCATAACAAAAATATTATTTAGGTTTATATATCTGTTTTTTAAATTTGTTACAAAAATATGGTAGCAGATATCTAAAATAATATTAAATAGTAATAAATTTTTCCTAAAATAAATCATAAGAATTTAAAATTTTCAGATTTATATATATACATACAAACAGCTAAAAAAAATTATGGAAATACTTTTTGCTAATTCCAGATAATTCATTAATTTTTAGTTTTCTTGCAGTTTTGTAGTTACATAACTGCTACTTATAATTTTGAAAAAAAAAAAAAAAATACAGAATGAGTTACAAAATACTAAAGCAGAAAAAGTAAAATGCTTATATATTTTTTCATGTTTTTAAAATTAAAAATTACAACAAAAATTATGAGTGTATGACAGTTTAAACATAACTTTGGAATCTAAGAAATAAGGTGATTAATTCCTTTCAACACAAATTGCAAAAATGAATTGAAAAAAAGACTATAGAAAGACTTTACCACTGGTCCAGGAAGTCCTTGTAAGCCCATCAAACCTCTATGGCCCTTATCACCAGTAGCCCCAATCTCACCTTTAGGGCCTTTATCACCAGTAGAACCAAGGGGTCCTGGTACACCGGGTTGCCCTTGAGGTCCAGGTGGACCTTGGATACCTCTTTCTCCTCTAGCACCTCTTTCTCCAGAAGAACCTGTTGGTCCAGAAGGCCCAGGGACACCCTAAAACAACAAAAAATAAGTGAAAACTTTTCAAAAATTTAATATGTACACCTAAATAATCTAAAAATTAAAATCTGTGTAACATAATCTGTACATCTAAATAATCTAAAAATTGAAATCTGTGTAACAAACACACATATACATTTTATTGCTTTAAGAGTTCAGACATTAATATTTTCTAAATGAATTAGGTATTAAAATTTGAAATAAAAAAAATATTGCTATTATACCTATTGCAGAGAGATAACTATAAACATTACACATAAAAAAGATAAATACATTGTGTTTGAACAAATAAATGTTGATGACGAATACCTACTAAGTGATGGTATTTAAAGAAATAACTTGTATCTAATGACATTCAGGGTTATTTAATATAAATTAATATATGAGGTTGTCATAAGTAATAGCTCTCACAATTGTGAATGGTATACAGTGAATTAAAAAAAATAAGGCACACTGAGAAGAAATAAAATATATCTAGATGGGATTTTACTTGTAAGTCATATTGATTCAAATATAAGAAATTTGCTAACTAAATTTAAGTTATTTGGTATTTTGATTATTGTAAACTAAATTAAGTACTATAGAAAATACCACAATAACTCATACTCATTTTTTTAACAAGGATTTTATATATAAAAAATTAGATGAATGAGAAAAAGTTTTAGAAGTTTTAGTGGGAGAAAAAAGTACTCATACTTCTGCATGCTTTGGATACTAGATTTGGCACAAACATTACATATATTCAGACATGATTTTCCTCTATTTTTATTTTCAAACATAAAAAATGCATTTAATAAAAATGCATATCATTATCAAATTAAGTACAACATTTAATTATAAATAATTAAGAATATCATGATTTTAGCACAAGTAGTTTGCCAACAATGACATTTTAAAAATTTTATTTAAATATTGTGTGACTTAACCCATACACTTATAACATTTCCTCTAAAACTTGCAAAATATGATAAAAAAAAAACCTTATTTAAAGTTTTAAAAGTAAGTAAAAAAGTCTAGTTTTAAAAAGCTCATAAAATTATTTTTATCTGTACAAATCATATATCAATACATTATTATCATAAGCAATCAAAGAGAAAAACAATTCAGCCAAGGTTTTAATTCTCCTAAATATTTCTACAGAATGCAAAATGGCATCTCAATGCACACAGTTAAAACCCAACAATATACTATCGAAAAAGATAAGTATAATTATTTCTAAAACCCATTGTTTACAATTTTTTTCCCATCATAAAATTTTCAATCAGTGATGAAATTCCTCCTTAAATAAAATAATAACCTTTATCTCTTAGAACAGGGAAAGCCAATCCACAGCCTGCCTTGAATAATTTTCCGGCACTCAAGATTCAATGTGAATATTTTGTGCAATACTTTCTGTTTTTAATACAGTGTTTTTTAACAAGCAATTTCAATAACGGTTTCTGTTTTATCAGATTGACTGTATTTTAATCCAATAAATGTTTGTAATGCGTCAAGATCTAATATAGAGATATATATTTTTATATGCGGCCTGCAGGATTATATAGTGTTTTTCTGAAAAAGCCAGCAAGATCATTAACGTTGGACACCTCTGTCTTAGAACTATTGTATTTTTCCAAGATTTGTTCATATGTCAAAATTCAGCTTTTTAAAAACTTAAAAAATAATTCTTTAAAGAAGGTAAATAATAGCTTAACAATAGTAGCAATAGGTTTAGCAATTTTAGAGCAAAAAGTATTTATAATCATAAAATATTTTGCTTTAGTATTTGAATTTTGTCTTTGTTTCAGTGTATAGCTTAATATTTAATAAGTAAAACAAATACTTGAAGCCCAGGTAAGCCAGTAGGTCCAGGTAATCCAGGAGGTCCTGATGGTCCTTTATCTCCAACTCTTCCTGGAGCTCCAGGTGGCCCATCTTTTCCTGGAGATCCCTTGATATAACACAATTAATTAGTTGAAAACAATTTTAGTGATCATAATAAAAAAAAAGCATTTAAAAGAACAGAATATTATTATAACATACATTGGAATTTAAGAAACAGGAAGAATCACAAAAATAGCTATAATTTTTAACTTAGATATAGGTACTTACAAAATTTAAAGTATTGAATCTATAAATGTAGCATTAAAGAAATCTAAATAATAAGTTTGTTTTTTCAAATTATCATATGAGCAAAAATAGAAACAAAAACAAGTTTTTAGGACAGGAAAAGCAAAAGTCTACAAAATAGAATATAATTCCCTAAGCAAAAACCAGCTGTAGCAATAATGTTCTTTGATGATTATTAAAATATATTAGGAGTAGCAACAACTCTAACTCTGTAATTTTTTTTTATAATGATCAAAAAAATATCCAATGATTTGCACACAGTTCAAGAATTCACATTAAATATTTTATATTTATAATCATGAGTTACCAGTTACATCATGATTTTTACACAAATTAAAATTTGGTTTTATAAGCTATTAATGCTAACATGAATTTCTTATATTGGTCACACAGTGTTGTGCGTTTATAGTAAGATAAAACTATACCTTCGTAAATTTTTACATAGATAACATTTTCTTCAACAAACTCTCTCACATACCTCATTTCTTGTAATTCATGTTAAATAATGAAAACATTCTTCTTTAATGAGCTACAAAGCAAAATCCTAGCTATTATGTTTGTGTGCGATGTTAAACTTAAGAAGTGATAACTTTAGTACTGATCACTTTTTTTTAATCTTCTTAATGTTTAAAATGAAACTCCATCTCAAGTGTTTGAAAGAAAAATTGTCTGAGAGAGACATGTTCTCTTCCTATCAAACAAATGTTTGCTTTTCTTTAATCTAGTTGTTAGCTAAGTCTGAACTCATCTTTAAAGGGAATAGCTACTTAATAATCTTGAAACTAGCTTTTTACTTGCTTCATTCAATGTGAAGAATTCGATGAAAAGTAGGCATCAGTCCTCTAGTAACACTAAGGGGAAAATTGCAATTTGTTCTGTGTGGATATAATGTATTTAAATAACACAACAGCAAACACCAGTCTTCGCAATTTTACCACTTCCTAAGTGGACGTTTCTTGAAAACAAAATTGATAATTAGAAAGTTAACGAAGTTTACTGATCCCAGAACGGCTCACATTTAATGCCTGGCTATATCCACAAGACTACTTTACCCATCTAATCAGCTATCTTACAGCCTTTGCAATTCAACAGTTAATCGATAGTTCAAAATCTTTCCCATACACTGAGTAATTCCGATTTCCAGACACAAAGACTACACTTTCTATTTACTTTTTGTTGCTCTGTTTTGATGTTAATTGAGGACAGCATATGTATGTATATATACATATTAGAAAAACTTATTTTCTCTGTCATGATCAAGTGGTATTGTATTGCCTGTAAATGGAAGGTCTTTAGATCGGTATTTAGCGAAGGCAATAATAGAGAAAATAGTTTTTTCCCTTTATTCTTGTGTCTCGGTTCTTCCAGAATATTTCTTTGATACATTATGTTTTATTTCTAAAACTTTCAAAAATTCTGGAAAATTCTTAAAAGTTTCTGAGTTGAGATTAGCTACAATACTTTTCATTTATCTTACCTGTGTACCACAATCTATGAGACAATATTGTTCTTTTCTCAACTTAAACAAATGCATTATATTGAACTGCTAAAATTAAGTTCTATTTTGTAAATATTTCATTTTTTTTAAAACTAGAACATATATTTTAAACATAATAAACTTTAAAAAAATGTTAAGAGAGAAAACATGTCAAAGACTGAAATAAATTGTGAAAATTAAAAATTTAAATTTTTAACTGAAAGCAAAACAAAATTTTAAATATATAAAACTGGATGTGAAACCTTAAGAAAGAAAAGAATACTGGAGATAAACATAGAAAGGTTTTCAAAAGATGCTTTTTCATTTAGAATTTCAATAATATTAAAAACACATTCGTAAATGATATTAAATATTTAAAAGATATTATGTAACTGCATTGTCATTAAAACTTCTTGGAAACAAATATAACTTTTAAAAATAAAAATGCTTGGTGGGAAATAGTGTTTTACATAGAAAGCTTATGGGTTAAGATTTAACAGTGAATTATTAACATTGCTCACTTAACGAAAACAAATTTTTTTTATTAAGCTATACAAATGAATGATTATTTAGAATTTTTAAAGTAATTTTGAGAAAAAAACTTACTTCTGGTCCACGTTCTCCAGCCACACCAAGTGGTCCAGGTTGACCAGGTAATCCTTGTAACCCTGGATTTCCGTCATGTCCAGGTTTTCCTTCAGGGCCTCTTTCACCCTGAGGTAATAAATTATTTTAAATACATAGCTTGCGATTATATTTAGCCAAAAATTTACTTTATTAATAATTTGAGATTTATACAATGTAACCGAGGAATACTTAATAAAAACTATTGCACATTACTTCATAAAAAAATATCTTTTAAAGTAATACTACATGTACTTATAACATAAGAAACTAAATTTTATTGTTTTGCTTCTTTGGAAATTTTTTTCATTTTGTTACTCTCACAAGATTATAAGTTACAATTTCGCAGAAAAATGTACAGGATTAGATATGAAAGTTAATGATAGTGATGATTTTAATAATGATATTTTTAAAAACATTGTAGTTGTTTATTACTGTACATCAAATGAGCATATTTGACATGCATCAGAAATGGGATAAGTAAAAAAGAATAAAAGAAAATAAATTTCATGCAAAGGATGCACAGCTAAAAATATTAATGTAACTGAGAATTAAAAAAAATCAGATACAAGCATAATAATTATATAAAATCAGAACACATACATAAATAGACGTTTTAGATGTCATTTATAAATCATACCTGTGGGCCCTTAATTCCTTGTGGGCCAGTTCTTCCCTGTAGACCTGGTAAGCCTGGAGGACCTTTGTCACCAGAAGGTCCATGTGGACCAGGAGGCCCCTGAGGCCCCTATAAATACAGCAAAGAAAAAAATCAATTAAATGTAATTAGCAATGGAGAACATGATTTCTTATAAAAACATGAACTAAAAATTAGTATTTAATTCACTGTTAGGAAGTAAAATTTAAATTAGCAATGTTAAAGTAATAGTGGAATTTAATCACCTAAGTATAAATAAAAAAATAAAAAAATTTAATAAGTCATGCATCTATATTTTTTTAGAATTAGCAATGGATAGTTAAAAAATTCCTCTAGCAATTTTTTGTGAACATATTCATTATATTTTCACCATTTAAATGAATTTCTGAGAAAACTTATAAAATCACTCATGGGTTAAAAAGTAACTTTTCACAAAACATTATTCCACAAAGCAGAAAAAACACAGACAATTTAAATAAATAAGAGAGAGGTGTTGTATCTTGAATGATACAAGTCTTAAATAACAGCTCTCTCACACATATATCTTTTTATTTTCAATTAATGCTTATAGCTTTCTTAGCATCACATTAGTATTTTGTTTTCCATTCTTATGGTTATAGCAATGCTAGTTACCATAGCAAAGAAAAAGAATCGTTTGTTCTTGCTGAGTTATAAATGAGCCATCGCATTTTTGTTCTAATGAAAAATATATGCTTTTTAAAATGCTAAATACTTTTACACAGTTCTACTATAGTACACATTGATATTTTAAGCCATGCTGAAATGAGTGAAATGAGGATTATGAATGTCTGATGTCCTAGCAGAGCCTTAAGAGAAAATATAATATTATTTATTGAAAATTAATTTTCAATATAAGTGGGGGCAATCTAAGTCTAATTCATAGTAAACAGTTTAGATATTACATATTCAAAATAATAAAAGATTTTATTTGCCTTTATAAACTGAAAACATCAGTCACAACTTTGTGTTTAGCTGATGATATAAAAGTGCAACACCAAAAACAAAATTTTTTAATACTATATTCAATAGAGACTTGAGTAATAGTATTACTTAACATTTTAGTTTATCATATGGGATTTAGCGCTGGTTACAGAAAATTTAATTTAATATACAGAATTGTAAGCTGTTTCTCAATAAAGTTCATTGGCTTCTAACACAAAAATTTTACTACACATACTAAAAAAGCACAGGTAAAAATTTTAAAACATTAAGTAAGACAATGGGACAAAGAGATTATGTAAACATCAAAATAAGCACCGCATTGAAAGCTAAGTATAATCATAAGTTACATAGAAAATAATACATAGAATATAAATAATTACATAGAATATAAATAAATAAATATAGAAAGCATTTCTGCTTTCATATATATATATATGTACAACCTGGAAAACATTGATCATTTAGAAAGGCCTAAAATTTTGAAAGAGAAAAGTGTGTGTCGTGCTTATACTGTAAATAAACACATATGCAGAACCTTGAAAATATTACTTGCGAAGCCTATTTTGCTATATTTAAATTTCATAAATGATTTTGTTCTTACTGGTCTTCCTTCAGATCCGGCATCACCCTTTGCCCCTGGAAATCCAGGAATGCCAGGAGTTCCTTGAGGACCAGGAGTTCCAGCTCTTCCTGAATCACCTTTTGGCCCCTAATTAAGAGAATCAAAACAATTATGTAAATATCCTTACTATTTTCACACTAAAATGAAAACTTGGTTCCATTATAAAATGTAGCTGACCTTAAAACCTGGAGCTCCTGGGGAA
Source organism: Trichonephila inaurata madagascariensis (assembly GCA_019973955.1). Lineage (NCBI taxonomy): Eukaryota > Metazoa > Arthropoda > Arachnida > Araneae > Nephilidae > Trichonephila > Trichonephila inaurata. Next base: position 192,164 of record BMAV01016026.1, on the reverse strand, counting down.
CCTGGAATTCCAGGATTGCCTTGTTTTCCCTGAAAAGTTCATACAGTTCAATAAAATATCAGAAAATTTTACGACATAAGAATCATTCATTGGAAAAAAATATCAACAAATTTAAAAGAATGAATCCATTGAAAAAGAAATTTTCTTGAGTGATTGAGCAGAAGAGATTAAAAAAGATACATATTCAGCACATTTAACATTATAAAATATTAAATACCCATATATTTCCAGACTTTTATGCAAACAATTTTCAAATTTTTAAGAATCATCTTTTGAGAAGCAATCATTCCAAATTAACGCATTTAAACTATCTGAGAGTTAATCTTTAAGACTAATATTATAAGTTAAATTTTCAGCTTCCAACACATTATTTAAAACACACAGGTGATATATTTCCAACAAAAATAACCTTTTAGGTTTTGTCAACAATTATTATTAATAATTAGCTAATTGAAAACGAATATTGAGATTATATGCAATATATATATATTACTTGAACTCATTATATATACTCAGAATACAAACACATATTAAGAACTCAATAAAAAAATAACACTCATCAGTAGCGCAAACAAGATGGGAGGGGAGGGGGTCCCCTTGAACGGAACGCCCCCATTGCCTTTTTTTTCCTATTGACTATATTTTTATATATATAGTAAGTAAAACTTAATTAAATACTTCTTATTGTAATTTATTTTATTAATTAATGCTAATTATTTATTCAATAATTTATTTTTCAGTGTTTTTTGTTTAGGACAATCGATAAAATCGAAAGAATATGTTTGGCGGCGTTATGGGGTATCACACGAAAATGGTGAACTTACAAACCTGGACCTCCTACCACCCTTGAAAAATTCCTGTTTGCACCACATCATCGAATTATTCCTTGCAATTCCTGATTAGGTATAAAACTAGGGATTGCAATATCGGACCAAAAGTTCAATACCGGTATTCAGTACTTTTTAGATCTTAATACCGGGATACTGGTTTTAATACCGGTAGTAAGTTTTAGGAAATTAAAGAAAATACAGGTGTTTCTATGTTTTATTTGTCAGTTTTATTAGAGTGTATATATCACAAAAAATAGTTTTTAACTTAATTAAAACAGTTTATAAAAAAATCACAAAAAAGTAATGGAACATCTTATTTCTTTAAATCACAAAAAAGAGTAAATATCACTATTCAGTCAGTGGTACTATTACAAATTTTTGAAAAGTGATCTTAAAAAACATAATGCTTCAATTGTACTGTCATTAAGCCTGGAACGCAATTTTGTGCAAAAATTACCAGCTATTGTAAACGCTCCTTCGGTATCTACGCTTGTTTGTCGTACTGTTAGCAATGCAATATAATTTTTTCAAGTATTTACTACTAAATCCCTCATCTTCAAATAAATCGATTTCTCATCAGATTGTTTTGGATGTAACTCCTTTCTGTATTGTATTTTGGTTTATTGAAATTTTTTTAGTTTCGCTAATTCTAATTTTTGTTCAAGAGATAATTCCTTTTTACTATCGACATCAGTGTCAATCATCTTCGATAACTGTACCGAATTCTTCTGAATGTGGATAACGTTTGTGGGTAAAAAATTTTAAGAAAATTTACTATAAACTTGATCAAATTTGAATTGGTTAGTCTCTTTTCTTCTTTTTCATTTTCATTTATAGAATCATGATGGTATGTAATTACAAGTATGATATGCAAATCCAATGTAAATAACAAACTCCCCAATTTAAAAAATATCGAAATATTACGCACGTGCTTCGCAATTGCAACCTTGTTTTTACAGATACGAATATCAGACTATGAATCCTGCTACGAATCCTCTTCAGTATCGCTCTGAGCTTTAACAGAATAGTTTTAGCCGTCCTCCTTGGATAATTCACATATTTTAATACTTCTCTTAAATGTACGATCTAACTTTACATTCACAGTCTAATTAATTTCGCCCGTTAGGGAGACATAAAAACAAAAATGTATACTATTTTGCTAGGTTGGAGATCTCTGAACATACAGTGAAGACAATTAAAAAAAATTCTATTAAATACCGAAAAACCGGTATTTAAGCTTGT
>BMAV01016026.1:140732-189692 GCA_019973955.1 Trichonephila inaurata madagascariensis | reverse complement strand
TCTTTTCCGAGGTGCCATTGGCCCAGACTTCATTTTTATGGATGACAATGCACGGCCACATCGCACTCTTGCTGTTGAGGAGCTGCTGGAAAGTGAAGATATCACTCGAATGGATTGGCCAGCGTGCTCCCCAGATTTAAATCCCATCGAACATGTGTGGGATGCTTTGGGGAGACGTATTGCCACACGCTTACATCATCCGGAGAACAACCAACAACTCAAACAGATGTTGATTGAGGAATGGGCACTCCTACCTCAAGAAATGTTGCACCAGCTGGTTCTGAGTATGCGGAGACGGTGCGAAGGAACCATTGTAGTAAGGGGAGGGCATATACCATATTAAGAAACATCTGCTTGTTGTTCTTCCTGTTGGATAGACAATCATGAGTCACGATACTATGCGTTCAATAAAGCTTGTTTTTGTTTGATTCCATACCGTATGCGTTGTATTCCTTTTTCAGCGTCGATGCTTTCGTCATCCTTTACGTACATAATACTCTCCCTCATTTCAGAATTTCATGTCTCTCAGATGATTTTTTGTGAAGTTATGGCAATAAACCCACCTGTTGCTTAAGTTTTGCACACCACAGTGTATGCTAACATTATCATTTCATAAGAGAGTATCTTCTTTAATGTTTAGGATAAAAGTTATGCATCCTTGAACTCTCCCCCCTCACCCTTTGAAAAATTCCTATGTGCACCACTGACACTCATTTTTAGAAATTTGTGAGCATGCATTTAGAAAAAATGTTATTAAAGTATGATATTCTTACAGGTATTTAAAAATATTTCATAAAAGCAATACATTTTTTTAAATTCAGATATTTCATGAAAAAAAATATATACAAAGGACATCCAGAAATATAAACATTAAGATAGCATGCTGTTTTAGGAAGAAACATTAATATTAATACAACAGGTTTAAAACTTTAAAATAAAGAAAGGAAAAAAACTTACAGGCACACCAGCAGTTCCTGGTAAACCTGGTGTTCCAGGGAAACCAGCATGACCCTAAAATATTTGAAATTAAAAGTTTAAAAAAAAATATTTTGTTGAAGTAAAAAAATATACCTGTCTACTTTTGAAAATGAGAAAATGTGAAATAACGTGTGATCGACATTTGAAGAAAATTCTTAAATGATGCATAAACAACATTTTATAAAACAGTGCTTGATAAAAGTATTTTTTTAAATAATGCAAAGGAAATTTTCACATTAAGAAAATTACTCAGAGAAAAAGTTACTTTTGTATCGGCTTAATTTATAAAAACTCACACATTAAGGTAATTTAAAAAGGGATGTATATTTTTTGCTACATACACATGAAAAAAAACAAGTTTACAATGAAGATGCTTTTATAAAAAATACAGTGAAATAACTCTTTTTAAATTATATTTATAAAAGATAATTATTATGCATACAAATTGATTTGATTTGATTTTAATTTATGTTACACTGTGGAAGTATCATGAGGGCTATTACACATAAAGAAGTTAACGACTAGCTTAGAGGGTTAGAAGTTGAAATCAAGAATACAATCCGGCAATAACCATTGAGTACAAGAATGCTTTAAAATTTTTGAGGCTTCTTGATTGATCAAACTTTATACACAGTAGAATATACCTATGAGCACTTCATCAACTTTTAAGGTAAAAAAGTAACACCCTTTTCTGATGTAAAATATTTTAAATCATGAGAAACTCATACTTTTTATTATCTTAAAGTAACTACTCCATATTTCCTTTTGCATTGGTGCAGCATTATCTGCTATAAATGAAACTAATTGTTCAAAAAAGTATCTCGTACCCATATTTTTTCGAATTCATTCATATAATGAGTTAGTTAATTCTTTCTCCACTGGAATTCCCAATCAAATTTGGTACTGTAACAATGCTACATTGAATTAGACATTATGTAGGAACAAAGTAAGTGATTTTTAGATCGTATCATTATTACCCTCAGATGCTGCTGCAAAAAGACATTGTTTCACACACACATACATGCACTGAATCATAGTATATATTCTTCCCAAATAGTAGCTAGTTCACTGATGACGACAACTGTTTTAGTACTTCCCCAACTGTACCGCTTGGTATTATCAGACAGGAAATATTTGCTTTAAAGAGAACTGGCAGATCAGTTGCGACGTCCTTGGGAATTTTCACATGATGCGCAATATCATATCGGCCAATGCGAGAATGTATGTTAGTACAAAATATCTTACAAAATGTATATTTTTTTCCCTTTTAGGGATGAAGGACTCATCGAATTTTTTATAACATTTTTTCTGCGTTTGAAACCAAATTTTTCTTTGTCATGTAAGCAGAACAATCGACAAAAACAAAACTTGCGGCCATATGAAGCACAAAAAATACGAATACATGGCACATGAATTCTACGGTTTACGTCTACTTATTTTCCGGTTGTTGTGAATATAAAACGATTGTTAAGAACTGTTGGAGAGAAAAAGTCAGCAGATGACAGAAATTCTGTGAAAATGAGTAAAATTGAATGATCTAAGTGTAAAATTGTAATAAAGGGCTCAAAAGTGTAAATCATTAATTTCCTTCTTCTAGTTTCTGAAGACTAAATCACTTGATTAAATTCATTCAATCAATTTAAGTAATCAACTTAATTAATCTTTCAATTAATTTAATTGATTAATTATTATTAACCTTAAATATTTAAAATATTTTGAGTTCATAGAAGTACATTTTCATAATACAATACTGGCCAGTACCTTTATTTTTGCACATTATATTAAGTACTACTTAGGAAAGAAAATCCTTTAATTCTTGAAGATGGTTTATATTTATAGCAAAGAAATCAAAATTAAATTAGCTTTTTAAAATTTTAATTTAATTTAACAAATTGCTTAGTTGTAATTTTATATTGCTTGCTTTTGTAATAATACTGCATACAAGTAAGTTATATCTTTCCTAATAATTAAATGGGATGAACAAATTCGTTCACAAAAAATTTGTATATATTCATAATTATATTTTTCAGAGTAAATTAACTAATTTCTTACTACATCTCTCAATGCAGCTGTTATAAAACTTCACTTTTCAAGATTAAGAATTTCCTTTGGAACTAACAAAACAATAAAATCTTAAAAAGCAAGTACAGTAAATTAAGAAACAAAAATTGAATTAGAAAAAATGCCTTTTTATTGGAAAGGGAAAAATTTTCTAAACTATAAAAAAGTATAAGAAAAACAACAGAAAAATGATTACTTTTTTCCCTTCATCACCTTTAGCACCCAAAGCTCCAGTAGGACCTTGTAGACCCTAAAATAAATAATTGTATGTAAACATTAAATTTTCAAATAATAAGTCTTGAAACATGTAAGTATATAAATCTTTCGACAATTTCTTTTTAAAATCATGAATTATAACTGAATTTGATTTAGAAAACTCTAAAATAAAAAATCAAAAATATTCAAAAACAATAGATAGATTAACCATAATCAAGAACAAAGAGGCTAACTTAAATTAAATATTGTCGAATGAATGTAGAAGGATAAAATACTTCAGGAAAAACATAGCTATTACTTTGGTACAGCTGCATAAAATTTGCAGAGAAAAATTCTACTATAATGTAAATTTTACAAATTAGTTATAAGCCCCACAAAGAGTTAATACTATTTACACATGACAAATTTGTTTCAGAGCATTGAGATATTGTATGCATCAGCCTCCTCCTACAATTTTAATTTGACTGGCCCAATGAGCCAACAGAAATACTTCGCATAAATAAATTGTAGAAATTATAAGATATTAAAACTTCATTGCATCATTAAATACCAGATATTTTACTACAAGGGATTTTCATCTATGTGGGACTGTAATATTTAAAAGGAATTAGTTTGGAAGATATTTCTAAAATTCTTTTGTTGGATACTTTCTTGAATCAATTGTTTTTCAAGTTATGACACTGATAAAAAATGAGGGGGACAAAGTAGAGAGGTAAAGTTTTTTCCTCACAAGGATGTTTTAGTTTTTCAGGAAGGGTTGGATCGCTATTTAAGTAAGTATTACAAATTGATAAAATAGTTTTTAATTTATCCTGTAACAATTAATAAAATAATATTATTCTACTGAATTCAAGCATTTAATCTATTATTTTTTTCCAGCATATATTACCCTTCATTTGCAAAATTTTTTATTTATAAACCAGAAGATACGTTTGAAGAAATTTTGCTATTAATACAAATTGATATGCTATTTTTAGAAGCGTCTTTTCCTTAGTATAGGAGAAAAAATACATCTCTTGGAGAATACAGTACTGTCATTTCTTCAGAAGCAAAGAGAGGAAGATATTTTGGAGTATAGCATATGGATGCATGTATAAAAAATATTGAAAATAACCATCATACACAGAGAATCAGTTTGGTGTTTAAAAAAGCCGTGTAATTTAAAGTAAAATTTTTGGTAAGTGAAATACAAATTTTCAAGAACAAAATCTTTTTTGCTAAATTCTTTCAAAGACAACTGATAACAGATAAAACTGAACACTGAATGTTCATTTTAATACATTCGATTCCATTCGGAAAACCCCAATTATTATAGTATGTGAATCCTTTCAATATTACTTTTTGTTTTACACGAAGGAGAGAACATAAAAATACTAATATAAATATCACAAAATGCCAAGAATTTACCTGCACACCACGTTGTCCTGGAGGCCCAGGGTGTCCTATGTCACCCATTTCTCCCTATGATAATAAAAAAAAGAAAATTACTCTATATCTTTTATGAGTTGAACATAAAAAATTATAGGATAAATATGCATAAAAAGTAGGATAAATATGCATAAAAAGTAGGATAAATATATATGGCAAAATAAGCTGAAATGATATACATGCGTTTATCAAAAGAGCAAATATCGATAATTAAATATATTTTAATACAATAAATTTAAATATACAATTAATTTAAGAAAGTTACAATAAAACAGTTGATTTACTTGAATGATAAAATAATTCTGTTATTGTAACTATAAGATAAAAGAACTCGTTTAAAAAATTGCATTGTAAGACAAAATTTACTAACCTTAGATCCAATTAATCCTTGAGCACCTTTACTACCCACTGGACCAGATAGACCCTGTTATGAAAAAACAACACGAGCTGATTATTTACAATTTTTAATAGATAACTAAAACAAAAACAAAGTCAGTAATCTGCCCTTCTTAAAGAAATTATGAATTTTACTATTTGTGATTTTATTTCAAAAGATTAGAGTGAAGTGTTAATTAAGTTAAAATATCCTAATGTTTAGATTATTTGTATTTCTTCAATGAAAAAGTAACATACAACTGGACCAGGGAATCCTTGTTGTCCCTGTGCTCCTTGCTGTCCTTTCTCTCCTTGTGAGCCTTGAGGACCAGGGTTACCCTGAGGACCAACTTGTCCAACTGCTCCCTTTTAGAAGACATATAAAAGTATTTAGAATTATTATAAATTTGAAAAAATTGCAATAAAAAAAAAGAGTAACAGAAGAGTCTTCAAAACAAATGGAATACATGAATATTATAATATGTGTATTTAACCTTTCAACAAAAATACCTTTTCACCAGGTTCTCCTTGAAGACCAGGTAATCCTACTAAGCCCATTGGTCCAGGTTCACCAGGTCTTCCTTGTGCACCAGCAGGTCCCATGGGTCCAGAATCACCACGTTCACCTTTTGGACCTGAGGGCCCAAAATCTCCTCTTCTACCAGGCAGACCCTTAAAGAGTAGAAAAATAATTAGTATAAAACATTTTGCTTTAATAAATGAAAAAAAGTTAGTTCACACAAATAATTTATGATTTGATATATATTGTAAAGTAATGTGAAAATAAAATTTTAAAAGAGATTATTCAGAAATTAAAATCTTAATGACAAAAGTTTAAAATAATTTTCCAAAAACAATGCATAATCTCTCTCAATATAAAAGGATACTATAGAAAATGAAAAATGAAGGAAAACAGAAATATGGTTATCAGATAAGGAGGGTTTTCCATGATGTATTTTTATTTTATTACATACTACAGTTTATCTTATGTTAACATCTTCAAGACAAATAATATTTAAGAGATGTTATTACTTTTATAGATGAATAAAAAATGATTAACCTGTTTCACTCAAGAACCACAATAATAAAAATCCCTTTGAATCTTATTTTACTGAAACTTAAATTCAGAAAAAATTAATTATCATACCTAAAAAGTATGAAACTGAAATAATTATATAAACATTTCTAATGAAATGCATGGAGTTCATCATAATGTATCAATTTTTTATTGATTATTACTATCAATTTTATTTTTTACCAATATAACTACTAGCAACAGAATTGAAAATACCAAATTAAAAATAAGTATGAATGGATAAATTAATCTAAAATAAATCTACAATGTCATTATAGTATCAAACAATAATATATAAGTATCTTTTTTTAAAACAAAAGACATATGTTCAGAAAAGAATCAGGAAAAATAAAATATCATTCAAAATTGATCAATTTCTTAAAATGAAACGAAAGAAAATTGCAGATTTTTTTGCATGAATATAAAGAAACATACCAACAGTCCTGAAGGACCAGCAGTTCCTTTGGGACCTCTCTCTCCCCTAGGACCCTAGAAAAATAAAATCCTCTTAGAATTTATTTAAGGACTAAAGTATCATATAACAATGAAATATTGTACAGTTTGCTATACATAACATAATTTAGCAGAAGAAAAAATTTTAAGAATTTTTAGTTAAACAAACATAATATAACCAATAAAAATATAAATGCATGATTTGCCAATAAAAACAGCACAAATTTCTAATTTGTAGAAAAATATATATTTAACTAATATTCAGATTTACTAAGATATATATTTTTTAATATTTAATAAAATTAAAATTAATTTCAAAAAATAATATTTAATATATACAAGCAACAACAACAACAAAAATTGTATTATTAATTTTGAATTTATAAATTTATTAGAAGGAAACTGTTTAAGTAATTTTTGTACTAAAGTTTTTTGATTAATTAAAAAATATTCAAAATTCATGAATGATTTTAAGTTTCTAAGACCTTCTATATATAACTTTATGCTCTTAAACTGAAAATGCAAATATGTCTCTTCAAACATGAACCTATCAATCTTTCAGTCAGCCCTTTGAATTTAAAATATTATGGAGCCCTTCCAGTGCTTAATAGTAAAATTAAATATGAAAAATAATTTTCTGGTCTACTAGTAGCCATACGCAGATTTACAGATAAATTGATATCATCACCATATTTTCAAAGAAACGTTTTGAGTTTAAAAAATTGTAAATTTTACTAATTGTAATTAAAAACAGAGAATTTAAAGTTATACTAAAAAAAAAAAAACAAGCATGTTGCAATAACAACAAATAAAAAAAAAAACACTAGGTTACAAATCAATAATTTAAATAAAAAAAATATATTAATATAGCTTGTAAGATTTCTAGCTTACTGATAAAGACAAGTTATTTTATAAACACCTATTGAGAAAAAGATTTTTTAGATTTGCTTTTGTTATTGAACCATAAAACTACATTTTATCTCAGTATAACTTATTTTAAAAAATTATATATAATACAATAGAAGACTCATTGATACATTTAGGGTATCTTAAAACTCAATTATACTGTCCAAATCCTTTTTTAAGAGAAAGAACAACAAAGAAAAGTAAAGTTAAAAGTAAGTCATTAATTCTTTTCAAAAACAAATGATTTTTCAATGCATCTTAAATAAATAACATTACCAGTATGCAATTTAATGAAAAATAAACTTTTGTAAAATAAAAGACTGTTTGATGAGATAGTTTATTAAAGTTTTTCTAATGAGATATGAGTCATAATTTAAATTAACAGAAACAAATTTTATGGATGAAACAATTTAAAATCAATATCAACAAAAATTTAAAAACTTTGAGGTGGAAAAAAAGAAATAGATAAATTAGCATGTCATTTTGGTTTTAGATATTTTTTGAATGGGCTACAACTAAGCCTTTGCAGACATTGCAAGTCCCCAAATGTGAGAGCCATTTCATGGTGGCACCATCTAGTGGCGTAACAAATTTTGACGCCTGGATTAACTTTCATTCAAGAGCTCATCGAAAGCTAAATATTGTTGTGATTTAATTTTGCCGAGAGTATCAGAGCCAAATTGATACTCAAGGGATCTTTCACATGCCACATAATCATGACATGCATGCCTACGTTTTTTGCATCCAGAAAATCTATCGACTGCAGCCGGGGATATGGATAATGATTTTGAAATAAGATTGTACATTTCGAGAAGTCCCCCTCTCCCACACATAAAAACATCATGATCATGAATAAAAAAAAGTCACTGCCAAAAATCGTAATTTCAAAAAACCATTTTACAAACAATAGCAAGCCTATATTAGTTTGTTTGCTTGAGTTTTGTTATCCATTTTAATTTAAAAAAGATGCAAAATGCATGAGTGAATATCAAAAGGGAGGGTAATGAATTACTTTTTAAAAATAAACTAGAACAACTAGAAAACACTTCACACAATCAAATAAATATCATAAAATATTTCAAAAAATGAATAAAAGCAAAAATAAAAACAATTAAATCCAATTGGGATTTTAGATATAAAATTAAAACTACAAAATCAGGAAGGAAAGCAAATAAAACTTTACTAACTGCACATAAACAGCAAAAGTAGGAAGAAAACATAAATAAATTAAGAATAATTTGCGTATATACAGGGTCCGATCTGAATACATATGGATGTCGCTTCTCAACTTAGACAGCTGTAACTCAGTTAGGCATTCAGTCAAACTCGGCAGTGGTGGTCCAATCTGTTAGCAATCCATAAGCAGAAGATTTCAATGAATGAAGGACCTGGCGAACACGCTGGCCACGGCAACAGTCGAACGTCGCCATGGGCAACACACGGTCTTGCGTTATCTTGTAGAAAGATGACATCTCTGAGTCATCGAAGATAGGGTAGAGCAACCAGCCGTAAGATCTAAGAAATATAGCTCTGGCTGTTCAGATTACAGAAGGCACGAAAAAGAGGTGTTCATGTTGTGTACCAATGGTTGATCATACCATCACACAAGGTACACAGACGATATCGAATGCAAGCCAGCTACGTGCGTTCCGCTGTTTTTCAAGACACGGAACACGTCCATCATACTGCCGTTCGTAGAACAGTAACTCGTCTGAAATGATGACGTTATGATACTGCTGTAGCAGTTTTGTCAGGGGCGGTACCACTGTCACACCACGTGTCTCTAAGTTGAAGTGTCAAGTAAAGTCGCAAGAACGGTCACCATGCAGAAAGTTTGTACTACCCCAGACGTCATCACATTGTCCATGCGGATGCTTGTGCTACAAACAAGCCAATTTCCTGAATCAAGGTCCGTAATGTGGCTGTACGATCCTGCAAGACAGACCTGAAAACGTGTCGGTCTTTTCGAGTGTTAATAACAGGCGGCAGTTGAGATTCAATGTAGTGTTTAATATGAACTTCCTGAACCCATAGATTCTATATTGGCAAGACAGATGATGAATTCAAACTGTTCCAAGTAGCAGTATCGATGAAAGGCAAACCGCAATCCTGATAGCCCTTGATCCTGCCGATATCGAAATCCGACACTTACTGGCCGGCTGTATCTCATTTTTATGCGAAGCAAGCAGGATCTTCTTACAAACAGTGAACACTGAAATGAGATTTTCGAACGGGAAATTCGCTGTGTAACGTCTTTTATACATTCGAGAAGCCCTTTCTCCCATAAATGCTAATCATTTACATATCCTAACTTCCACCGTTCATGCGAATTTGAAGTTTGTATCATCCCTCTTTCGTGGTGTTGCAATTTAAGGGACGGCAGTGTATATAAGATTTAAAACCACACACTGGCTTAAAAACGTGAATCATCCGCAATTACCAAAACAATTATACTTGAAAAAAAACCCTTTTCATTGTCAGAATGTTAATTACTCATTCAACTAAAATGAAAAAGTAACACCATTTTTGATAAAAAAAACTTAAAAATTAGCATACTGCAGCACCATCCTTTCCAGCTGGACCAGTTTCCCCACGGATTCCTATTGGACCTGGAAGACCATCAGGGCCCCGTTCACCGGGAAATCCCCTTTCTCCTCGCTGTCCTTGAGTTCCAATTTGTCCTGGAGCACCAGGAGTACCTGGTTCTCCATTTTTTCCTGGTTGTCCAACAGCTCCTGCTAAGCCGGGAATTCCCTAAAAATATGAAGATATTTTAAAAATATTGAGATACAGAGCTTAAATAAAAAGGAGAAACTTTAATGATAGTTAGGAAATTCTAACTACATATTGCGTTTTTTTTACTGGAAGCATTCATCTAAATATTTTTTTATTTAGCTTTTAATTACCTGGAAACCTCGAGCACCAGGTAGTCCAGGAGATCCTTTCGATCCCGTTGTACCAGGGGGCCCTCGAGCACCTTGTAAACCAGGTAATCCATCCTTACCAGAATCTCCCCGTCTACCTTGAGGCCCTTGTAATCCAGGTAATCCATCAGTACCTCTGTCACCCTAAATAAATATGTATGTATCAGAAATTAAATATAAAAATATCATATTCTAGACAGATTATTTATGCATAAATACACCGATGTGAAAAAATTAATGATGAGACCGTTTTTATAATGTAACTTCAAGGAAAAGATAAGTTGACACAAATAACCTCAATCGTAAGGAAATGGGAAAAGTAAGCAAAACTTTCGAAAAAAATTAGCTTGAAGCACAAATGGATAGGAAACTGAAATGTACGTGACAGGAGGCTAACAACAAAAATCCAGCTTCTAGTAGAGGACAGGATCACTCCTTACTGCTATGCATTATTTATTCGGTTTGTCTATGCTGAGTAGAAGACTATCAAAGAGTTGTTGAAGTAAAGCTGCCCCCTTCCTCTTGCAGTGCAATCACAGCTCCAGAATTGTTTCTGGCAGCTAATATTCTAATCAAATGTCTTCTTTGAGTTTCCAACACGTGTTTGATTGGATTTAGGTCCAGGGACATGAAAACTTTACTCTGAATCTCATTTTTTACATTGCAGGCTAACATTGCTCTGTTGCTTACCGAAAGAACATAGAACTTGTTTAATGTGTTGCTTCACTCTTATAGCAATTAATTTAAAATATTTTAAAAGGCTACAATTTGACATGAATCTACACATGACTCAAAAATAAATGCACAGAAATTCAATTTGTCTGTGTTGAAAGAATGAAAAAAAAAAACAACTTGAGAGTAACAAGATGTTTTAAGTATTATGCTGAAGACATGGGGAATTATCATTTTACGAGAGTTGTTTGTAGTATTCTTCAAAATATATATTTAATTTTCTTATAGTAAATGAATAGATATTTTCTGGATAAACCTCATATACATATGTTTATAAATATAACGAACATTTATATAAAAACATTACATAATATTAGAAAACTGTATTGAAATATTTTATCAACCTAGGAAACACATTCCAAGCACGTAACAACAGAAAAAGTGAACACAAGAAACACGCAATAAAAAAATTACCTTTTCTCCTCTATTTCCTGGCAAGCCTATTAATCCTGGTAATCCTTGAGCCCCCTGAAAAAATATTTTTTAAAAATCCTCATAGAATATGTTAATCAAAGATTGAAAAATTCTTAGATTTTATATTGTGTGTGATTTACTTAAATAATTAATCGAGTGTTATACCATTTTTATAATCAAACTTAAGACATGAATTTTGAAATTTAACCACTGGGTGTAGCTAGCTGTGAGAGGGCACTTAATGAAAATTCCTTGTGAGTCCTTTTCGGGGGTCCAGTATCTTTAATACAGCGGTAGCTAGGCACCTGGATTTAATTTTAGAATAATCAGAAATTAAGTATTATTTTTAAGGTTTTGATTAATGCATTAAGAAAGTCCGAGATAATATACAAACTATGTTTCATTTTTTCAACTGAAGAATCAGATACAAATATTTTTATAAGCGGAATTAAAAATCCCAGTTTCTTAAAAATATAACACTTTCAAGTACATTTTGTTTTACTTTGGAAAGACATGTTGATATTTTAAATAAATCTTTCTGTTCAGTTGTTATAAATCCTTAAGCTACATAAAATTAAATAAAAATATTGTTACGGAATATGTATTTATTGTAAAGTTACGAAATGGAGTAACTCATTTCAATTGTAGGATGATTAAAAAAAATAATGTAGTAAGCATTTCTGAGGGAATAAGACTTTTATGGTTTAAAAAATCACAGGCTTAATTTTCTAAAAGAACAGAGAGTAAAATATATTAAACCTGAGGTCCAGGTGGTCCTTGCTTTCCATCTAATCCAGAAGGACCCTAAAAAAGAGCACACCCAATAATAATTAGAATTCAACAATTCATGTAAATCCTTATAAATAAATCAGGCGCAATATTGATTGAAATGTGTCAGCCATTAAAGTTAAAATATAACAGGATGAAAAAGAAACAAAATACATGAAAAAGAAATAATGAGTCAATATATAAAAATATACAGATGATTTAAAAAGAAGCATGAAAAATCAATATAGAAAACCATCATTATAGAGTTATTTTAAACATCTTAAACATTAACAGAAGGCCTTTGATAATGATTAAAATTTCTTGAGAAAGGATTAGTTTTTGAAAAAAAAATCTTCAATAAATTAACAAAAAATTATAATACAAAATAAAAATTACCCTTTCTCCAGGAGAACCATCTTTTCCAGATATTCCTGTAGCTCCTGGAGAGCCCTATTTAAAATAATGTAAACAAAAAAAATCAGTTAATTTCATGTTATATTGTCAAAATCAGAAAATCATTTAAGTGCAAAGAAATTTACAACATACCCTCAAACCCTGCATTCCAGGAGGACCTTGACGACCAACCTCACCCTAGAATATATTCACAAGTTTATAATTACCAACAACATGTGAAAATAAAACAGCGTTTTCAAAATTTTTTATAAATTTAAATCAATTAAAGTATGAATAAGAAACAAATTTATAATTGATACAATTTATTTATATTCCACAAACCTGAGAGCCCTTTGGCCCAGGTGGGCCTTCCAGTCCACGATCACCAGGAATACCTTTCATACCAGCTGAGCCTTCAGAACCAGGAAGTCCTCTTAAGCCTGATGGACCCTAAAATTTTTTTCCAGAAAAATATTTATCTTATAATCAAAAAAGACAGTAATGTATATGCATATATAAGGAGAATTGTAAAATAGCATACCCGCTCGCCAGGAGGACCTTGAGCACCAACAGAACCAGGGGGTCCAGCTTTACCCTAAGGGAAACATAAGTATAAAATCATCAAAAGCTACTTTAAGACAATCGAAATCTAAATTTTTGACAATAAATGCAAAAAATGTATATTATAAATTAAAATAAAGCTATGCAGATAATGAAATAATTTAACTTTTTACAGAATGAACTTCCTTTACAACAAATTTGTAAATAATTGTAGGAATGTAATAAAATAAAATCCCATAAGTTAGAGTTAAAAATAATTAGGTTTGTTTAATAGGCAAAATATTATTTAGGTTATTTGATTTATCAATTAGAATTATAATATAAGCAATTCTATGTAATAATAATTTTACTTTTAAAGAGTGGATATAAAATGAATTCATGTATATATATACATACACGTTTTCCTTGACCACCAGAAGGACCAGGCAATCCTCTTGGTCCAACCTGACCCAGTTCTCCTTTTCGACCTCCTTCTCCTCTAATACCAGGCTCACCACGATCACCCTAAACCATAAATTAAATATAAAATTCTATAAACACTAAAAAAAATTCCATGTAAATTAGGAAAATAATATTCCAAAACGTATCATAGGAGGAAAAAAAAACTTTTTATGTAAAAATATTCTTTCATTGTAAATAAACACACTTGATTTAAAATATTAAGAGTAACAAATAATTAAGAAGGTTATAATAAATATAAATATTCTAAATATTTAAAAATATTTTTGTGTGTGTATAGATAATTGAATTTCATACGATAAAGGTAAAATCTGAGTTGAAATAATACTTACAAAAAAGTTATCAGTACATTCATTCTCTCACTACACATTTTTAAACATTTTCCAGACTCAAAAAGCAATAATATATTGATCAAAATATAAACTTAAACATTATATAGATAAATATCGATATATAATAATTTTAGTTCAATGACAAAGTTGTAATTTCTCAAATTCTCGATATATTGAGCGTACACACACAAAATCAAACACCAATGCATCTTTCCTTAAAAACCTATGTGACTTATGACTACAATGAAAAAAAGTAAAGATAACTATATAGGGGAAATGAAAGAATCAAGGAACTGATGCACACAACAGAATACATTGCATTGTTCACATTATTTACAATAACTGCACATGCATAAATTCTTGAGATTTGTTCATGAGTTTTGAAACCCCAAAAAATGATTGAATAAAAAAGGTATTTAAAAATATAAATTTGGCTAATGACCCCAATTCCCCCTAAGACCTCAATAGCATACACAGAGTTCTGTTATGGGGAGTTGACATTTTAAAAAATATTTAGACGAAACCGCCGAGAGATAATCTCTATGGTAAAAATTAAAAGTCTGTTGATCTATGGCAGGGAAGGGGAACCTTTATGGATCAACGTGCCATTTTTTCTAAAGAAATGCTTAATGAGGTACAGACGTGCCGTCAAATAATTTTGACTAGTGTTTATTGGGAAAATAATAAAACTAAATACTAAAAAATTGAAACGCTTTATTCACTACGAAAAATACATTTTGTAATGCATAGTAGTAAATTTTTTATTTATATGTGTAATTCAAATTATAAGAAAACATTAGTGTGACTTTTGATGTTGCAGACAGAGGCGGATTAAGATAGATGGGGGCCCCTGGCGGTAAAAGGTATGAGGCCCATGGGCTCAAGTCGAAAAACTAAAATATTGAGAAGATTCGCAGTGTGTGACTTTAAATTCTCAAAATAAAATGTATTGTAAATAATAAAACTCAACTGTTAAAGAAAATTTTTAACTGTATTTAAAACAATTAAAAACCTTACTAAAGAGCTTATACAGTTTTGCTATACAACTTTACTTCTAGATTTCTCTTTGGCAAATTTATCAATTATTTTTGCCGTATCTATTTTTTGTACAAAACGTTTTGTGTTCTATATATAATATGGTCATGTTGTTTGTCTTCTCTCCCATAGTGCTCCTTTAATATTTTCAACACGCTTTATAATTAAAAGAGATCTCTCACCTGATACATTTGATATAGGTAGATATCGGTCTACCCAAGACATCTTACAACTCGATAAATTTCTATTGGGTGTCTTTCTATCTTTGCTTTCTTTTAAAAATAGTAAAAACTGATCCAATTCATAACGTTAAAATTAAGATTCAATATCATCTTGGCAAGATTCCTTTAGTTTTTGTGTAGCTTTCTTCTTAATTTAACGTTATAATCTCTCATTAAAAAATACAGTGAAGTATCTAGAAACAGTTCCATATATCTATGATCTTTGGGATAGTTCTGCTCTTGCTCTATCGCATATGACGTAAAATGAATTCCCTTTGAAATTTATTCTTCTTTCAAGATTTCATAACCAACTCTTTTACTTTCCCTGAAAATATTTTTCTCTTTAGCTACCTGTGAGCTTTTCCAGTTTCCTCTTCAAAAGAGAACCCTGGTAAATCAGTTGCTCCTAATTCCGTTTTTCCAAATTCATTTCTGAAATTTTGGATATAATTTTCTAGAGATTTTAGCAGATGCGATCCTTTTAATAATTTACACTCAACTTATTACAATGATTTGCCAGTAGCCTTTATTCTCTGTAGTATGGTATTTTTAATTGTGTTCATTAAGGAAGTTTCATATTTGTCCATTTGTTTCAAAAGAAAAGTTGCCTCCAATATTGTGGTCTATTTTCCCCCATTCATATGACGGATTTCAGCCAGGGCTGCTTTTATTAATCTTTACCTTGCTATTAAGGCATAAATTCAACAAGCTTGAAATAGTTTGCTTTGAACTAGACACACCTTTCATCACATAACTTCATTTTGTTTCATTTATCTTCTTTAGTAAAATACACTGATGGAAATAAAAATCCCATCATCAAGAAGGAGATGAACTATATCAAAGAAATTCGGTAAGTGTATACATCCGAAAAACGACTTTGATTCAAATTTTGTGCTAGGCGCATAAGTGTGGTGCTATTTGCTCCACTTTGAGGATGCGAAACATGTGTACTTTAAATACGCGCCATAAAATTCGTGAGGGTTATTTTTCGTTGAGATTTGACGTAGCGAGTTGATGTTAGTCCAGCATGAATTTAAAAATACGAAGAAGCTATTATCAACAGCTGAGTTTGAACGTGGTAGTATAATAGAGTTTAAAAAAGGGGGATTTCCCCCCACAATATTGCAGAAAGACTTGGCAGGAATGTATCCATTGTGTATAATTTTCGGCAGTAGCCAGGTCTCCGAAAGGCACTATCTCAAAAAAACTATGACCCAGCCACGCACGTGTCACCACTGACAGAGAAGACGGCCATATTCACCACATGGTTGGGAAACATCGTAGTTCATGTACAGCAGAAATTACAATTTTTTTTCGGCATCAAACTGACTCAGTGAACTGTAACAAATCAATGAATAAACAAATTAATGAAATAATTCCCAGCCAGACGCTCTATAGCGTTCATACCATTAGCTCCAAATCAAGATATCTGCGACTTCAGTGATGACATGCTAGAGATAATTGGAAAGCGGAGTGGCAATGAGTTGTGTCATGATCAAAGATGTTTCTGTCTTGTTGTCAGTGATGCAGTGGCATAACGAAGAATCAACGTGTTGACCTGCTATATCACCAAATCCCAATCAAGCGCAAATGGATATTATTAGATGACAACGCAGCGTCATCCACAAACGGAATCACGCAACTTTATATTGATCAACTAAGAGCGACAGAGGTACGCAATTCCGTCCCACAAACTGATATCCGGTACTTCTACATGCACAATGTTTGCATGCTTGGATTTAAAATTCTGGCGGTTACACCGGTTTTTAATGTAACACCATTTCACACATTTGAAATAGCTCTTCTCGAACCTTCATTAACCTGTGATCTTTAAACTTTAATCAATTAAATGTTACCGAGACAAATGCGTTGCCGAAATTTTATTAGTCTACAATAATTTTTTCTTGGTGTTGGGAATTTTTTCCCATCAGTATAAGATGTATCCGAGAGTAACTAAGAACAGCTGTGAACTATAAACGAACTTATTTGACTTGAATAGTATTCGTTTGTTCGAAATAAAATACGTGTAAAAAAACCACATGCGAAAATTTTATACAGATTGCAACAATACAGATATATGGAAGAAAGATGGCTAGGGCTGCTACACGACTCAAATGCATTTAAATCATCGAGGTTACATATTGGTTCAAAATCCATTTATCGCCTTGAATTTATAACAAGAATCCATCAAGCTTGGGGCCCCTAAAGCCACCAACCGCTTAATCCGCCTCTGGTTGCAGATTGGATGGCAAATAACTTATAACAGGAATGTAAGGTGTTACTTTTAGTAGAATGCATGTTGAATTGGAGTCATCCGTAAAACGGTTTCTGAGCGAGGCTTTAATGATATTCATCTCTGAAAATAATGACTCACAGGCATAGGTAGATGAAAATGTGGTTATGATAGCATGAGTCAGCTTCTTCAAACAGGTAAATGTATCTGGAATCAAATTCCATGTTTCCAAACTTTCACACTGGCATTTTTACTGTATATCAATTCCAACTTTTCCCTTGTTTCAATAAATTTTTGAATCCAATCCATATTGTGAACTATACTAAAAATCAATCAGTTGTATACCTAATTCTTCAATTTCCGACCAGTAGAACTTGAACAAGTTTAGTTTATGAAATAAAGTCACATCTGGGTAAATAACAAACTTGAGCGTGTCCAATTATTATTTGAACTGAGAACATCTCGCTGAAAATTCCTTGATTGAAGAATCAATTGTGGAAATAAATTCTTCTATAACTCTTTCTTCGTCTGGTTTCTCACGTGTATTTAAATCTTTTGATATATTTTTTTTCAAGTTTGGGAAGTACTTGTAGTTTCTTGTAATAATATCGTTTATGAAAACTCGCAATTTAGTGTCACAAAAGCGCAAAAGTGATCCCTCATGAGGATTACTTCATAGTGAACTTTGTTATTTTGGACTAAAATGCAAACTATTTTGATCGGTGGCGTGCCCAAAATATTGTGTCGCGTGACACTGGTTCGCCATCCCTGGTCTTTGGGAAAGGGTTCCTATTGTGTGCGCCACTGTACGACCTGTTAATCGAAACGGAACTCCGTCGGAAATCCAAGAGAGCCTGTTCTTAAATATTAAATGAATCCCTTAAAAGTTAAAATAAATTCTATCAATATGCAAGCAATCTCCTAATCAGATCGAAAAAATGACCAGAAACAATGTCAGTTCACAATTTTGAGAACTTCAAAGAATTTATTGGGCTGTCAAAAAGTTTTTGTCGATTCTGAAGGAATATTGATGTGTATATTTAAATTTTAGTATACATTTATTAAATTTGTAGTTGATATTCAATTTCACAACATTTCTCCATCTTTCAGGCATCTTCAAATTTCCTCCTTCCACTTTTTCTGAGAAAAAGTTTTCTACATATTTTTTTTTATCTTGAAAAAGAATTGAAATATTTTCCTTTTACGGAATGTTGATCAAAATAGGTGGAAACTGACAGCGTGAAGTCTCTTGAATATGGTGAACGTGGTAGAGCATCCTAACCGATCTATAAAAACGAATCGTTTTTTGCAAGACAAATGAAGGCGCGTATTGTTCTGATGGAACATGACGCCCATCCATTCCGTTATTTCTAGATATTTTCGATCATTTTCTATCTTTAATTCGTTTGATTGGGAACAATGCTTTTCTTAATTTACCGTGGCGTTGTTTGGTAAAAGCTTATAATGTAGTATTTCTACCAGATACGGAGCATGAGACCTTCGGATAAAGATCGGCTTTTGGAGCGGCTAAAGGTAGCTCATTCCACTTTCCTTCAAGACCTTTTTCGCTCATTATTATAATAAATGGACCATTTTTTTTATCCCCTGTCACTACTTGCTTCAAAAATGCTGTATCTCGTTGCCTTTATAGAGCGAGTAGCAAACAGGAATGCAATCGATAAGATTTTTCTTTTTTTAAATAGCGGAAACCCATACATCAAAACGGTTTATGTAGCCAAGCTTCAGAAAATGATTGTGGTGGATTTTAAGATTTTTAACATCAACATTATTGATCAGAGTTGTAATCGGATTTTCATCTGTAATGGAAGTCCAACCGAGGCGTTCTCGGAAATCATTTCAAGACAGTGTTTCAGTTAAGGCACCTTCAACAGAAAAAGAAATTTTTTGTTTGCTACTTGGGCAGCATTTTTGTCTTTCTAGAAAAAAAAAACCTTCACCATCTCTAATACACTTTGTTCTTTTCCATTTTCAAAAGCATATAAAAACGATACAAACTAACGTAACTTAAGCAATTTTTTCCTCCTCCAAATATGCCTTTTCTACCATAAAGAGTACCATTCTTTGTAAGGTATTTCTTTTCAATCATTCTGATTTTTATTCAGTTCTTATGTCACCTATGGAAAACCGACAAGAACTTTACCAGGCAACCCAATAAATGGTTGGTTCGATGTAAATTTAATCTTACTACAGGCATACTTTGTTTACTCCATGTAATATATTTTTTTTTAGCTAAATTGATTATTAAACACGAAATAAAAAATGGCTTATTATATCTTGGTGTGCATCTTAAGCAAAAATTCTGCAGTTTAGCTATTTTAATTAAATAGATAAAGATTTTCAAGAAAATTTTTTTATAATTTTTTTAATTAATAATTTAATAAATTTTGGTCTTCTTGCTAAACTAGTAAATTTCAAATGGTACAACTTTTCATGTTTATTCAGCCTATTATTAGTTTTTTTTAAAATATATTTTTTGACAAAATTAAATATATTGTTTTTTTTTTAAATTATACAAAAAAAAAAAAAAAAAAACTGTACTTGTGAGCCTTTAGGTCCAGGCACTCCTTGGCTACCAACAAGTCCAGGAGGACCACGAGCACCAGGAAAACCAGGCACACCACTAGCCCCTCGGTCTCCCTGAATAATAAAAAGTTATTAAATCCTCTTCATACATATATAAAGAAAATGTGAAGCACTTAAAAAATTACATAATAGAATTGAATCAATGATATTACAAAATACAATATAATTGTAATAATAGTGTTATTTACTATTACTTACAGGACTTCCTCTCTCCCCAGGTATGCCATCTTTTCCAGGAGGCCCCTAATAATGAGTAAAATAAAAAATTAAGACACACTACTAAAGAAAATTATTTCAATATAATAACTACTAAAATATTTGTTATATGCTTTATGTAAATACACATTTTCGCTATGTAATTACAATGAAATATGTTTTTTTTTCGGTTATAATAAAATAAAATTTTGATATTTGTCTTATTATAAGATCAAATATAATTTAGTGCTCTTTTTAAGTTGAAGCAACAAAAACAATATACCTTTTTTCATTAGAAAAAATCAGTCTTTCAAATAGTGTAACTGAATATAAATTAACTCTGATATTTATAAAACTTGGGGGAAAATCAAGATTTATTTCAATTAAATTGACAAAACAGGAACATTAAACATGATTGAACATGTTACACGAGTAATTGAAATAAGGAATATATTTTGCAGTTTAATTTATTAAAAACATAGGTCTTATACCATTCCAGTGTAAAATAATTCGTACAAAATATTAAAATTTTAAAGAAATCTTTAGAAAAGTAAGAACTGAAGAAAACCTACGACAGCAAACAGTAACAAATGCAGTCATGTTACATAATTCATAGATGAAGTATTATTTCAGTCTATGGGAAACAAATAATTAAATACGGACCAATTAAGTTTTTCTACAATGCAATAAAAATTGTAAAAAAGAAGAGTTTTCTATGATTCAAAATAGCTTAAGATCGAACAATAGCTTGTTAAGATTCAGAGAGTTTCCACTTACTTTCTGCTCTGCAGTAACATATTATACAAGCAATTTTTTTTTTACTTTCCATGTGAACAATTTATTTTCTGAATAAAAGTCAATTAATTTGAGATCTTTAAGGTTTCAGATGGAAAATATATGATTAAAAGTAAGTGAATTATTGAAAATGTTTTTCAAAATTCCAAATTTTAGAAGATTAAACAAAGACATGAACTATTTTTTTACTATGATCCCAATAGATATTCTTTAATTTTAATTGTTTTGAATGTACATTTTCTCACTAACAAGTATTAGATATTGTTTATTTATAATCATATTCAAATGCCAAAAATGAAGGCTATTTAAAACTGTAGTTATGGAAAAAGAGAATGCATTTGCACATTAAAATTAAAATGTAATCTCACAATATGCTCGTATTTACAGAGGTTAGAAATAAAAAACTAATGAATCATGCAAAATTTATTAAAAGATTTTTTAAAATTTTAAAAACATATAGAACTTTGAGAATTAAATTACAAATTTTAGTGATACTAATTATAATCAGCAATAAAATAAAAGCCTGTTGGACTCCTCAAGCTGCAGTAGCTTAAACATGCACAAATATTATTCTACTACACTATATTTGTTCTTGATTGTTAAATTCACAAAAATTCTTTCAAAATATTTTTGCGATAAGTGCTTTTAAAGGGGATGTAATTATATTTTATAAACTATACAGTTTCACTACACTTGCTGACATAAAATTTTTAATAAAGGCAACTTCAAAGTAGTGTGACAGGAAATTGAAATTTATTTGTAATTAAATCATAGGAATAAAGGAAATTATTCCTATATTTTATTCAAATAAAGGAATAAAATAATTGCAACTATCAAACCTATATTTCACAAAGCTGTTAATAAAACACTATTTTTTTTAAATATAGAAATAAATGCTAAATATAATGCGTGTTTAATAATAAATAAATATTTTTTTTGCAATGAGTTTTTAATAAAATTGCAATTGAAGTTTAATTCCATTCAAATGTTATTACTTACAGGCTGCCCTCTTTCACCATTGATACCAGGAGTACCCCCTTCTCCTCTTATACCTTGTTCACCTTGATTGCCTTTGGGTCCAAGAGCACCAGCTTCTCCCTATATGAAAGGTTTAACACGGTTTGAATAAAATCAGATTAAAATTTATAATTCCAAAGATGTATGCATTTTCTATACAAAAATTTCAGTGGCATACAATTGAAGATCAATGCCAATATTACTTAAGACAGACTTTTTTTTATGGTAAAGCATTCACAAAGTCACCTGAAATCTGTAAAAATGCAACAAAGACATCTGATTGAAAATTTTATTTTTACTAAAAGCAGATATTTTTAAAACCATATCATTTATAAAGATATAGTACTTAATATTGAAAAATAAAATAAAAAAGTACACATTTAGTACAAGTAAGCTAGATTGATTATTCGCTTTTATAAAATAGCATGTGTGAAATAAAGCACATAATCAAAGCAATTTAATCAATTATGTAAATTAAAAATTTTTATAATTAATTGCGTTTCTGTTAATTTTTACAAAGGAAAAGTAATTATTTTGATATTAAAGCGAGATCGTCTGAAATGAATTTTTTTGCAAGAAAGTACATTGGAAATTGATCAAACCTTTAAGAATAACACATGTTAAGGAGCTTTGTGTTAAGGAGTGCCACATGAGATATTTTGTGTTAGATGAGATATTTTGGTTAATAAATAAATATTTTGTAGGAAGCTACTATAAATGTACAAACGTATAAATGTTTATTAAAGCTTAGATGATCCAAAAATATTTTTTTATTTGAAAATGAAATGGCACAACAAATTATTTATTTTTTGTTTGTTTCATAACTATGCTCATACATAAAATCACTTTGAAATCAAAGTAAACAACGAGTTTTTCTCAAAATGCCGAAAAATAGTGTTTATAATCTAATCTAATAACACCGTATCTGAAAAAGTTACTTTTAAATCAGTGACTATTAAAAAAAATTAAATTTGTAATTATTTTAATATAATTCATAACAGTGTAATTTGTTAAATAATAATGGCAGTAGTTCTTCTGATGATATATGAAATATGTGTTAGTTTCTTAAGATCCATAAATGTAAAATCTATAAAATTAAAACAATTTTGACAAAACCACAAGAAAACCATTTAATTAAGCAAACTGTTTTCCTCTTAAAATTTAAACTCATAATTGCAGAGTATTTGGTATGAAGTCTCTAAAATAATTAAAGATATTAAGTTAAACATTTATATTTTGTATGAAAGGGGATATTTATTTTATTTTTTTGGTTTACAAAGACATACTTCGTAAATACTCGTATATTTTTTACTATGCTAAATGCTTTACACACACTACCAACATTGTACAGTGCACATGACATCATACTCTATAATACGTGCTAATGACATCGGTTTCGGAAGAAATAATGAGTAACTGATTCAGAAATATGATTCATTTCGAGTTATGCAAGAGGGTTAGTAAAAATGAGCCTTTATATTTTTTATTTGTAACTGAGCTATTTTCTCTAAAATAAAGAATTTTACAAAATCAAATAAATAAACAACAACTTAGCTTCTTTTTTTATAATTGACAAGCAAAAAATATTGCATACATAGCATAACCTCACTAATTAAAACAAAAATAATGTCGAAATAAAAATATACAAAAAATGTATATATACTTTTGGTCCAGGTGCACCAGGAAATCCAGGAGAGCCTGATCTTCCTATAGGTCCCTGAAATGTTTTAAAAAACATTAACAACTTTAAACAAGCATTGATGTGATTATTTAACACAGTACTTTTATCAATTCACCAATTATCAACCATATTTTTTTCGACTAAAAATGAAAGTATGGGGGAAAAATGCAGAGGAAGAATTTTGGTATGATTTTACTTTTCAAATGAAACACCTTCTAAAAAGGTAATAGCAACTAAAGTCTATCGTTAAAAGTGAAAAGAAAAAAATACAAAAACTGATGTATAAATTTATTTATTTCAGAAGTATAAGGCCATAAGTCACAAACAAAATTCAATGAGTAAGAGAGCACTTTAATTTTACTGACATATTTTCAATGATATTAATATCAGGTAAAACATATCAGCTGATAAGCAATACAAACAAATATTTCGACCATTAGTGTAAAATTTCACAAAGCGAAAATGTACAAAAATAAAACCTGGAAAAAAATTATTTAAGTTAAGCATAGGAATACTTAATCTGGCTCTGATATCTGATGATTCAATAGAAATATCTTAAATTCCATGGACTGATTTTGGAAACAAACAATAGTCATGATACTCTACTGGGTTGCATAGAAGTATTAAAAGATAAACTTCAATTTTAGAAAAATTTGAAAAAGCTGAGTTTGATTTACCTATAAGTTATGAAAATAGCAAAGATCTTAAAAGAAAATTTAAATTCACATCATTTGAACATTTAATTTTACTCTAGCTGGAAGGTTTTCAAATTTCTAACTTATAATACACATTTGGTATTTATTGTTGAGCAATAAAATATTTAATATTTATTGTTGAGCAATAAAATATTTAATATTCTGAGATTCCAGTTTATATTCATACATATTTCTTGTAAATGACAATTTTATACCCGCCTTCAGCCTAATTTTGAAGAGCCTTAAGGGTTCTAGAACTATATAGAAATTTCTGCTATCAGTAACCCTATTATATCTTTTACCAAAAAATAAATATAAATAAAATATCACTAAGAATCATTACATGAATGCTCTTGTATGGACATTTAATAAGAGTCAGCCTATTCTTGCTAATATAAAACCTTGATTTAAAATCTAATAAAGATTTCAAAACTGTTTACAAATATTTAGAATTCTAGAACAGCTGATCAAAATTTTATATACTTATAATATAGCTGACACACTTTTCACTGAGCATGGTAAAAAAAATCACCTAAACCTACACATCATTTATGAACATATAAATACACACTGATTTTTTTTTAAAATATGAAATACATTCGTTTTATTAACTAATTTTGTTATATTTTTGCTATCATTCTAAGCATTAAATTAATTTTTTATAAATTTCATAATCTCATAAAATGAAACACATTTTATACTATTAACAGTTTTATGAACTGTCAAAAGAAATCAGAACTAAGACATTGTTATTAAGTATGTTTTTAAATTAGTGCACAAAAAGCTAGATGACATCAAAAGATTCTTTAAAACTAGTAATTAAATTTTAATGAAGGAAGATAAAAATTATGCTAATAATAACAACTCACTGTAGGTCCTGGTTGTCCTGGTAGCCCATCAACACCTCTGAGACCCTTAAAAGTGAAGAGAAATTTATTAATGATATCTTTATTAAATGACAATTAATGTGATTTAAAAAGGCATGGCAAAAATTTGTAGCATTAAGTAAAATTTAATATTTTTCACTTATTAATGTTACTTGAAAATCAGATATTGATAAAAATAATTTACATTTTCAAAAATCAGGTGAACACGTAAAACAAGCAGAAAATAAAGAATAAAGTACTGAAAGTAACTGTAGAGTGAAAAGCTGAAAAGTAATACACAAAAACCTGAAGCCTTATTTTAATTAATATCCAGAAAAAAAGCATAGTTGCACATATGTAGGCATAGACTGAATTTGTGTATGACAATGCACAAAAGATTTCATAGAATTTATCAAAAAAAAAAATAAAATTTTAAACTTTATGAACAAATTATTTATGTTTAATAATACTAACCACATTGAAACTTAACCTGAAATATTTTTCTGATTAAGGGATACTGTATTCAAATAATTAATATTATTTTTTATATTAATTTCAGCTATGTTTAAGTTATGTATACTATTTCATAGTAACCAAATTTAGTAATAAAACAATAAAAGTGATATTTATCTCAACTTATCATAAATAATTTATCATCAAAAGTAATATATTTTTAGAAATTAATACATCTCTTGTTGTCAATCTAAAAAATTCTCACTATCACACTTGAAATAATATTAATTTCAAATTGTTAAAAATATATATTCAGTAAAAAAAAATTCAGAACAGTAAAAAATACTGTATTATATGTTGTATTTAAGTAAAGTTAAAGAGCAAATTTTTAACTAAATAGTATACATAACATATAATTCTAAACAGTAACATTTTTATAAACGGATTTACTAATTTTAGGAAAGACTACAGTAAACAAACATGTTTAAGGACAACAACTTTCACGATTTTACATAGTATATTTCATACTTAAAAATACTCACCGGAGGTCCAGGTGGACCCTCTCTTCCTCTCTCTCCTCTAGGCCCAGGAGGACCCTGCAAAACAGTAAAATATAATCTTTGGTATTAAATTCTGAAAAACTTCAAAATGAAAAAAAAAATTTTAAAACTAAAAAAGCATACACACGTAACATAGCTTATTATTCATTAAAAACAACTTCTTTATCTCATTCAAAACATCAAAGGATTTGATTTGTGTATCAGAGCATGATACTTTAAAAAGAAGTAATACATTCTGAAAATATATTTTAAGTTCTAGTAAAAAATATCTTTCTAGTTCCATCTAAAAAAAATTGTAATTAATGGACTGTTACTCTCCTTTCTATTTTCATAATATTTTCTCCAATTTTTCATATACACTGACGTTCAAAACTAAAAGAATTTTCACTTTCGGTTGATTATCTCTAAAACACAGGTCAGATTTTAATAAAATTAGATATGTACAAAGGCAATAGTAATAATTAATACTGTACAACATTGATGCTACACAAGCATGATCGTGCACATAGCTCTTCAGCATATGGAAGTCTAAAAGAGAGATTACAAGATGAAACAATAACAAAAAAATGGGTTAACAGCAAGAATTGGCCCAATCTTACAGTTATACGGCTTTCACAATGTGAATTCATGCTGGAAATATGACCGCTCGTGAGGCTGTGAGGAGCAAGTTTAGAATGGTTTTGAGAGAGGGAGAATGAATTAATTGCCTTCCCATGAGCACCTAAAATTTTTTTTATAAAATAAATTTACAGAAAGTTAGCCAATTTATCTAAAGAACGTCCTTTTCCAGAAATTTGACGGCAAGATAAGCCCTATGTGGATGAGGGCTTTCATACATAAAAATGAAACCAGGGCTTTCTGTATCTCTGAAGAGGTGAACATTGGGAGAAGGGGGCTTTTTTTTAAGATTTCATACTTGAACTTCATAGAGTCTCAGTTATAAATGTGGTGATCTATGAGACCTTCCACCTCAATGCTTGTCTATATCATTAAATCTCCACTGCAAAGTGGTTTCTTTCTCGAATGTTGGAGTTGTAAAGGGTTCTTGTGTGTGTGGTTTCCTCAAGGTTGAGGTAAGATGGAAATCAGTGCCATCATATATGATTTTTAGGTGATCTATAGATCAATAGATTTTTAAGTGATCTATGGATTTGGTATTATTCAGATATCTTTATATGTTGCGTACAAAATTGGGCACTATTTAGTTTCTAGTGGTCACTCGGATAATCGAGAGCCTGCTGTATTCATTTAATAAATTTTGTTAATTTTAGCATCAGAAAACAGGTAGTACTAATAACAAGAATTTAAAATAAAATGGATGCAAATAATATAAAACTAACCATTGGTCCTGGTATGCCCATTTTTCCAGTTGTACCAGCTACTCCCTGAAATTAAAAAATAATGTAGTAGGAAATATTTTGCATTTTATTATATTTAATACAACTTTTAATATTTTCTTTTTCATTCAGAAATATGGAAAAATATTTTAAAATCCGTATTTTTTAGAAAAAAAATTAAATTCCTGACATACAACTTTAACATGATTGTAGAAATATGGTACGGCATTTTGTACCATTCTCATGTCATTGATAACTTAAATGCATGAAAGTACATCATTCCTTTTTCATTACAGTTATACTTTTCTGAACAGTTTTGAGCCCAAAACTGTAAAAATGATATAAATGTGTATAAAAGTTACTTAGAAAAATAGTTATAAAAAATTAACATACAGCAATTATTATAACTAATTCACAGTTAACTTGAGTAAAATCAAAGTTAAGAGCCTACAACTATGGATAGAAGTCCCATAACTAAAAAGTAAAATTTTTTTAAAGAAAAATTCTTTCTTTATATTAAATAGCAATTAATAAGGTGTTCAAGAAATATATTTAAAAAATAGAAAATGATAATGATAAATTAAAAGGTAGCATTTAACATATTCTCTGTGTTCAGAGGGAAAAAATAATGAATGAGCATTGTTGTACGTGTTTGAGAAATCTCCCGAGATATGACTTTAAAAAATCATGTTTTAAAAAGTAGTACAAGATAATGAAAATAGTAATACTCAACTGGAAAACAAATAAAACAAGTATCTATAAAGCTATATTTCATTCAGTTTATATACAAAAGAAAAGTTTTCTATAGGGTCTGTCAATTCTTTTCATGCTAAATGCATAGTCATACTACTTGAGATTTTGAAATCTTATTTTTACAAAAGTAGTTCCAAGAGGCCATAGTAATTCATTTTTTTTAAAAAATATTTTAGAGATATTTATTAAAGTAAACCAAGAATTGAAATAAAACGTTTCGTAAAATTGTAAAAAATAATTGTATATAAATAGAAAATCAGCTTAATGAATAAGACAAAACAGAAAGTAGGTAAGCATAAGGGTATGTGAATCCTTTATAAGAGACAACTTTATTCCAATTTAATATAAAGCCTTATCGAAGATAAAAACTTTAATGTGTGTTTATTAATAACATAAGCATTGATTTTGCTTTGTAATAATTGTCACGAATGCAAAACCATGCTTCATTTCTATTTTTAAAGCTATTATTATTTTCATAGAAAATTCCTATTGTTTTCTCTTTTTTTATTAAATTTTCAACTGCAAAGAATGTTTAAGCAAATTCAGATTACCCTGGAGGGAATTCAACATGCTGAATTAAAAATAAGAAAGCTTCTATATTGTAAAGAATGATAAGTTAGAGTAGAAATATAATGAAATAACCTGAAACACATTTTTCATTTGGAAAAATAAATCTAATGCAATCTTTATCAAAGCATACCAAAAAGCATAAAAATAGATTTTCAACAATACATACTTTTTCACCAGCAGTTCCTTGGTCACCTTTAGCACCATCCAAGCCAGGAAAACCCTATGTATTTTTAAATTGAAAAGAAAACAAGGTCACAAAGATTAACAACAACAAAAAATTCTTTATTACACATTTAATTACTAAAAAAATCAACAAAATGCATAAGTATATATAAAACATTTCTAAATGTGATAATATTATTATAAGCATCTTAACATACACGATGTCCTTTTGCTCCAGGTAATCCAGGCAAACCAGGAGCTCCTCTTGAACCCTAAAATAGAAGCAAAAACATTTTCTTTTTAATACTTAAAGAAAGTAATATATGTAAAAAATTTATAACGTTAAAAATGAATTATATAAGTATAAAAATTTGAACATAGAGAAAAAAAGATATATGTTAATATTTAAAAGAAATTTTAACTAAAAAAATGTCACCATAATTGTAGCCTTTCTGTACCAAACATTAAAAAAAAAACTTGAACAAATACAATTAAAATACAAAAATGTAATTTATATCTTTCATACTGAAAGGTTAACATATATGAGAACAACCAAAAATGTATTTAACTATACATATTCTAAATATGTTTTAAGAGTTGCAACCCATATTCATATATGTAATTAATTTATTATTACAATATACTACATTATATTTTATTTATAATATACAGACAAAAACATGTCATAAGCAAATAATTACATTAAGTTTGAAACTAGCACAGGAGTAAGAGTATAAATATACAATGCACTTCAGACTTTCTGTTTCACCTTTTCCTTTTTACTTGTCCTTTCTTCCCAGATTATATCACAGACTTCTTTCCAGAAGTGTATTAGTAAGCAGTGTTAAGAAATTGTGGTTGACATTTATGGTACTACCAGTGAATAAATAATTACCTATATCTAAATTTTACAAATTAGATTTCAATATAAATAAAACCAATGATTTTTCTTTTATTTCGTTTTTACTCTTAACAAACTTTTTCAAACACACTGAAGTAATTCAACACAAAAACGTTGGAGTAAAAATAAGAAGCAAAAGGAATTTTTTGGTATAGATTATTAGACATTCATCTCCAATTTAATTATTTTCATACTTTAGTTAATAAATCTTAATTAATGTTTAAATTTTAACATTTTTCATAAGACCATATATATATATAAACATTTTTTAAAAGATCATATATATATATATGAAATAGTTCTTTAATAATTAAAATTATACATAATTAAGAAAAAAAATGTTAGCTTTTGGGTGAATGGCATGATTAGATATTAATTAACAATTTAGACAAATGATTGATTGAATATTAACGTCGCACTGTTCAGCTACTCGAGGGCTTTTGGCGAAGGAACAATTTAGACAAGCTATATGCTGAATGAATTACTTAAGAATTGCTGGTTTTTAAATTCTTTCTTGTATACATCTAATGCTTTCTTACTCAAAATGTTTAATTTTAAGGTAAATTGTGTAGATTAGCAAATGCATACAACATGGAATGTTAAATTTATCTGCATTTATAAATACAGACAATATTCTATTCTGAATGTACTTTTTAAAAATATTTCAATCGAGCATTCTCATTAACTTTTTACTAAAAGATTATTCATTACAAATATTAATGTAAAAAAATATATCAAGCACTTTTAAATCTTAATAAAATAACTGAATAACCACATATAAATCTATAAGAAACCAAAAAAATCTATGTTAAACTATTTTTTTTATTAAAAACTGAAATCACATACTTGGGGTCCTGGTGGACCTGGAGGTCCTGGTCTTCCATCTTCTCCAGATTCTCCCTGTTTAAAAAAGTAAGAAATTTCAATAATTCATAAAATTTCATATTGATCGAATAAAATTTACAATGAAATGAAATTTTTTTTACAGATATTAATAACATAAAATATCAAAACCTCAACTATAGTAGAAAAATAATTTGATTCTTATACAAAGAAATGAAAATGAATACATGATATACTAAAATTTATATAATACAATACAAAAGAAACAATAATATATTTCCCAGTTTTTAATTCAACATTATTCAATATGGACTACTTTATAGGAAAACTAAGATAAGAAAATCTTTTTCAAGATTTAATTAAATTTTAAAGTACTCATTCTAATTATTTCCTTCAAATACGAGACACTAAATTCTGAATCATTGCAAAAGTGTTTTCTGGAGAAAAAATAAAAATCGCACACTGATATTTGGGATCAAATTATTGTTTTGCAAATTCAGTCAAAAGAATTGTTTATCTTAGAATAGTGAAATACAATATAACATCTTGTCACAATATGTTTGAAAAGACTTAACATTTCTAATTTTGTTTATTTTCAGCATTGCTCTTAAAGCATTTGAATTATAAACAATAGCTTAGCTTTAATTTGAATATATAATAGCTTTTACTGAGAATATTTTTCAAATTTTGAATTGCTATTCAGAAAAAGTTGTTTTGAGAAAAAACTTCACATTCAAAGAAACTATATATATATATTGGGTAGATTTATCTTTAATTACAATAATAGTTCGCCTTCTATTAACATAGAAGATTGTATATGTAAAAACTGTCATGATTTTATTGATGGTTATCATAAGCATGTAGTTACAGGCAACTTAGATATAATCAATGACAAAATTTTAAAGGATATCAGGAGTAGAGGCACTAGTTTCAGATTAACTGTTACTAATAATAACAATACTGTTAAAACACAAATCAATAAAGATATAAATAATTTTATTACAAAATCTGCAATTAAATATGGACTGCCCCTATAGAGGCATTTGATGAATTTAAGTACAATTTTTTAAAATACTAGATGAAATTTAACTACCATTCTCACTCTGAATTTACTTATATAGATGTAAAACAGAAAATTTATGAATTACAAAAGAATTTTATCATAGTTTACATAGACAAAGTGCCTGGAAACTATGCTGTTATTTGTAAGTATTTTTATTATAATATACTTAATGAACACTTTTTAAACAATGAATCTTTTAAAAAATTGTATTTGTCACATAAAGAAATTAGTAATGGTATTATTGCTATTTATAAAAAATTGGGTTTTTGCATTCCTAAGATTAAGTTTCCATATATATATTTTTAACACCTAAATTCCATAAAAGTCCTGTTAAAT
Organism: Trichonephila inaurata madagascariensis; assembly: GCA_019973955.1. Taxonomy (NCBI): domain Eukaryota; kingdom Metazoa; phylum Arthropoda; class Arachnida; order Araneae; family Nephilidae; genus Trichonephila; species Trichonephila inaurata. The sequence goes on along the minus strand of BMAV01016026.1, from coordinate 157,297 downwards.
TTAGACCTGTGACAAATGGTTTTAAAACATATATCACTACTGCAGGCAAATTACTTCATAATATTACACAAAACTTCATTAATAAGCAATATAATAAAGCTATAATTAAAAATAGTAAAGATATTGTACATTTTTTTTAAAATTAAAAATATTTATTCAGTTCATAGTTATGATTTTAAAGATCTCTTCAATTCCATTGTTATTAATGATATTATTAAAGTAATTTCAGAAAATCACAGTAATAATTTTAACATATTTAAAACTCTCATAGATTTAGTTTTAAAAGAAAATTACAGTAATTTTAATGGTTCATTATATAAACAAACAAAAGGTCTGCCTCAAGGAAGCCCTGCTAGCAATAGTTTGGCTAACTTATATTTACACTTTTATGAATATAATTATAATATTAATAATGATTATTACATTTTTAGAGATATATTGATGATCTAATTGTTTTTGGTAAAAATAATAATTTTAATCCCAATATTAATTTTCATCCGGATTACTTAAACTTAGTTAAAATTAATCATAATCCAATAAAAACTAATTACTTTGATGTATCATTGTATATTAAGGATTATAAATTACATAGTAATATTTTTGATAAAAGAGATGCTTTTAATTTTAACATTCTTAAAGTGCCACACTGAAATTCAAATTTATCAATCTCTATACATAGAAATATTATTTTTAACTATATTTATCGTAATAATGTATTAGTTAGCGATAAATATAATATATATTTAAATTTTAATAACTTTATTAAACAATGTATTGAACATAGATATCCTGCTAACTATCTTTACAATTATATATCTAATATAGTTCTCAGTGAAATGATAATATGTATTAATATTAGCATTTTTAATTAATTAATGAGTTATTTGATAGATGGTGCCACATGTTTAATAAATTAACAATATTATATTTTTTTTAAATATTCTTGTGTAATTTTTAAATATTCTTGTAATCCTTTACTTTCTATAAAATTTTATATCAATACTTATGGTTTTTTAAATGCATATATATATATATATATAGACTTTATATATTATTCTATCACAATTTACTAACTTTATTTTTATGCGGTACTGCTTTTACTCTTGTTGTATTTGGCGGGAAACATAAAATGTTACTATACTCATGAAGTATGTCTCTATCTACTTTATTGCATCAACTTTAAATATATACTAGTAAATATTAACATGCTAAAATTTTATCATTATATTTTATTGGTAGTGTATTTTATTTGTAATATAAATTTCTCCTAATATTATTCTTTCCTTTCGGCTCAGTATATAGGCAAATTACAGGTGAAAGTTGGCTAGCCCTAAAACTTGTTTAAACCTGCAATCTTGGTTCCTAAGGCCAGGAATTGTTATTGTACTACTGAGGCTAATATTTCCAATCTTGACTAGTTATACTTAGGTAAGTTCGATGAAAAGTCCTGTATCATCAACACAGATGAAATATTAACGAAAGTTACCTTACTGTCCTTTGAAACAGTCTTCTCCCATAACTATGCACAACTGAGATCTGCTATACATGCCCTGGACGCTTTGCAAGAAGTCTTCTTTTGAGATGGAGTTCAAAAACCTCTCGTCACGTTTTGTTGGAAGTCAGAAATATAGTCAAATCTATTTCCTTTCAAAGCTAGTTTGCGTTGTGGAAATAGGAAGAAGTCTGGTGGATTGAGATCTGGCGAGAATGGTGGATGTTCAATTTGGACCACCCCCTTTTTGACAAGAACTGTTTGACGATATTGGCTGTGTGAGGGCGAGCACTGTCGTGAACAAAAAACCAAGAACCTTGTTGTGCGTACTGGGGCCGTACCATGTGTAGATGTTTCATGACACAGGTCAAAATTTCAATGTACCTTGCAGCATTCATCGTCCAGATATCATGAGCACAGTTAATCGACGATCTTTCGTGATTAATTTACTCACTTTCTCAATGTTTTTGTCACTCACGGAGGTCGCCGGTCTTTAGCTACGGGGATTGTCAGAAGCATTTTACCGGCCTTCTCGAAAACAGGTGAACCACTCGTACACACACACTTCATTGACAGTGTTTGATCTTCATAAACACGTACCAGCATCAAATAAGTTTCTGTCGGTGTCTTGTCAAGCTTAAAACAAAACTTTAAATTGATTTTTGTTCGTTAATTTTCCTGTTCTCAGTTAAGAACCAATGCACTAAACAAGTACTTCGTAAAACAAGTCTTTCACGGAACACAAACGAAGCTCATCTGAACAACGGTGGGAGCAGATGGTCAACACCTGCCGCTACGTATATGCAGCGTTTTGTTTCGCCAGTGTTGCCAGATCGGCCGTTCTGACTTCATTCATGGAACTTTATTGTCAGTAGTTATATATATATTAGTTTCCGTCTTGTTAAAAAAGAAAATGTGAGAAAAAGGTCCATATATATAATCATTGATTAAAAATGTTTAAGATTAAATTAAATTGTAAGACATTAAAAGTGACACATTTATTAAAATTTTTGTAGTAATTTTATATTCATTAATTTAAACAATCTGAACATAAGTACCATTAAAAAAACGAAATACAACAAATTATCTTGAAAAAGAGACACCAATAATTCATCATCAAAATTGAGAAAGTAATAATTTACATAAAAACAAATGAAAAAAAAAAATGAAATAATTGTAACTCTACAGTGTTGTCAGCATTTAAGTAAAATAGATAAGATATGAAAATGAAAAGATATTAAAAATACAAGTTACTGGTCTATCTTAAAAAATGTTATGCTCATTTTATAATGTATTATATATAGCATACAGTCAGTGTGGCTTTACGTATACCCCCACATTGCAGGAGGAACCAGGGATTCTAGGTGGCTCAAAGCCTGATCGACATCAAGTACGTATTTGGGTTTGGGGCCTAAGCCCTGACTTTGCAGGGGGACCTAATATTCTCCATTACATCACTGCATACAGTTAATTCTCTCCAGTGGGTCAAAGCAATAGACAACAGAAATTAAAGTGCAAATAAGTAACTCAGATTAGTACTCTTTTCTTGCTCATTTGGCAACTGTTTGTGGAGCCATACATATGTAGTTAAAATCTGCCATGAATTACATATTAGAAATAAAAATAATATGTGATATAAAAATGCTTTAACTAAAAAAAAATTGTTTTGTCACTTTACTCAGTTTATACCAAATGGAATGACTCTCAACAAATAAGCTTTGAAGAACCGTAAAAAAAACAACAAAGATTTATTAATAATGACAGCATAGTTAAAGCTAAAAAAATTCATCGAATATTTATATAAATCAGCATTCTCTTAAAAATATTTTCCTGATGTGCTCCAAACATTTTCATATAAATCTATAGTAAAAACATAAATATCAGTAAAATGTTTAATAATTTTTAATAATAGCCTTATTAAGAAAGTTTAGCAACAAAATTTTTTAAATACTTAAGATACTATGGTTTCCCTACCTTCTATCACAGATTTATAAACTATCATTCAAAATCTCTCCCAAAAATAATTAAAAACTGTTAAAAACATAAATATATAATTGGTTTTCTTTTGATAGGTAACTTAACAGATCACTCATATAAAGTTCACTGCATCATGTTTATTTCTTCACCTTAAGGTATTCATTAAATATTTATTTCACGTATACAGTGGATATACTCCTATACAATCGTTATCTTTATTTTGTCCCTAAATCTTATATGGTTGTGTAACCACAGCTAGCATATCCCAAATCATTTGCTTAACACTGTCATTTCAATATCCAGCTCAAGGCCTTACATTCTGCTGGAAGCTGATTAGGATTTAAGAGGTTAGCTACATTTTGTGATTAAAATTTGAAATGGCATACATAAAAAAAGAAGCATCAATATAAATCTTACATCTTTTCCAGGTAGTCCAGGCAAACCTCGAGGTCCTGGAGTTCCAGGTGGTCCCTAAAATGTGTAAAATAAATATATGTGTGGTTTTGAAATATATCTACAAGAAAAAGAATATAAACATATATTGCATCCAAACAATTTCTTATTAAAATGAAATATAAAATAAAAAATGCATGTATTTATAAAATAAATAAAAAATTTCGAATTACTCATATGTAAATATATTTGTAATAATTAATTTTTAATAAATTATATAATATTTACTGAATTACAAAAATTACATACACACTAATGTAATTTACTCTTCAAATTACACTAACAGGAAAAGTTAACAAAATTCTCATTTTTAAGTAAAAAAAAGTATTTTACTTTTTCAATGTTAATTAATACATAACTATAACATACAAACAAGTATATTTTAGTTCATTTAGGTTTCTACCTAAGTATATAGTTTAGATTGCATACATTGCAATGGAGTTTTTCATACTGCTTCTTTTTCAATAGGTTTTATGTTATCAATCAATGGTATATATTTTTGCTTTTTCAACGAATTCTCTAAATTGGTAAATGAAAAATTTCATTTAGAAAAGAAAGAAACGCTGAAGTTCAGGCGTAATAATCCAAGATATTTAATGATATTAAAACACCATTATCAGTGTGATATTTTAACACTATTAATATACAAACATACAATTACAAATTTCGATAGTAAATGCAAGTTAGAGTATTCTATTTAAATGAAATGAAGTTAATTTATTGTACACAGGACGTAAGTAAAAAAAGTAGAAATTTTTCAGAATGAAGCCTAAGAAACACAGCTCACAATTCTTTTCATAAATTGTCTTTTAAATAGATTATAATTGTAAACATTTAATTAATTTTGAAGATTTCCCAATATCTAAAATATCTAAGGTAGTGGATAACTTGAATAGCTGTTATTGAAACACTTTCAAGATCTATATATATGGATAATTTAAAATTTCGAATTATTTCTCATTTAATTAGGATTTTACTTCAATTTGGGTTAAAAATTATCATAAGACATATATTTAGTAATCACTACAGCACTGGGAACACACATATTACGATTTACATTTTCATGCAAATTATCCAATTAGGAACAATTTTTTAAAAATTAAAATAGATGAAAAGACCAAGAGCATTATTAAAGTTCTAAAAATTTAATAAGTTTCTTATTAAAGAAGAGACAGAGAGCGATGTTAAAATGAACATTTTAGTTCGAATCAATGCCAAAATAGAAATTACATTAAGACTATTGACAACAGATCTCGTATTTCTGAGCTAGTCAGATTAGAATGATAACCAACCTGACAGACATCATTGGCAGAATTAAAATTCAAACTAGCGATTCTACATTAGCAATACTGGCACCAAAACTCACAACACACACATGTGTGTGTGTGTGTGAACTATTATTACGATATTAATATCGTTACTCCAATTTTTTAATTGTTAAGGTTTAAAAAAATTTGCCAATTATTCTTCTGATGTCGATATTCATATTGCAAGCAATAGTAAACATTTTGTGGTACACTTATTGAAGGTAAAAATTTTATGATAAATAATATGCTACATTTAAACTCTAGAAAAAATATTTACAGCAGGTCCTGAATCTCCCGTTTCTCCACGTATTCCTTGAAATCCTTGAGGACCCTAAAATATTTTAAAATGAAATAAAAATAATTAGCTTTAAATTATTTACAAGAAACAAAGCAAATGATGCATTTACTTTAAGTTTATCTTATTACCAAATTATAAATGAATTTATTAAAGAAAATATATAGTTGAATGCACACACACACAGTTTAAAATGTCAGAAATAATACCATCTTAAAAAAAATTTTTTTCTTCTTTTTTTATTAAATGTAAGAACTTACAGAAGGTCCAGGTGGCCCAGTAGCTCCACGTTGTCCAACAGGACCCTAAATACATAAATAAATTTTAGTAGTGTAAAAAACTAATGAGTTCTGAAAGTACAATAAACTTCATGTATGGACAATAATTTGATGTACGACATTGAAATGTTTGATTAAACATGTCCTCTCTATATTGATAGTAATGCAATAACTTTTTATTTGAAATATTAACCTTCTTAAATTTTGTATAGATACTGCTATTTTTATAATGCATTTTTATGAATATGAAATTTGTTTAATTGAATTTAAAAGAGGTGATTTTCACTCCTAAAAATTTGAATCAAAATTAAAGAAATAAGGTCTATTTCAGAATAAATAACAAATAGTACACAATTTGATATTTTTAACAAATTAACCCAATTAACCATAATTTTAGAAAGTTTTATCAAGAAAAGTCTTATGCAGTTTAGTTTAGTACCATTTTAAATGAAGCACGCCATTCATGACATGAATAAGAAGATCAGTATTTAAGTGTATAAAAATTAGTAATTGAAAAATTTCAAAAAGTATTGATAAAATTATTTTAATTTCAAATTAAATGCAAATAGGAAAAATTTCATAAAGGTCAATGGGAATTTAGATAAAAAGAACAAAAATATGATTATCTTTTTTTATTATTATATCAGTACAATTATGAGAAAATTCTATTTGTTACAGATAGACTTTAGCGACATCATATTTGCACTAATACAGCATTTAAAATGAGAATGATGACAAAAGAAAATAAAGGATAAAATATCTAAGCAAATTAAGGACAATATACACATATTAAAAGACTGTTTTGTTCAAATCCCATACAAAGCTATACATTTCAGAATTTTACTTACTACTTGTGCTTGCATAAAATGGAATGCATCAGGAGCAGGACCTTTATCTCCACTATAACCTTGAAGAGCCAACTGATTGAACCAATTACCATACTGCAAAAGCATAACACATTAATACATAAAATAATTTTTAAAACACTTTAAGCAAATCTATTAATACATATATCACAAATATTAATATTCTTACTCCTAAATGTCCTGGAGGTCCAGGTGGGCCTGGTTCACCAGGTGATCCATGGCTTCCAGGCTGTCCAGGGGATCCCTGCAATAAGATTGAAAATACTTTATTTAGCTTTTATAATTATATTCAGAGTTTTTAAATCAAGAATATCACATATGGTCTAAATAAACATAAGTATTTCAGATGCTTGCATTATATATATATATACGTAACCCTCCAAAAATTTTAAATTATCATTTTTAAAAGTTAAGTATTTATGATGATCAAGAAGAATATTTTTTTAAAAAAATATGTGTAAATAAGTTTATACAAAAAGTAAATCTGAAGGGGTAGGGGGAGATATCTCAGTATTTTAGGGGGAGATATCACTGATATCTCAGTATCAGTTATTTTCTTTGGGTGTATATTATTTTAAATTATATAAAAAATTAGATGCATCATCAAGATGCAATTATGTGGTTAGTTAAAAAGTTGTTAGGTTATAATTGAAGAAATATGAAAGTTATTAGGCATTAAGTTATTAGATTCAGCTATGCAATGCAAATTTAAAGGCAGAAAATAATTAAATTATGAGGTGAATAACTCAGTTACTCTTGGTATAGACTCAGATTTATTACTCTTTGTAGTTAATATTATTATTAATCCTTTTATATACTGTAATGTCTTCCAATTGCATAATTTCTTCAGGTAAATTTTTTTCTCGATATCAATATACATTCAGATATAATTTCAAGATCAAAATGTAACATGTTTCAAAATATTTAATTAGTACAATAATGTTTTTTTAAATAAAAATAACTAATTTTCATGTAACAATGTTTGAGATTCAGATTATTATACTATGGAGTCATTATATGAAATTTGGGGGGGGTATATATATTGAGGAACTTGCAAGAGATATTTAATCAGGTATCCCTGCGGCAAAAATAAAATATCTCAATATCATAGTAATATTTATGCAGTTCATATTTATTCTAACAATGACTAATATGCTCTTGCACATCAGGGCCCAAGGTCACATATATCAAGTTGGGCACAGTAGGCTTGACCCTCTTGGGCTGTTTCGCCACTAAGTAAAATTATATGAATAATATATAATATATGATAGCTAATTGTTCAGAGTAAAATAGATTTTCTTGTAACTAACCACATGACACTTAAAAAATTGAATGATTTCACTGTTAGAGAAAGATGGAGTTGTTAAAATTGCCTTTGTTTAAGAAAATATTTTAATCATATTGTCCTTTAAACTTGAAATTTCAATGCTTAGGGAGTAATAATGTTTAAGAATAACCCTTTTTTTCTATATAATTATTTTAATAAAAGTGAAAAGAAATACATTTTGATGCAATTATAAAAAGCAAAAGTATCATTAAAACAAAAATTAAATTACCCGCTGTCCAGGAGATCCAGGTATTCCTGGCTCACCACCATAACCCTGAAAATAAAGTTAACTTTAAATAAGAGAAACAACACAAGAAAATGAAAGATTCTTTAAAATTTTTAAATTTATCATGCTACAAAAATGCAATACATATTAGTATGTGTATTATATATGACTATTTCTTAAACCTTTTATAGCTGAAAACTCTCTCTTGAGGTTATTAGATATTTAACAATCAGAACCTGTAACTTTCAGATTAAATATTTTTTCAGACAGTTTTATGATATAGAGAGAAATTCATATATTTATTTAGTTCAGTCCTTCAACTGCTTCATTTAAAGGATACTTTACTACGGAAAAGCTGAAAGCATATATTCCAGAAATAATTTTTAAAAAGTCAGGGTGGAATCTAAAAATTATTTAAGTTCAAAAATCATATATATCTCATACAATAGCATTGTCTTATTACTGTTACATATTACTTTGACATACTTTTTTATTTCTGATGCTATGGTTTTCAAAATATCTAAATTTACTTTGATTAGTTAATGGCTATTCTTAAGTTACACTAGAATAACGTAAAATAATTTTGTAATTTTCAATCATGGTCGAGCAATGTAAGTGAAGCCTGAACTTTTCAGGTAATATGTCAGATTTGACAGTATCAATTCTTCAAATTTTTAAGTTATTCCTAAAATGGATTTTAAAGCACATTTAGTTTTCCTGTGTTTTAGTTTTAAATACACCTGGGCAATATTCTAAAAAAGAAATAAAAAAACAGCTTCATTGCAAAACAAATTAAAAAAAATACTACCATTAATATTACTAAAAAAGTCAAATTTTTGAATTAAAATAATAACTATTTACTTAAAAATAACTAGTCAGAAAATATGAAAGTAACCTTTTATTACATGCATGTGTATGGATTGTTAAATAGTATATATTGAAAAAACACTATAATTTTAGCTTTGGTATATTTTTAATTCTAATGTAATTACCCATTCATTACCTTCAAAATGTTCAAATACTTCACATATTTACAGAGTTCAAAGTAATAATTTTTAAAGAACAAAGTGTTTACATAGAAATTTTGCAGAGACCAAATTTATATGTAATAAATTGTACTTGCATAATAAACCAGTACAAATAAATAAATAAAACAATGACTTATTTTAAACTTTAGTTTCAAATAAATTTGTATTTTCCTTAAGTATATCTTGTTATCAAATTAACATATTTTTGCTTTAAAGAAACAATAAAAATTTGTTGTAATTTATGAATTTTTTTTTTGAATTTTTTTAAGGAAAAAGACTTACAGGAGGGCCAACAACAGGAACAACAACATGATCAGGAAGTCCAAGTGCAGGAACAGTTCGATCACCAGGTCTAGGCCTCTGAAAATTAATAACATTTATCAGATTCTTTTTGCATAGAACATTCAAATGAAAAACAACAGTTCTACATTACTATTATTAGTTAAATATTATTAATTCATACATTTTTTATTTAACCACTAATTTTTTACTCTTAACTGCAGGTAAAATAACAACAAAAACACTATATTTGATAAATAAAAAAGTGCTGTACAAAATAATTACATACTGAAAAAAGAACATTTTCAATTCATGGAATTAATATATTATTACATTTACAACTGTATGACTGCAAAAAGAAATTTATAAATTTTAATTACTTTGCAGAACAAATTTCTCTCTTTATCTGGAATATATAAAATATAAGACAAACCTAAGTAAAATATTCTTGTACAAAACATCTAATTACTATTATGCAACCATATTTTACATTCATCACAAACTATTTTGAGAAATCAAAATGCTTCTTTGGAATTTATAATTTTAGAAAACTAAGAGATATATATGTTCAAATTCTGAGAAATGAAAGGAAGGATATTTGAAATACAAACTTTTAGTTTATGAATAAATGTTACAATATTTATAAAATTTTACATAGGCCTAGATTTGTACTAGCGTAGATTGTGGCGTAGATCTATGGATTCATATATAATAAAAACTTTTAAATTTTCCTAAAGTTTGAATTAGCGGTAAAAATTTATATATTAAATTGGTATATTTAAAAATGAAATTGGACTACCACATGAGGTAATCACTATGTAAAAGATGGTTATACACATTTTTATATAATAATAACAGTGTTTAAATTTGAATTAATATTTTGCTGAAAAATATACATCAACCTTTATCATTTAATATGAAAAAGGTGATCATGTCTTAAGAAACTTTTTGCATGCGGGGAGATACAATGTTAACATAGGCATTCATATGTGGTACAAAACAAGGCTATTTTATTGTTTAAATTATGGTAACTCACTATTTCTTTCAGCTTGACTTGGGGGAGATCATCAAGACGTAATGAAACAATCAAATACTAATTATGTGATTATATATTATGACATTTGAATGTGTGACCAATGTCATTAATTGAACATTATCAATTAATGACCTTATTGTTTGCAACAGTTTAATCACATGTTGTGTGACCAATATGTGACTAAGCTGCAACATATTACTTCACAAAAAGTTGCCATTTTTTTGATTATAAGAAAAATCAAGACAATTTGGATTTGGTGCAAGGAAAAAATGCTTTCTTAAAAGCTGTAATAATGGCTTCACTGCACTAACAAAGAGTTGCTATGGCAGTGTTGTAATTAACATTAAAAAAAAATGTTTTTAAAGAAAAAAACAACATGTATAGCAAAACTTGACTAATATTTCAGTGACACATAGCTATGATTCATCCCACAGAATAGAAATACTGTAAAACAGAAATTCGTTCTGGGACAGTAAGCAAATATGTATAAGATGCAGTGGTGTAACGTACACCCCTGCATATTGCAGGGGGGCCCAGGGTCTGTAGGAGGCCCAAAGCTTGACTGACGCCAAGTACGTATTTGGGTTTGGGGCCCAAAACCTGAGTTTGCAGGGGGTCCTAATATTCTCCATTATGCCACTGATAAGATGCAGGGTTTTTTCTTTTTAAATGTGAATGACAGTAGGACTTAATGCAAAATTAAGGGCTGGGGGATATGTCCTTTGAAATCTTGGCATATGGTAATCAGTTTTCCTGTCTTATAAAGCTCAACTTGAAAAAAAAATGTTTTTTTTTAACGTAAGAGCTTTTCTTAATTAAATTCAAGTTGTTTTTTTTGGGGGGAAAAAAATCAATTGACTTCAAAGTTTGCATATTAATTCTTATCTACAATTTATAAAAAGAATGTAATTTATGCACAAAATAAAAAATAATCGTGAGTTTGTAACATTTATTACTTGTAACCGAAAGTAAAAAAAAATAATTCTAAGACTGTCATATTATAATTACAAATAACCAAATCATTGCTCCAATAAAAATCAGAAAAATGAATAAAAGAGCCAAGGATTATCTTAAAAATTTTTAATGAGGAACAAATTATTGGAAATTTAATTATATTATTTTTAAATATTAACAGTATCGTGATATGCTTGAAAAGAGGTTTTTTCTTTAGTTTATAGTGCATTGTTTTAAGCATTCTGTTAAGTTTATTTCAAATTTAAACATTAGCATTTCCCAAATTTTTCCAAAAATTGAAAAAATTAATTTGAATGCAATTCAGTTTTTTCTTGTTAGGAAAATTTAAACAATGAGATTAAATGTATGTATGGTTCTCATACATATATTATTGAATTAAAAACCAATTAGGGGTTCTATAGCGACCTAGTTCCTATATAACATAAGTTGAATGCGGCATTTATATTTATAACTTCCAAGACATTATATAATACCTGTTTTCACATTAAAGTACAGAAGTAAATTACAGAAAGAATTGTGTGCCAGGATAAAATAATTAAATTCTAAATTTTTTCATAGGCTGTATCTACTTGATGCTAAGGTTGCTTTCTTAATGAGTTCCAGATACGTTGGTTCACAATGCGAAAAACATTAGAGAAATGAAAGCTGCCTGTGTACAAATTCGGCGCGTCTGAAAGTTTTGATTTACACTATGTAGAGTGACGTAATCTCATTTCACTTCAGCGCCACTCAAAGCACGTTCTTTTTTTCCCCCACTTAATTTCACACCTTCGGTGGGACCAATACAATGAATTATACCCCATAACAAATTTTGGAGATTCGTCATGAAGGATTTCCACAAGATATGATGGGAAGTTCTTTGGAATTAATTTGTAAATCAGTCCGTTGTACCACAACTTAATAAAGCATATTATAAAACCACCAGTGTGGTGCTGCGTCTGAGAGAATAGTCCCAATGTATCTCATACATCTTGTAAGAGGTGGCTTAAGTGGGTACCCAGTTTGTGTGTGTTGGGAGGGGGTATTGTCGGGTTCTATGCCCCTGGTGATTACATCAGGACACTGGTCCTCTAGGTTGGTGATTTGTCGTGGAGCTAACAACCCCACATAGGAAAAAACTTCTTGTTATGAAATTCAAAGTGAGAAATACCCGGCCATCTTATGAAAAACTACCTTGAAAGGGCATGAAGACATTGCGCTTTGGACATGAAATATTAGTACATTGTACAGAAGTCAAGACTTTTTAATAGAAGCATTTGATAAATGTAACATTGACCTACTTGGTTGGTCAGGGAATAGTTAAAAAAAGGAACCAAACAATACATTATGGTTGTGAAAAGAAGAAACATGTTTTTGGAAATAGGTTTCTTTTGAGTAATAAAGTAAAGCACCTCGTAATTTACTTTGTTCTAAAATAGTCTCGATTGTGTAAAATTCATTTATCAAATACCCTGTTAAATTTCTTTAACAATAGCATTATTGATGCTCATGTACCAATAGAGGTTAAATACGAGGAAGAAAAGAACTCTTTGGTGGTACTGTGGTGGTATCTTAATAAGCCAGAAACAGCCTCCGAATAAGAGTGACCACTTTTGTCTAGTGGTTATGTTACACGGCTATGAGCCCTAGTGTCGCGGGTTTTGTCTTCGGATAAGTACCTCCACACACTCATTGACTCTAGGCATGTATCGGATTTTCAGGAAGTTAGAACCTATCGATGAGCAACCTGTGATTCTGATTATTACTCGGTTTTATTGCTAAGTTTAAAATTAAATAAAATTTCAAACTCTCGTAAGATAAAGGAAGAAGCGTTTGTTTGAGGAAGGTTAAAAATGAAAGGAAAACAAATTAGTTAAAGCTTCTGCCTTTGTTTAAGTGAGGAGTTTAAATTGAAAACACTCATTGAGAGAAACGAAAATTCTAGAAACTAAATATAAATAAAAATAAATATAATCATGTTCGCGCGTACAGCTAATATTATGCTGGGAAACATTAATAAAACTAAATCGCGAAAGAGAGATTGGTTTGTCCAAGAATGCATGCTCGCCTCACAAGCAATAGCGGAATTCAAGAAAATTAGTGGAGGGTTACAAGAAGGCTAGGATACAAAAACAAAAACATAATTACAAAGATTAGCTTAGAGATGTTGAACACATCTGAAAGGTTCTAAAGAAAGTAAAGCTTTCTTTCGTGATATAGGTCTTGGTAGAGGAGTTTCTTTTTAACCTAGAGTAATCATATGGTGGTAGAAACAAAGAAATTATAGTTTTAAACGACGAGAAGCAAGTTCATTACCGAAGGAATGAGTGTCTTAATGATTTGTTGAATTGTAACACTCAAGGTGAAATTTTGGTCAATCCAGCCAGCTTTAATATAAGTTAAGCAGATTGACATTCTTGAAAACAACCCATCTCCACACACACACACACCATAAACTCGAGACTCATAAAAATGTTGAGGAAATATACCACTTTATCGAGTTCAAATGGAACCATGAAATTCTGTCTGAGGAATGGAGAATGAGCATCATCTGCATCATACATAAATAGAAAGATATCTTACTCACGTTTTAGATGTATCAGTCTGCTCTGCACCTTTTATAAGTTATTCATCAACATACTATTCAACAGATTAGATGTTTATATTGAAAACAGCATTGCTAATTATCAATGTGGGATCCGTATGGAGAGATCAAGAACGTAACAGATTTTTAATAAGACAAATCATGAAAAAAGAAAAGAAGGATAATTTGATACTGACATCCACAATTTTCTTATATGTTTTAAAACAGTTTATAACTCATTAAATAGGAAATTGCTTATAGAGTCAAGGAGAGAGTCTCACATACCTGAAAAACTGATAAAGACTAGTCACTGTTACTTTAAATAAAGCATTTTTTTTATTTCTAATGTGGCTCTGGATTGGTATTTACTATTGCAGACCTAGAATATTCCTCGGGAGTTGGTATCACTTTTAAGTGCGGCACCATGCAGGGAATACCAATTGCCACAATGGAATTTTGACACCTAGTTTCCTCCCCAGAGGGAGGCATCTGAGCTCTGACGATACGAAATGGTAATTTAATTTCACTGAGAGCACCCAAGCCAAACAGGCACTCTAGTGATCTTTAACATGCCGTGTAATCATATTACATGGGAGCTATCGATTTTTTGCATCATGAACAACCACTGACTTGGGATGGGGTCGAATTCGCAACCTTAGGTTTACAAAACCAGTGACAAACCAACTACATCAACCAGGAGGCACTTTAAATTAAACTAAACTAAAGGTCAAAATTCTGAATCTAACAGAACATATTGTCATTTTAAATGCTGTCAGACAGGGAGGTACACTGAGTTGTATTCTATTAAATTTCTCTCTTCGAAAGATATTAAAAGATTCTAACGTTAACACTAGAGCAATTTTTAATAAATCTGTGTAGATTTTTTTACTTTTGCCGCGATGGCATTGGTATTGTCACTTGGATCCCGAAAGCACTTAAAAAGGCCTTCTTTTCTTTGGAAGCTGAGGTAAGTAAGATGAATCTTACCATTAACCAAAATAAAACTAAATAAACACGCACCAGTTTTAATAATCATTTTCTGAAATAGGAGAATATAGGTTTGAAACTGTTAATACCTTTAAATATTTAGGTTTTGAAACGAACACACTGAACAAACATAACGCCAAAGGCTTACAAGAGCCAAATTTTCTAACATATTTTGGACTATAAAATCATTTAAAATCTAATTTCATCAGCAAAAAAAAAAAAAAAAAACTATTTTTATTTACATTTTAACATCAAAGTAAATTAATTTAACAAAGGGCAAGAGTTAAATAATCAAAATCACTCCAACTTCCAATGATGAGAGGTTAAAGCCCGGCAGGGCTAGGCACTCTGTTCATCCCTCCAACGATATTTACAAAACTTTGATTGGACCTGTTCTCTCACATAAGTTGTTGAAAATTTACAATCACTAAAAAAGATAACGAGACTCTTGCTATCTTTGAAAGAAAATTTTTGAGAAAAGTATTTGGGGGAGTTAAATGTGTGTGTATTATATAATTATTGGTGAAGAATGATTAACTTGGAATTTCACAAACTATTTAAGGAGTTAGATATTAAATTTCAACAATACAGAAGATTAAATGGACAAGGCACTTAACAAGACTAGACGACAATCGAGGCAATAAAAGATTTTGGCTAAGCCAAATGATACCCGAAAAAGAAGGAAACCCAATTTAGGCGGATTGATTGCATGGAAAAAGGCTTGGAACTATTAAGGTGACAAACTAGAAAACCTTAGCCAAAAACAGGATGGTTTTGAATAAAATTTTTAGAAAGACCAGAGCCCATCTGGGGATGACGTGCCAGTTAAAAAGTATATTATAAAATATAATTAAAAAAAAAATCTCTGACTGAAATCTTTTAATTTGCTGCATTGATTAAAACCCGAAACAATTTAAAGGTTTTTGAATAGACGGATAAAAAGCAATACATTACACCTAAATAACTCAGGGCACATTTGAAATGCAATTTTGTTAGTTTTTGAGAATGTTAATGGCAAGAAAATTTGTTAATGAGATTCTTATTCAAGCAATTTTTACTAAGTTAAAATCTCAGTCTCTTTGTTTTGTCTAAGCATATGCCTAGGAGATAAAGCCTAGAAACTTCAAGGCCATTTTATTAGATGTTGTAGGCTTTAGAAAGGAAATCAGAGGGCCAAATATACGTTTCAGATCATTAACAAAAATAAATGCAGTCAGCTGGAGGCAGATTGCCTTCTTATGAAGAATTTTGTTAATCATCCAGATCTGACAAGTAATAATTACACCCAAATGGCTAAGTCACATTCTTCTTATATCAGAAAATGGTTAATGAATTTCTTATAAAGCTCTGATGGGATTTTATTTCATCTTGATATTCTCATATTGAAATATTTATTACATTGTGAACAAGACGAGGGAGAATTTTTGGCAAGGAAAATAAAGCTAATACCTATCTTTCAAAACTGTAATATTCTAT
>BMAV01016026.1:102969-140332 GCA_019973955.1 Trichonephila inaurata madagascariensis | reverse complement strand
ACTTTTCAAACCTGACATATATATATATATATATATATAGGGTGTCTGAAAAGTATGATTAAACTTTCAAAAATTAAATAAAATTAAACGAAGAATTTCACTTACGGTTTTTTTATGTTCCATAAAGAAAAAAAATCAATGTTTCTGTTTAATGAAATCTAAAATAGATGGCACAACGTTCCTGTTTTTCAACATTCTCGCTTTAAAATGGTTTCAACGCAAGAACAAGCTCAAGCTGTAGCTATTTATCGAATTTAAATCTGCAACACATGTATAGTGTAAATGAGTCACCACCATACTGGAATTCGGAAGTGAGAAAAAGTTTCCTGGGAGTTGGAAAGAAAATGTTCAATAACGTGGCCACCTAGTTCTCTAGACATAACACCTTTGAACTTTTTGTAAGGATTCTTGAAAAACATTGTTTACTGATCTTCACTTAGTGACACTGATGAAATGAAAAGTCGAATTACAGTGGCCATTCTAAGCGTTAGTCCTACAATGTTTCATAGAACGTTGCTAGAAATCTCGCATAGACTTGTTGCGCGCAACTAATGGTGCGCGCATTGAAATTGCGCAATAAAGCATTGTAAAGAGATTTTAATATATTTCCTTTATAAAAAACAACAATAACAACAACAAAAAAAACCAACAACAACCTTAAGTGATTATCTTTATTATTTTTTTTTGCAATTAATATTTGAAAGTGTAGTCATACTTTTCGGATACCCAGTACATTCTCTGAACCGACAGCTGAATATTTTAAATACCTCTATATATCCTATATATTTTTTTAGTGAATAGTGGAATAGGGAAATAATAAATAAACTTACCGGATTCACTGTTTCTTCAGGTCCAAACACGGCATCATCATCTAAAAAATAATCAAGAATTGTTTTACAAAACTACATACTAAATGCGAATACAATCAAAGCAGGTAGTAATTAAGATTAAACATAAAATTAAAACAATACAAATTTATCACTTCAAATAATTTTCATTATGTTTTCAAATAGTGTTTGCAAAAGCTTCAGATCCCCAGGACTCGGAAAACTATTGTTTAACCAAAAAATTTCGAAGGTAAATCCATCAATTTGAAGTAAATTGTGACAACACTATCATTGAATTAACATGCAATCCTAGTTGTATTTTATTGAAGCCTAAGAAGGAGTAATGTAATTCTATATTTCCGTCTTCAGAAAAACAAGATAATAATGTAATAATTCTCAATATATGGATCTTGAAGATGTTAAATTTTTCTTTTTGAAATACATAAAATATATCATAAGAAATATTGTGAGAAAACATTTGAAATAAGTAATCATTTATTAACGTTGCATTTCAAAGCAACATGAGACCCATTGGAAACCAATCTCGTTATTTAAAACCATAGTCAAATAATAAAGATGCCACCTGAACTGGCGCTTAACTATCCAAGCAACCGTATCACACTGACGTGAGGATTTTGAACTTCGAGAGATTAACAGATTAAACGTGCACCATCCCTCTGCATACTTACATAGTGGATCTTTAGTGGTATCGAGACTCGAACCGATGGCTCGACAGAATGGAAAGTAGTTGAGTAACTGAACTGAATATGGAAAAAGTCTGATCACAAATACTAAAAGAACCACTACTCTAGTCTAAGGACTCCCAAGTTCACCATATATTTTTTTATTGATGCATATTGTAATTGATGTGATTTTTATCTTCAGACGCTACAGAAGCCAACTAAATAAAATGTTAAATCATTTTTTGTTGTCTCTCGATAGTTATCAGTTATGATTATTCTTGGAGCAAAAATGCCTGGGTCAAAAACTTTCTACTTGGAACTGCACTGAAACGGACTTTTGAAAGTGCTTATAATTATCAATAAGGCATATTTTAATATAATTTTTAATAGATTTTTCTTTTACGTCAATGATTTTCAAAGGATTTTCATCTTTTTATGAGGTTTCGGAAATTAGGGAAGTGTTATATTTGGTAACTATTTCTTAAATTATAAAGGATAATTTATATTTCAAAAATAAAAATATTCAATGAATTTCTAAAGTTAAAGTATTAAATGTCCCGTTTTACTTATGAGAGATAATTATAATCCTCTTAAAATAAGACTTATTCATAAAGTATATGATATAATGAAAAAAAAAAATACGACATTCAAATATGCAACTCAGTTTCTTGCAATCAAATCAATCGTATTAGTATATATAAGTAATTTGGAGTATAAACAACACAAATCTTATGAATCAAATTAAATTCAAGACGTATAAAAATAACATATAGCCACACATTTGTTTTCTCTTAAATTTCTGCAATATTTAAATTTTATCTAACTTTTCTTTTTATGTAATTCTTTGCAATGATGTTTATTTATAAACATCATTCAGTAGACTTGATTTTTTTTAATGTAATTTTTCCTGCAACCATCTACATATCAAAATAGGATATTCGTTTAAAATTAGATTGCTAACAAAATTCACCAGACTGATATATAGCTAAGGAGTAAAATAATAATAATAATAATAATAATAAAAAATGCCGGAGCACATAGAAAATTAAAGGTTGAAATATTCTTAATTCGGAAATAAGAAACAAAGAATTGGCACTATAATATATATAAACAATGTATTGATACATAGTATGTCCAATCTTTCTTGATTAAAGAATATATAACTCTTGTCTTCACTCCATTCTATATATTTTTTATTTTTATGAGAGTAATTGTATGTTTTTTTTTTTATGAAAAGTTTACATGATAAATAAATCTAAGTGTAATTCTACATTATTTTTCAAATTTATATACCTTTAATTTAAAAATGAAAGAAACTTGGATATATTAATGTAAAGATTTTTTTATTTAAAGCATAATTACCTGCACAAACTGGACAGCATTTACCAAGAGGTATATACTTTTGAGATTTGCATTCCAAATCCGGACATTCTTCTGTGTCACAAACAGTGTTACCTAAGTAACACTTGCAAGAAGTGCATGAGTCCGGTTTCCATTCTTCTTGATCCAGATACTTAATCCCATCGAAAACACATACAGTTACATCATCTGTTGAAAGAAATATAAATTCAAATATTTATGCTCGATATATACTTAAGTTCAATGATTATGAATAATTCAATGTGATTCTAAAATTTTATAACGTTACTATCAAGAACATTAAATTTTTTCGAAATGTTTTCTTCAAATTCAGAAATAAATGAATTTCTTTAAGCCTTTTTTTAGAATAATCATAGAATTGAGTCGATTTCCATTGTTTAATTTGTCCTCTTTTTCATTATTTATATAAACTCGATAACATACGTACGATTATTTGGCAGAGTAAAGAATGACAAAGATATTTCTTTCCTAGAAAGTAAATGATTGTTGACCATAGAAGAGAGCCTTATTTTTGTTTCTAAAAAAATAGAAAATCACTTAATGGATTGGAAGTTTTAAGATAAAACAGATTAATCTATAAAAAATTTGTCCTTCGAATAAAATGGTTCTTATGATAGAAAAAAAAATATTTTCCCCGTCATTTTGTTATAAGGATAGGGTACGTACAGAAATTCGGCACAACAAGGATCCTTTCTTGTCTCTCTATTACATTTAAAATACGTTTAAAATTAGCATATAAAACTATCACAATACATAGTAATTTTTTGTTTAACCTTTCTCCTGTCGTATTCCTAAAATAAACGATGATAGTCCAAAATGAAGTTATCTTTTAATAAACAATTTAATTAAAAAAATAATTTATGATTTACTAATAAATAATTTATATTATGTAGTTTATAGAACTTTTTGCTGTGCAATTAGAAATATTTATTTCCTTTTACACACTATTAGCTAAGTAAAGCGAAGCAAGAGGTTCCAAAACGAAACTTATTAAATAACAGTACAAAGAAAAATGATTGAAAGTACAGGCTCTTCAGCGAGATAATTAAGGTAATGAAATCAGCACTGAGTGTTGCCGCCATAGCTGGTAGAAATTGCTGTGACACGCCTCAGCATTAAAAGAAAAAGATTTTCGATATCTTGTTGGGGTATAGTAGCCTATGCTGCCTTGTTCATTCACTAACAGGAAATGGGAACTGAGTTTAGATCTTCCACACATTGCCAACGTTGTTCTGTTGTAGTGGTGGCAGCATAAGATGAGCTAATCGTTCTCCGGGAATCAAACAGAAGTGTTCGATAGGCAATATACTGGAAAAGACAGCAATGCAATATGGTGGGCGAAGTCTTGAACTTTGTGTGCCACTTGCGGTAGTGTCTTTTACTGTAGGAATGTGACCATAGGTAAGATATGAAATCAGGTGAGAATCTGGCAATGCCTCTCCAAACCATAATACTGGGCTTAGGATCATTTTGGCGATGCATAAAGCAACAGTTAAGCTATCTCTTAAATATCTCTGGACTCTGATCCAGCCATCGTGGTGCTGAAGGCAGAAACGTGATTCGTCTGTTAAGTCGATGTTATGACATTCAGTTATCGATATGTTCTCAGTTCAAGGCACTACCTTAGTCGTCAGCAAGTGCGGTTTTGAGACAAAGGTAATCCTATGGATGTCTCGTGGATATTCCATTGTACTGTAAACGACGTCACGCGAAGGATGCGTGTAGACACTGAACGTTGTACAACAGACCATATTTGAATATTATGTAATGTCTAAGAGATTTATCAATATCATATGCATGTCTTCCATCACTTGTAGTGATGTGATGAAACTACTGTAATCGAAGTCGTAGGTCACTCGTTCCTTTCTGAATTAAATGATTACAGATCCAGATCATACTGATTTATTCCATCCGACTCTATCACTGATTTCTTGAAATGATAATCCGTATTCTTTCGAGAAGTGGTCTTGTCGCAAAGTGATACTTAAGAATACGCCAAAGAGCAGAAGGTTCATATATATATATATCGTAAAATCCAGCATATAACGCGCACCTATACTTTGAAGCAACAATTTTTAAATTTAAGGTATATTCGCTGTATAACACGCACCCCTTTTTTAAGAAGGAACCTGAAATGTTTGTGTGAAATGCTCTTACGTTTTGAAGTCGTTTATTCAAGTATTATTCCAAGCTTTTAAGAAAATAGTATAATTCTAGAAGTACAACCCTTTAAGTTCATTAGGTATGTAATTTCTTTAAAATAAAAAGTGTTCCGATATATGTAGAAGTATAATTTTTTTTTATGCTCATATCTTTTTTTATTTTTGAAGCTATCATTTTTATACCCAGCGTATAACGCACACCCCTAAGTTTCAATCTTATTTTTTGTGCTCTAAGTGCGCGTTATGCACCGGATTTTACGACATATATATATATATATGTGTGTGTGTGTATATATATACATATATAATATATATATATATATGTGTATAAATGTTTAATGTGGTGCATATGATTATTTTCGTTCGAAGGGTAAGCGATCAAAGGGCTTAGAGCAATGATACTCAGCCTGCGGCCCCCCGGCCTTTTCTGAGTGGCCCAGTCATGTCCCATTTCACTAAGAAATTCAGTTATTGGAAAACGATTTACTAAAAATTTAGCAGGAAATTAAATCAATCAAGCAATCGAATCTATCAATTTTGCTACCAATTTGCTTTTTTAATAGTAGAATGTAAGCAAGAGGTTTGGTGATAGATGAAAGGAAATCGAAACTTACCCCAAAACTCAGTAAAAAATACACAAAAGTAAATATCTTTTTGTGTATATTTAATAGAAAGGTTAATAAAGTATTAAAATAAAAGCCAAAAATTAGCTTTATATATAATATTTGGATCACAATTTTGCTCTTTGTAATGTTGCTTTGGTCTTATAGTGTGTTTTTTTCACTATCTTCATGTTGTGGCCAGCGTGAAATACCTGTCTTGTGTATGCGGCCCAGCGAGAAAAAAGGTCGAGTCCCCCTGGTTCAGAGGAAACAGCGTATACAGATGAAACAATTCCTCCTCACTTGAACCCATAAATACGCTCGAATTGCACTTTTGTTTGAAACACGCTGAAGTTGTTCACACAAAAGCAACACTTGTTGGGATATTAAATATGCTCATAATGTAAGCGCGCTCTGAAATGAAAAGCATGTTCTTATCCTAGCGCTTCTGAAACTGTGGGGCGCACCCCCTGGGGGGGGGGACACGACAACCCTATATGGGTGCGTGAGCTTATCGAAAAATTGAAAATAAAAGATTATTTAAAAAATAATTCCTTTAAAGAAAGTAAAACAAAATATACATGCTGACATAATAAAAAATAAAATACACATCTACGCTGATGTAATATATAATACTTATAAATGTATACCACAACTGCACAATGTATTTACTAATTCATTTATCAATACTAGCAGCAAAATACTTATCCTACCTACTATACTAACACATAATATTTACATTATTATTTAAAAGTAACTTCCTTATATAAAATATCTTTTCCTTAAAGAAACAAATGAAAAATTTAATATTTGTCTTGATATTTAGTACGGATCATAAATAAGGTCATATTATAGCTTTTAGGTATGTAATAATTGCATTCAATACATTGTTATTGTATAGGGGGGGCTAATGAAAATTATGATTAAAAATTGGGTCACAAATATTGATAATTTGAGAAGCACTGGCTTATCCTATTGCGATATACACACACTGTAGAAATTTCCCATTGTTTGGATATTTCCTTCATGGTGCTGCATTTTAGATGGCTAGTAGTATAATTTACTCATTTGATGATTACCGTATCCAATGAGAATATTCTGAATTAGTGTTTATGGTAATTTATTATTTCAGATTTTTAGTTTTCGCTGATTGAGACTAACGATGAATTAAGGAAAAAATAGTGACAACACTTACTTCTCGCCTACAATTGTTTTGAAATGTATAGTGCATAAATCATTATATATTTGTGATCAGAATGAAAAGGTATAGTCTAGAAAAGGTTACAGTGCATGATTTTTAATACAGTGTAGTATGTTGATAAGATATTTCGAAATTGTAATTTGTTGAAAAGTTAGAAAGAGATTTTGGATATATATATTCATAATTTCTGAATCTTCAAAGTTGGTACAGGATAATTTTTTTATTGATAAAAGTTTTATAAATTAGTCCTCGTACAATATTTTAAGAAAATGTACTTAAATCATTATTTTTGTTGCATATCATTGCACAGTAACTAAAGATTTTATTAACAGCAAGTAATGCTATTTAACACTTAAAACACGAAAATAATGCGAAAATGTAGATCTTTTTGTAAACGATGTTTATTAATTGAAGGAAAGTTCTATTAAAAATACATCATATAGGATATTAATTATGTTAATTCATCAAATGACTAATATTTTTTCAGCTTTATTAATTTAGGCAGCCCCCAAGAATTATGAAACACATTTGGTCCATAATTTAATGTCTACCACAAGTATTAATTTTCAAAACGATTTTTAATACTGTTTCTATCACATTATTGAGAAGGAACGCAGTCTTTCTCAAGGACAGGTAGGCTTTCTTTTATAGCTATAAGATTTATAATTGTTATTTATATTCAGTATACAGTTTATTAAATTGAATATTTTTATATATGTAACTCTCATATGAAAAATTTATATTGCTGCATATATATATAAATCATTTTATACAAAATTAAAATTCAGTAAATACCGTTGTATGGCAATTTTGCATTAAATTTAGCTGACACACAATATGATTTTTATTTTTAATGTATAAATTGATTTAGGAGAGTTTTATACAAAATTTCGGAAATAACATCAAAGGAGAGAGAAAGACGATTTTTACTAAATTGTTTAAATTATTATTTCTCTAAATGTTATTTCTGTTTAAAGAAAAACGTGACCAAAGGCTGTCAGTTGAGAGTTACGTAATTTGATAAATAATCACGATACCAATGAATTAAGTAGTAAACTGCGAAAGGGAATATATATATATAGAGAGAGAGAGAGTCAAAATTCTCTACTAAAGAGAGATGAATATACAACAAGAGCAAAACTGGAAAAAAAATTGAAATTGCAAGATAGCCAGACTTTGAAGGATATATGAGAAACTAAAAATATAATAGGGTTTAAAATATAAAAAATGGATGCTACAGTATTATAAACATTTCTGACTTAGGACATCTTATTTATAAAATAATTTATATAAAAAAGTGGGGTAATATATATATACATACATAAAATGGCACTAATTTTTTCTCATTAAAGTCTAAACATATTTATATTGAAGTATAAACATCAAGTAAAATTTTTTTAAATCAAAATTTAATCTAAGACTAAGTAGAAAAAGAGAAGAACCACAAATGTAATTTTTTTCTTTTTTTGCTTAAGTGGTTACGTCACGCCTGATGGAAGCTATCACTGGGACTTTCCAGAAACGCGCGTCCTACGCTTTGGTACAAAATACGGAAACAAAGCGTATTTTATATCATTAGCACATATCATTCATATACACTTTTGTTTATTGTAAATATTTAAATCTTTCTTTTTGATTCTTTTAGTGCTCTCTCTCTATATATATAGACTTCAATTGCTATAATTATTTCTCGATGATGCTATTTTAAGTGAAACTTTTTTAGCTATATACAAAAGAAATTGCAAAAATAGCCTAACTAGAAAGAGGAAATATGAAATATTTCATGATCTTAATTTTATTATTATTATTATTATTATTATAAATCAAAATATAGCATAAATTCTCACGACTACTCTTTATCTAAGGAACAGCAAATCTTGACTTCAGTAGAAAAATTAAAAAAAAAAATGTTTTAATTTAATTCTGCGATATTTTGAGAAGTAGAAGAGATACCCGAACAACTTTGTAAAAGAAATATAATTCATAACACTTAAAACACATTTGAATTTATGAGTTTTCAGATTTGAATGTCACGTGAACTTTTTTTTATTAATATAATCTAATTTCATACTTTTAAAAAAATATTTTTTTTCTTAAATTTAAGAGAAATATTATTGAAATTCCAAGACAAGATTAAATCAACGTACAATGAATATTTACATAGATATCAAATTTTTTGAAACAGATTTAAATTACCAATCGTATAATATTTATACTATTTATCAAAATGTGGCTTTTTAATCTCTTACGATAGTAAAATAATTCATTTTTTTTGTTACAGACTACATTTTTTTTGTGTTCTTTTAAAATAATTATTAAATTTACTTTATATGCAACCAAAAATATTTTAAACACTCTTATCTTCTTTATTCAGAGTACATCTGTTATACATCTTGTTCATTTATTCTTAAGTACATGATGTTTAAAAGAAAAACGTCTTTTTTCCTTAAAAAATGGGATTCATTTTCAACCATCTGGAATATTTTTCTGTTTTGATTCAAGGTTGTTGATATAAAAATTAAAGCTGTCTAATGAAATCAAAGAGTTATGGCATCTTTAAATAAAGTCAAGTACATTTTGACGTGTCAATGAAAGTGTAATTATTATCATAACCTAAGAAAATAATAGTGTTTGAAGGACTGAATTTGTCTGTTGGAAAGTCGTGGGACTTTCTTTTACCCGGAACAATTTTTTTTTAGTTATAGCTCGTCTTTTAATCCGCCCTAACTGTGAAGGTCGTTGTCACTTTGATATCTAACACATGCCCTAACAACTTCCTTTTAAAAACAGTTCTACTGACTTGCGTTTTTTTTTATACTGGTAAATGAAGAAAATTGGTGGATACGTCACTTAACTAAGTCACTTCTTTTTTAAGACTTGTTCTGCTTTAGTTTTAAGCCATATTCATTGCAAATTAAGTGTAATGATGCTTATAAACTACTCTGAGAAAGCCCCCATTTATCTTGAAAACATGATTTGAAATGAGATGCACTAGTGCTTATTGAGAAGGAAGTATCATCTTTGTGAAAAGAGATGGTATACAAAATGTATCGTACAAGTGAATAAAGAAAAATATTTGTGAATGGTGTGTTTAAAATAATTTTGTTTCATATTCCATTTTTTTTGTAGCGTCCTATTTACTACTCAAAAATTGTTTTGTATTTAAATTTTTTTTCTAAGAAAAAAAGTAAAGGATATTATATCTTACGTTTTGCATACAAGTAAAAACTTATTTAATAATACTTCACAAATGAAAAGACATTTTTAATCCGAAATGTTTATAGTAATCACGTTTTTGGACAGGCTTTGAATACCTCAGTGTTTTTTTATTAGTCTACATCTATATTTTGTTTGTATTCATTTATTACTTACTAAAACAGCTCAATTAATAAAATATGCTTACTTCTTTTTGCATTAATTATTCAGCTCTTTTATGTATATTTTATTTAGAAATTTGCGATCAAAATAAGTGATTTCATAATTTCTGTGGATATTTCAATTGATTATGGCGCATTTCTTGTTTACTTAAAAGAAGATTTCTAAGATTTTTCGAAAGTATTATTTTTCGAAAAAGACTGTTTTAGCAACTAAAACTATGTTTGGGAAACGTTCTGATTACTGGAAACTATTTTAATGAAAAAGATATTTTAATAAAAAGAATGTCAAGGCGTATAATAGCTTTTAGTCTAGAGTTGCTAATGCATGCAATGATTTTATGAAAAAAAAGACTATTCATAAATTTGTTTTAAAAGTATAGCTTATTTGAAGTTCATGTTAATATACAATCATATTAGAAAATGCGCAATGTTTATTCTTTTCATGATAATTAATTCTTCGAATTTTTAAAACGCGAAGCAATTTTCGGATATCTAAAGAAAGTCACTTAGAACTATTATTTTTTTTCATAATTTTTTGTACAAATATTTTTTTTTAACTTATTCATGTATTTAGTCTTTTAAAAAGATCAAGGCTTAACAAAATGACTTGAATGTAGCCTAAGTTTTGGCCTAAATAATGTAAAAATTCGATGTCTTATGAGATAGTATGATAATCCGTTTATAATTAATGGCATACTTCTGCATTTTCTCTCAAATGGGAGAATACAGAGGCTTTAACTTTGAATGTTTATAAATGACATTGCCTACTTTGACAGCTTTTCCGTACTACTTATTTAGATTCTTCCATTTAACAACACTATATATTGTTTTTATTAAGATTTAAAGGCAGTTCATTTTCTTTTCTTTATACATGAGTTAAAAAATGTAAAACCTCGGTACCACAAAAGGCAATCAAAGTAGGAAAAAAATATTCGTAATGTACTTCCGATGAATATATCCGAGTTCAGAAATTAAATTGAGTTACACAAGAAACTTAATTTGCATAAGTTCAAGGTCATACACACAAGTTCAAAATAGTATGTTTCCGCCATTTCTGAGATTTGACAAGTTCGACCGTGGGTGGGGGGGGGGGGGGGTTCAAAATTAAGAGTATTTTATGTGCGTTTCTTCTACATCATTTAATAAACAAGATTAATCACAAATTTTTGAAATCAATCATAAACTATATGGAGGGTACGTTTTCATTTAGTTAATTTCGGCAATGGGTTTGAAAATGAGCGTAAATTAAATTTTTAGAATTGAATCGATTAATGTTTTAAACATGTTGAGTTTTGAACATATATGTGTGCATTAATTGCTTAAGATTAGTCCAAGCAAGTTTAGAGTAGCTTGCCTTCTGATTTCAATGTGATCATTTGGAAGATTTAAATAAATTTCAGTATTATGAAAATAAAAATAAGGTTATAGGAGCAATTTGGGGAAAAAGTCCTGAAAGCAGTTACTGTGAACTAAATATTATTAATATTAATTGCACTCATTATTTCGATATGGCTAAAAATTTTCTAAACAAAGGAAATTTATGATTTACTGCAATATTTAATTGATGCCCCTCTCCCCATTTTGAGGTATCTTATAAATTTCTTTTAGGTAAAAAATGCATAACAATCATATTTTTGAATTGATTAGTGGGCAGTATGCACTAAAAATATTTATGCAAAGTTATTTCAAAGAATCTTTTCTTAAAAAAAATTCATAAATTAGTTCATTTTAGTAAGAACTAAATTAAATAACAGAAGGATTTCTGAGGCAATATTAATACGAAGAATGAATTCGTATCTGTTTCTAAAAAGTAGTATAACTAATATCATAAAGTATTTTATTTATAAGACGTTTAGTTATTTTAACTGCGGTCACATAGAATTAAACGTTACATTATTATAATTATAAATAGAAATTCAATTAAAATGGTAAGTAGCAAAGCAAGATAATACAGGGAGTTAATTGTTCCGTTTTCCAGATGTTCATTTATACAAGAGATAAATCCTAAGTGACTCTTTGGGAATTTCTATTAAATGATGTTAATTTTAACTAGTTATGATTATAGGTAAATAATTCAAATTTATAACGAAATTTGATTTTTCGGAAAAGCAAGAAAAAACTGGAATACAATAGAGAAATATATTGCTTAATATACGATATACATGGCAATTATTTTAAATTTTTACGATTTTTCCTTATTAGAAATTTTGCCTGATTTATTTTCTGATTGGTTTCTAGAATTGAAAAAGAACACGATTTCTCTCAACAGTAATTGTTTGCAGAAGGTAACTTAAGTAATTGCTAAAGTTGGGAACTCTAGAGAGCAAGAAACACACCATACACAAGTCATTACAGAAATTTTTTAAAATAAGGATTTAAACACTATACAGTACCTTGCATTAGAAATATACAGATACTGCAAAAATGAAATGCAATACCATAAAATGAAGCTTTACTTTTAAATGCAGTATGTAGGTTTTGTAGTCTTTTTTATTCTTTAGTAATTGAGAATAATATTTTTACATTAATTTGCACCAATAAATACTTAATGTTTAATTAAGGAGCAGTAAGAGTTTCTTAGAAAGTATTAAATGTTTGCATTCAGCCAGATACATTGGCACAAATAAAATAAATGGAATTTCTTAAGTATTATAGATCTTTAGAATGTAAAAATTTAGCACAGATATCCTTGTAGAGTGGAGATTGTTCCTATTGCGTTTTAGAAAAACTAATGTTAAATTTGTGCAAATTTTTTTCATATTTTATCTAATACCAAATCTGATGGCGTGAAAAAAAAATTAGATGCATTAGTACAAAATAATATAAAGAAGCCAGACAAGTATATTATCATTTGAAAAAATTTAAATGAAAAATTGTTTCTTGCTAAAATAATAACGTGAAAATTTTGGAAAGAGGCACAAAATTATAACTGATCATGAAAAAGTAAAATCCGGTATGTTTATTGACCAAAATATTTATGTTCGGGAATTCCCTTAGAATCAGCAGTACTGGCTTGTGTAAGTAGAAATTACATAAAGAATCTTGCACTGTACATTGCCTTCATGTCTAACTGTAATCGTAACCGAAGCCGAATTTGATGAGTAGCATCTAATTCTACACAGATATCACCCCAAATTCTGTCAGAAACTAATGTCACAGTAATTGTCTCAGAATTATACAAAATTTCCTTCAGAGGGAACCAGAACTAATACAGAAAAAATCCTGTTTAAAATTCTACCATAAAGAAATGCGATTATCGTTTGCCGAAAATTCTGTTCAGTGGAAGGAAAAAAAAGACAATATTTAATGATAGAGAAAGTTTCGCTTAGATGGCCCTATGGGTTCACCTCTACTCTATTGTGATTAACTAAGAAAAGTCTTGTCTAGGTAGAAGCATGGAGGTGGAAGTGTCATGATTTGGGTGTGCATTGGATATAATGCTAAAAAAAATTACTAGCGGTTAAACGAATGTATTTCACTACATTGATATATTCGATGATAATATTTTGAATTATGGTCCACAATCAACAAATAATGATGCTTTACAAGCATCCAAAGATGTGAATATCTGGTTTCTAGCAAATAACATGAGCTTAAATGACCATCACTAACCCCTGATCTGAATATTATTGAAAACCTTTGAGGTGAGCTTGCAACACAAGCTTATAGATATTCAAATGGGAGGGTATTTAAAGTACCACCAACCGTTTTGGGGAAAATGCACCACAAATATTTGTCTAAAATTTGAAAAGACCTTACCAAAGAAAATGGTTTGAGTCCTAAAATCTAAGGGTAGTTATGCTAAGTGTTAGTTATATTTTAAAATGCGCAGCTAAGGATTATATATATCGTGAACTGCATCTATAATTTATTCACTAATACTTGCGTCTATCATTTTTTTCGTTCTTATTCATTTTAATATTTCATCCAACTTTAGGTTTTGGATTGGAAATCGTAGAATTGATTATGTTTGATGTTTTAAAAAAATTTAGAGATTAATTTCTATTAATGAGCAATAAAGTAAATTTTGATTTTTCTTCGTGTCTATCATTATTTTGCTGAGTGTAGTTGAGACAGAATTGCGAGATTAAAATACTTTTAGCACCGTACTTTCTAAAAGGAATTTTTCTGTCATTGATTGGAAAAACAATAACAATAATAATAAAAGCTTCGTATTAAAAATTTTTGCTCAAATATTCATTTAAGTGACATTTTTGGCAGTGCTTCTTCAGAAAATTTGGCTTAAACAATATAACTGGATAGTCATAAAATTTTAAATCCTTCCCATAAAGCCTATTAAATTTAACGATGCCATCCATGTTCCCCAGAATCACTTCAATATTTTGGCATATGCTGAAACTGTACTGTTTGGTTTTCTGAATAAGAAAACAACTGTAATTTTGTCTTGCTCCCTGCTCTCTTGCATTTCCTTCTCCTGTTCATATTTCTTGACAGAAAAATTTACTGTCGGGAAGATAACCTTCCTCTATAAAAGTTGCTTTAAAAATGCATTGAGAGAATGTAGAGAAAAATACCTCTGAAGAATCACAATAAAGATATTTTATGAAAAATGACTTTTTGAATATCTAACTGTACCAAATATTTGGAAGAATAGTTATCATAATTTCAAAATGATAATTTAACATTTTTACAATCTAAATTAAAAAAAAACCCAGCTTTTTGGAGTATCTTGGATGCATTGTTTTTTATTAGTTATTTCAAGTGTAAATATTTTCTGAAAAATAAAATGCAAAATATCTGTCGAAAGATAAATATATTTGATGTACAAAAATGGCATCTGTGTATTGATCTTTCTATTCTACTACCAATTTAAAAATATAAAATGAGATTAGCATTGCTTAGTAAAATTAATTCCTTGATACTGAAAATCAAGAATTGTTGTACAATAAATTTTTTTAAACAAAATAATAACTTTGTATGCATTTCACAAAATCCAAAATTTTGGTTGGACATAGTAATTTGCACAATAATACGTCTAATTTAAAATATTTCATATAAAATCAATATAAAAATTTCTTAAACATAAAAATTAAAAAAATATATATTTTAACCCTCATATTATATATAATTATTGAATGGCATAGTTCAAGCTGCTAATAATATTTGAGATTTAAGATATTTTGTAGTAGCTATGCAGTGTGAAACGAAATGAAGGTACTTTTATATTATTGCTGAATTATTATGGAAAAGTTCTCTTAAACGACACTTAACAATTAAAGAAATTACTTCAAGGAAATCTTATTATAATAAGCATATTATTAATATATGTTATAGAATAACTTTGATTAAATATTATGCAAGATTACGCAATACACGTTAAGATTTCATTCATTTAAAAAATGACTATACAACCCCGAATTATTTATTCAATGAAACATTAATATACTGAAATGATTTAAATATTTTCTGATATATTTCTACAAAACATGATAAAAATATGTTTCAAAAACAAACGGAAATGTTTTAAAGAATATAATGACTTTCAAAGTTAGATTTTTAAGAATATTTACAGGTTCCGAAATTGCTCCGAATTTTTCTTTGCTTGGATTGCAAAGAAAAATTGATATTTAACTTTTTATACAGTAATTATATAATTATACATGAATTCATCATGTAAGTAATAAATGAAAGAATAGCTGCAATCAAAACAAATTTCAGCATTAATATGCGAACCTGTAAAAGTTTGTTTCCTCAA
The DNA here is from genome assembly GCA_019973955.1 of Trichonephila inaurata madagascariensis. NCBI lineage: Eukaryota > Metazoa > Arthropoda > Arachnida > Araneae > Nephilidae > Trichonephila > Trichonephila inaurata. The sequence goes on along the minus strand of BMAV01016026.1, from coordinate 124,384 downwards.
TACTTTTCTATTATTTCTGTTCCTATTTCAGCATTTTGCATTTCAAATGTAATATTAGCTAACATTAAACGCGCGAACAAAATTTTACTAGCTAAAAAGATACTGAACAGCTTAATTATTCTTTTATTACCGTACATAAAATTACTGCTTCTCTTGAATGAAATTAAAGCTTAGCTGATATCGAAAAAGGAAACTAATTCCCTGTATAATTATTTGATAGGCGAAAAAGAAATTATTTAAATAATTATTCAAAGTTTGAACTTGTGCAAAAAATAAAAGAAAGATCCTGTTAATTTTTCCTCTGTGCATAGTTTTGGAGAATAATTGTATACATATATTAAAGGTTCAAAAATAAATCTTTTTTTAGTGCTAGTGATCCAAAATAAAATTCTGCACATTGTCTTTAGTTTCTTATAGTTTATTTCGCCCTTAAACATTTAGAAAAAACAAATAAACTCTTTCTTTAATTTTTCAGATTTTAAGTTTCGTCTCATTCCTCTTGCAGAATGAATTAGTTTTCTTATATTCCCTTTTTCACAATTACTTGCATTCCACCATGAAATGGCTCACATATTTGGGGACTCGCCGTGTCTGCAAAGGCTAAGTTGCTAAAATGCAGCCCCATTGGAAAAAAAATTACTTATGTCACTGAATCTGTTCACGCGTAGTTTATGGCACCGTCGCTTGACACCAACAATCACAATGCAATCCAAGACATTCCTATATAAAATTCAAATTTTTGTTCTCTTATATTCCCCATCAGTGTACTTACCAATATCATCTACTTCATCGTAGTACTGGGCAGAAACAGTGTTGGAGTTTAAAATCCACAGCACATAAGTGAAAAAGAGAGTCAACTTCATTGTATACAATGGGATTGGTATCAGTTCCCTGTAAAGTTGGTGCCGCTTATCCTCGAGAGCTTCCCGAGGATGACACCATGGAACTTAGACTATAACTCAAGACGAATGCTTTTATGTGCCCCACAAGTTAGGGCTGCGAGGAGATTTTGAGCGTGTGTGTTTTAAAAGTGTTTTGGGAGAGTGAAGAGGGGTAGAGGCACCCACGCAAATTGTCTCACTCTCGCACAGATGTAACTTGATGCGTCCGAGAGCAGGAGGGAGGTCATCTGCCGCTTTGAATGACGATTTCTGTCGTCGAGAGATATAATCAAGCTTGAGCTGAGATGTTTTTTCACCCTACCACCCTCTTTTATCAAATGCTTCAAGATGTGGAAGATGGGGTTGGAGTTAGTTTTGTTTTCTTGCGGCCATCGGCCTAAGGAGCGTTACCATTGGTTCAAAAGGAGGCGGAGCTTTATAAAGATTTTGAGAATGCTTCAATGATATGTAATTGGAAAGTATAAAAAAACTATTTGTGATTTAATTTAACAATTTTATAATGGGCGGGTTGTTAATACATTGATTGAATGATAAAATTACTAAGATTTCTCATTTTCTGAACTTTTTTAAACCGTGATGAGAATGTTTTCCTTCCCCCACATAAGGCACATTTAAATTCCATGTGTAAAACATATATAACAACTGTTTCCAACTAAAATCAGAGTATAATACTGTTAATTATTTATATCCGCAACGAAAATGTTAATTATATTTCCATGAAAAGTGTATACTAAAAAAATAGTATTTGTGTTTCAAAGGAAATCCTCCTATAAATAATAATAATAATAATAATAATAAAATGATTGTTTCCTTTAAAAACAAGAAATAGAAAATAAAGGTGCTGTACTTACTTATAAAACAAAGAGAATATAAATATTAACTTAAAACAAAAAATACCGATAAATTTAATTAATAAAAGCTACAGCTTTGATTAGTTACTGAGCAATCTAACATGATTACTACTTTGACGATAAAAATGTTTTCGCGCGCGCGTTCTAAAACTTTTGCAAGGAATAGTTTTTCAGATTTCGTATTAAAAAACTTGCTTTATATTTTTTCTTAACAGCTATATTTATTATTTAGATTTAAAATTGTAATGTTAATTCACTCCCCTAATATATATATTTTTTCATTATGTATAAGGACATAAAATTAAATTTCTAAAAAAAGAATTAGTGATTTCTCATTTAACTCAAATTAGTTAAAATTCTACCGAGAAGCTTTAGTAATAACATGAAAATAATTATATATATAATATCTATCACACTTGGAATATAGTTGAAAATTCATTTTAATTTAATGAAGAGTGTGAAAGCATGTATAAACTAAACTCAGTGGCGCAAGAGCCCTTGAGAGCCTATGCCAACTATGCCCTTCTCAGTTTAAGTGACCTTGGCCACTAAGGTGCATAAGCAAATATTCAAGTCAGGTGGTCAGGCTAGCTTGAAACCCCCAGTGCTTAGTTCCCAAAAAAGTTTGGTACTCATTTATCGATCTACTGAAAGGATGAAAGGCTGAGTCGACCTTGCCTAGACCGAGGTTTGATCCCTGGCCCTATGCCTACCACTCAGCCACTGAGCTTCATGGAAGTATACTTAATTAATTATATTTCTTAAGCAACCATTGTTGTTTTGTTATTAGTTCGTAAAACGTTTTTTTCAAAAGATTTGAATCTACTCTGAATTTTATTTTGAAATCTTCTAGAAATATTTTATCATAAAATATTAGAGAGTATAATTGTTTTATTGTTTATACAATTTTAATTTGGTCATTTTAAAATTTACAAATAATTCATAAATTCATCGAAAAAATTTAAAGTTTCAAAATGTGTAACTTAGTATATTAATAGCCTATGATGCGAGTAATAAAAACAATTCAAAGTTAAATGCAAAAAAGTTAAAAAGGCATTTTGGAAGTAATGAGTAATATGTGAAATAAAATTTTTAGTTATTTCAAATTAATTGGAGAAATGGTGATATAATAAAATTGAATGATCACGTGTTTTCAGAAATATATGGAACCATATACCACTTAAAGAAATTAGAAAATTTTGTAATAAGTATCTTACTGATAAGCAAAAAGAAAAAAAAATATTCTTAATTAGATTTTAGCTATGCAAAGTTATGCTGAAAAGACAGATAATTATAATTCCGACACAGATGTAAAAAAATTCAGAAATAAATTTTTGGTATATATATCATATAATCATCCCAAATCAATAGAAAATTTATTGATAAATCGTTAGACTGTTGTTTGTTAATAAAAACTTACCTCAGTTAAACTTTTATATTTAAAAAAAATTACTGTAAATAATTCTGAGATTATATTTTATTGTAAAATTCTGGAAAATAGCAATTAATTTAACAATTTTATATTTATTTTTATTGATAAATTCTAAATTATTGAACGCAAGTTTTTTTGGAATAAAATAATATTAATTATAAACTAATTATTTTTAACCACTTTAATTAATCAGTAATTATTAAATTACTTAGGTGTTAAAGCTGTTTCACGAATCATGGTTTCATTTTTTTTATTTAGAGTATTGCATTGTTATGATACAACATGAGAAATCTCTGCACAATTTCCATGAGTAAAATAACGTACAAAATGAAGCGTAATATGAGTACGCGATTTAACCTTTAAAAAACGTATTAAAAAATTCACTCATAATTTTTTTATAATTGAAGGATAAGATACTTACAGTTTCAAGGCTAAATTTTAAATTATTTGTACATAAGCCAGAAATGATACAGATTTATGTCAAAGGCCAAATCCATTGAAATGAAACGAGTCATTGACTAAAAGAAAAATTCACCCGGGGTGTAATTTTTCGCTTCTCTAGACAGCAATAATAAATATGATACACCGCGTTGAAATTTTGATACAACTGGAAAAATAACGATTCTTTTCTCTTCAAACTATTTTGTATCAGCTGATGAATTTAAAAGCATCTGAATAGTTTTCTAAATGAGTTTTTTTGATTAAAAATGTTTTAAGTTTATAAACAACAATTAGAGACCTCTAAAGTGTTGGGCAAGGGGTAGGTAATTGGTAATTTAGTTTAATTTTATGTTAAAACAGTAGAATCTCTATATTACGAGCCTCTATATTGCGAATTTTTCTATATAGCGAACTTATTCTTGGAACCAAGAACATTTCACGATTTTCTTCGTAAAATAACCTCCCAATAACGAAGTGCCTTTTCCATATAGCGAACTTTTTCTCTTGTGAAGGGACTTTTAGTGCATTGTGAAGATGAGGGGTGTACATTATGAAACAAAGCATTTTTTCAAACAAAAAACTCAAATAAAATTAGCAGATTTTATGATTAATTTAATTTAAGGACTCATGTAGTATAATGTACGTTTAGAATTTCTAGTTATAAAACAATGTTATGTTTACAATTACTTGTATGCTTTAAATTAGAAAATGTCCTTAAAATTCATTCATTTTAATGTAAAATTATTTTTTTAATGTTGAAAATACAGTGTATTTCTCGACATTCTTTTTTCTTGTTTTCCTTGCAGTTTTTCTTTCTTTTTTTATGGGTAAGATACATAAAGTAAATATATATTAAATTACAAAAAGGAGTGAACAATTACTTTTTTTTAAAAATATATAGTCTTTATGAATTTAAATTATTTTATGTGGTTTCTAAAGTATATTTGAAAGATGAATCTCTATATAACGAATTTTCCTTTTAGCGAACTTTTTTTCGGGATTTAGAGACTTCGTTAAATAGAGGTCCGACTGTACTAATTCATTCTGTAGCATTGTAAACAGTGATAATTTAAACATTCACGATTTTACTATCAAGTTTCAGATTTTGGCTCGATGAAGATAATAGATACAATAGTTTTGCACTAATTAATTTAAATTTATATATATATATATATAAGCTTCATTAAACAGACTTATTTTTCAACATTCAATGTTAAAAAAAACTTTTGACATATGTTGAAAATAAGCCCGTTGAATGTTATAATGATGTTAAAACAATAATGTTGTTTTATAAATCATAACGTGGAAATAAGAATTTATTAACTAGATTTCAGGGAGTTTCTAAATTTATAAGTTTATTATGTATATTATAAATTATACATAATAAAAATTAACTTTACTTATTAATTACAGGTATTTAAGTAGATTAGTTTTTACATATTCGTTTTATTCTTAACATTAGTAGCTGCAGATTTTGTGTGCTTATGAAATCATATGATTAATTTAGGCTGCTTTTTTGATAACTACAGACTTTGAAAAATGTTAGATAGATAAGAAAATTTTCGAATTTTTATGAAGTTTTTTTTATTTTAAGTAATACTTAATCTAGCTTTTCTAAATATCTTTTGTGAAATTTAAAATCTTTTTAGTGATTATTTTAAGAAATTTTTCAGTCTATAAAAATTTTTTTTTTCAAGTATTATGCTTAAAAAAATTTGGAAATGCATGATGAGAATTAGCACATTACACATGTTTTCACTTAGTCTCGAGTTATTTAAAATTTATCTTTTATTATAATGGATAAAAAAGGAGATAAAATGTTTCTAACCATATTAATGTATTTTATTATTTAAAATCCTCTCATTTCAGCAGTTTAATTATGAATAATAATCTATAATTTTAGATTCTTTGAAAAAACATTTGAGAATATTTTTATTCTTTAATTTCTAACGGAATTTTTCAAATATTTTTTTTATCCTTGTTGGATGTTTTAATCCGCACTGCATAAAAAATTAGAATAACAGAGTTACCATATGTTTATTTCTGTTTGTCAATTTTCAAGTCTTCGCTCAGTTTCCGCGTGTTGACTATTTCCAGCGAAGGTCCTTGAAAGTTCACTTGTGTGGCATGTGGAAAGCATTGAGACCATGGATGATGTTTCTTTTCTTCTTTTTTTTGTCTTGGCCTAGCCATGGCATCCTGTTTCTATTAGTACGCTGGCACTTCTTTTACAATTAAAAATAATTATGCATGAAAATGGTAGCTTTTAGATATAAAAACCTCAAGGTTAGATTGATTAGTTTTAATGTGAAATTAAGATGAAAGTTTGGATTATATTGCAAAAATATATCACAAACCACTATTAAACCACTCATAACTTTTTATAAAAAATCAGACAACAGTAATTTCCTTGTAATTATTAATTACCACTGTTTATATTTTTAGAATTATTTATTTTATACTGGAATTTCAGTAAACAAACATTTTCTTCATTAGGCAATTTTTTGCCGGAAAAGAGTCCACTGATGTTTTTTACTACATTATATATCATAAACTTGTTTGAAATATGTAGTATTAACTTTTGCAACACAAACAATTCACATAATTAAATGAATTGTTCTATAGCTCATAATGTTTGATGTTTGTATGATATATTTTGTAGTAAACGGAGCGTGTTATAAAAAAAAAAATACATACATTTTGTTACAGAGTGTAAATGTTTCTTTGTACTCAAAATGTTAATAAAGCAATTGAAAAATTTGCACTTAATTTGTTTGAAATGTATATTATTAATTATTGCACCACAAACAATTCACATAATTTAACTGATTTTTATAACACTCATAATATTTAATGTTTGTTTGATAGGTTCTGCAGAAAAAAAATTTGGTTTATAAAAATTTTTACATACATTCTGTTAAAGAGTGTAAATGTTTCTTTGTACTCAAAATATTAAAGAAATAGTTGAAAAATTTACATTTAATTTTTAAAATTTAGCTTAAATTGAGTAAAATCTATTTTGAAAGTTTATTCTTAAATTTAAAAAGAGAAGGAAATAAATATTATATATATATGTAATTTTGATTATAATAACATTTTAAGTAGAAATTAAAAGCTCAATGGTATTTGAATATGTATAAGTATTATACTTAGTTTGTGAAATATTTTTGATACATTTCAAAGTGTATTTGATTTTTAAAGAAAACGAAGTAAAGGTTTAATGTAATGTAAAACCGTTTGATGTTTGCCTTAGATTTTTTTAAATATCATATTTAACTTTAAAATATATTCTTTAGTCAAGAAGGACACTGAAGGGATTGAAATAACTTGAAAAAGTTTAAAGATGCTTGTGATTAATCAAGTTTTTGAAATTTCCAAATTTTAGATCTTTTTAGCTTATGTAAGTTTTAATACTTTATTACTCATTTCATACGACTTTAAGCAAAAAGAACTTTTAATGGTGTCTTATATCCTAAATTTAATTAAAAGTATGAAAAATGAATCAGATCGAAAATTTTAGTTTACCAATTTGAATACTTGCTTCGCTCGAACTGAGTTGTGTTTTTCACCGAGAAAAAGGAAGAAGCATCAATTCATCTTTCTAATTAATTAATTAATTCTTCCTTAAAAAGATAATTATAGGTTTCACATTGAAGTTATGAATGAATATGGAATAATTACTCTTAATAATTTAAGTGCTTGTGTGTCAAAGATTTCGCCTTTGATTTAAAAGATTGGTGTGTTCTAAATTGTACAACGAACATTTTTAGAATATATTTTGCTGTTCATATAAATAAAGTTTTTCAGTGCATATTCAACTTAAAATTTTCTATAAATTTTGAGAGTGTTAGTTAATTATTAATTATTAAGTAAGTCATATAATAATGAGCAGCAATTTGAAAACAAAATATTTTCAAAGATTTGACTTTAAAATTAAGCTTTAGTGTTTAAATATTAAGCAATGAAATGATGTTCTTTTTTTTAAATCTTATCCTTTTTTGTTTGAATATAGATCGTGAACAAACATTTTTCAATTATTTTTTGTAGTTGAAGATTTTATTTTTTTCCTCTCAGCATTTCGCGAAATTCTAATGGAAATTAATTGGTTAATTTTTTTTCTAAAAAAAATACAGTGGAAGATATTTAATATATGTAAAAAATATTTAATATTTGACACTAAAACGCTGCCTGTAGGAAGCCATTCAGATATTTTAATACTTAAATTCTTGCTGAATTTTCTTAAAGTTATTTACACAGTAATAAAATAATTTCTATGAAATATGAAAAATCTCTATACTTGTGATTGGCTGAAAAATTTCCAACTGTGAGAAAGATCAAAGCTAATCCCGAAAAGTTCGAGAATATTGCAAAGGTTTTTATAAGAAAATGTTCCAATCTAATTTATGACTTATGATAATTTTTCCTTTCCTTACTCTTCCCTGAGTCAGCAATAAGGAGGAATTTAGATCTTAGCTTTTTATGAATAGGATCTCAAATTACTACTTGTATATATTTAAAAGAAGAAAAAACCCGATTAATTCCTCTGAAAAGTTGAATAGTTTATTAGTAAATTATATGTATGATCCTAAAACAAAATCATATGAACATACCATACCCGAATCAGGGTTTAGAAATACACCGAAGCCAGATATGTCATAGATTCAGTGGCGCACACAAGGGGAGGGGTCCATGCTTTCGGACCCTTCACCATCAACCTTGATTTTTTTTCGATTGATTATAATCCTATGTATATAGTAAGCAAAATTTCTAGTATTAATAATTTATTTTATTTATTAATGCTAATTATTTATTCCATAAATTGTTTTTTACTGTTTATTGTTCCCGACAATCGACAAAATCAAAGGGAATATGTTTGGCGGAGTATTGGGATATGATACGAGAATGGTGGACTTGACCCTGGACCCCCTTCCCTCCAAGAAAAATTCTTGTGTGCGCCACAGCAGAGTATTGTACCTTGCAATTCCTTATCAGGTATAAAGCATATATTATATGCTGACATTATCCTTTCAGGAAAGAGTATTTTCTTTAATGTTTAGGATAGCAGTTATGCATTCATTTTTTATAAAAAAAAAGTTCTCTTGCATTTTTTGAATGTAATTGTATTTGTGAAAATTTTCATACGAGTGTGTTATAATGCTGAAAAAAAGGAAGAATAATATCGAATTATATATGACTAATTTTTGATTATAACAGAGCAAGATTTTTCCATTTGGTAAATTTGGGTAAAGTAAAAAAAAAAAAAAAAAAAAAAAAAAGAAAGAAAAAAGTTTTGAAAAGGAAAAGAAATTGTGATTATATTTATACATTTTCAACATCTTCCGAATTATCTCATAAGAAATATATAAGAGAGTTACATGAAATCCCTCAATGAATATTTTACTGAAATGTTCTCTAATCAGCAAATCGATTAGTTTAAAAGATTCTTGTTCCCTTCGATTTTAATATGTTAAATTAGAAATAATATCTGAAATAAAACATTTGACAAATTTGTATTTTGTATTATCTATGTCATATAATCTTTCTCGGCAAGCGTCAAACATTAAACTGAGTTACAACAAACAATAAACGAAAATTGTTGTTTTATTTGATGTTTATGGTAGGTTTGTGATATTAGGAATTGTGGCATGAGAATTATCCTAAAATCAATAAACTAAGATATTCTTATGTAACAACTTAAAAGTAAAAAGTCAGATGGAGTTGAAAAATGATTTGGGGTGTTCAGAGGATGTGAAAAGAAATAAACATACACAATAAATTCTCTGCTATTTCTTTGAAAAACTATGCTTTGATAATTTTGAAAAGGGATTTTTTTAAAATACATAGACTTCTGTTAATGGTAATAGAATAGTGATATTATATATATTACATAAATCTCATCCAAAATTCCTATAGATATTTTTATTTATTTATTTTCGATGTATCTTATTAATGATTATCGATAACATTAAGTCTTAAAATGTTTCTTTGTCACTTATAATTATTATACTATGACATCTACAAAACAGTTTTTTCCTTAATCACACATTTAAGTAGTCTTTTAATAATCTAAGCATAATATATTCTTTTAGTTAAAAATTATATTTTTGCCTTAATACTCAACAAAAACATCATTTTAATAGCTAAAGTTTAATTATTACAAACATAAATAATAAATGAATGTATTTTATAAATATAAATATAGGGGTCCCTCGTATGACACAATTAATTCGTATCTTGCTGTATAAAAAACCGTGCTATACGAGACTTATTTGTCTATTTATTTTAATTGTTAATTTATTTATTTATTAAATTAATTATACGTATTTACATAATATAAATCAGGTCAGTATGAACTGTGTTGTATCGAAATCGTGTAATACGAAACTTAGAAATAATATAAATCACGCCAATGTGAACTGTGTTATATCGAAACCAACTCTTAACGTGTAAAATTTTATGATAGCTGAAATTTCACCCCAATATAACATATAAATGAAGGAGTTAGCTAACTTAAAGTTTTTAATCTAAAACAACAAATATGAATTACAAAAATTAAAAATACAACAAAAAATATGCTCAAAAATAATTATAATTTCTATAAAATAAATAGAAACGTATTATTAGGATCACAAAATCAATTTTCATCGTCGCTCTCATCAGAAATTACAGCTAATCAAATTTTTTTTACATATTTGGTAGAAACTCTTTTACACTTGTTATTTCTCCATCATTGCAAATATTATCTGAATAGTTGTGGTTACTGTTTCGATATTTCAGTTCTTTCAGATTTTTTCTATAAGAAACTAATGAACTTTACAATTTGTTTTTAAATTTTCCGCTATGTACTACTGAAGGATTCTTATCGAGAAAAACACAAATTTTCATTTAATTTAAATAAAAATTAATTCAAGTTTTGTGCCATGTAATCAAAAATTTTGTACCGCGTGGTATCGAAACCGTGTTTTAAAAGTACGGTGTTATCCCTTTAAGACCCGAATTATTTTTGTCTTCAAATATTAAATTTTTCTGGTTATTAATACTATATGGACCCCAATGACCTTGGGGAAAATAATTAAAAATTTATCGTCCCCCCCCCTGGAATGTAGAAGGTACCCGCACAATCGTGCGGGTTGGGCGTTATCTGTGAAACAGGTCACCCATGAAATTTTACGAGTTATACATTTTTAGCTCTAAGTTGATAGAAGAAACAATCTTAATTCAACTGAAATTGTTACAAATAAGGAAATTATTGATGTATAATTAGCTCTTTTATTAATTCATTATTTATTTACTGCAAAAATCTTTTGTTTTACTTTTGACAAGTATAAATAACCATTGCATTTTTCACAACATGTTTTCGAACAGCTTTCGTAGTTTTCATATCTGCACTTGCGAGGCCTTGAAATGCCATCAACACATCAAAAATGGCTATACATGTCAAGCCTTTTATCGTGGAATGGCCATAATAAAAGCCATGACATGTATAGCAGGTGGATTATAATGTTTCGATCTTTTTGCGCGCGAGTGGAATTACAACAATGTTATATTCATCATTAGTTAAAATACTTTTATTAGTAGATGGAGGGGCTGATAACGCTTCAACTGTCTCTAAATTAAATTTTATGCGATCCATTTTGATTTTTAGAGGAATTTTATTTGATATTGCATCTTGTTTTCACAGAAACCAAGAATTTGCAACAGCTAAATCAATGTAATGAATATGTTCAAGAGACTTTTATGGTAAAGAATGATCCAAAATTGTCTTTCCATTTTAAGTATTTCCATGTGTTTCTTCATCGCTCTCATCTGAACTTGATTCTCCTGCCAGTATACGCGATTCATATGTTTTGTTCACAGCATTGCCATCATCCGAGAGATCATTAAGTTCTGATCTAAGTTCAATCTGATTTATTCATCAATTGAAAAATTTCTTCTGTGAGAATTCTTCTCTTTTTAGACACAAGAAAAAGTTTTTGGTTAAAAGTTAACACAGTATTCCATGAAAAATAGTAAAATGTATCAGAAAATTTTATTATTTAAAAAAATATATATATTTAAACCACACCATACTAACTCCCACCAGAAAACTCAGATTGGGGGGGGGGGGTTGGGGAAGAGATATGGATGCAGATATCTGTGGAGAGGATAAAATGTCATACTCCTCAACAAATGTATGGAAAAGAAAATTAATTGCAAAAAGAGAGAGAGAGAGAGAAAGAAAAAAAAAAAAAAAGGGACTCATCCATGCCAACCACTAAGAAAATTTGGTACTAATTATATATAACTATATATTATTTCATTTTTATGTAGGCTTTCATCAAAGTTATTGAAACAGAAAAGAAAATTCGCATGGTAAGTACTTTACCTTTACAGCTGCAATGATTCAAGTACCGCCCAACCCGCACGATCGTGCGGCTAACGAAATCCCGAGCCCTAGAAGTCACATTAATAGATTATTCACATTAGTCACATTAATACAAAAATTTGTATCTAAGCAATTAGAAATATATTGATAGTTTAAACACATGTATATCTCACGAATTTTCAAATAATTTTTTTTTTCAATTTTGAAGAGGGAATTTAAATAATAATATAAAAAGATAATTGAGACTTAGAAATGTAAACAATAGAAATATTTAATGACTAAATATATCATATCGAGAAAAATGTTGCTTCAGAGGACGAGGTTAATAATCAATCAAACAAGAAAAATAGTGACAAGAATAACGTTGTTGGGATAGATTAAATAACTTCAATTGACTTTTAAGTTAACGTGTATAATGAAGTTTATGTTTGTTAGTACTAGTAGAGCGCAGAGGTATTAAGCTTTTCTTATTTGATATTATGTTTCTTATTTTTTTATTAATATTTGCTATTTTTTTTTACAATTCTTAAGCTTTTGAATAACATGCTTAAGAAATTATTAGCATTAGTAAAAAATTTTTAATAAAAGAAAATTTATTTTCAAACCTGAATTATAATCTACCTTAAAAAAACAACAACTTTCTGCAGGGTTTTAAAGATGCTTTCAAGAATTTTACAGATTGTAAGTTTGAAGCATATTACATACAAGGTTTGTTCAAAAAGTATCTGACCTTTGGCAAGAAAAAATATCTTTGTTACTTTGCATAATTAGGATCGTAATCAAATTCAAAGTATTCCCCTTAGGCCTTCACACACTCTCTCTCTTAGCTCACTGCCGAAAAGACTTCTGGAAGGCTTCCTTTGGAATGGTGTTCAACTCCATCGTCGCGTTCTGCCTCTCTTATCTCATCTCTACTCTGAAAACGGGATCCTATTAATGGAATTTTCATTTTTGGGAACAGTCAGAAGTCTCAAAAAGTCAGGTTAGTGTTGAGTCCAATAGGTCCTGTGCAATTGCAAGACGGAATTTTTTTGTTCCATCGGCAGAAGCTTGGGAACAAATTTTGCAGTCGCTCTGTACATGATCACATAAAATCGCATGTGGAAAACCTGTACTGATCTCAACTTGTGCAGCAGTCTCTCGTACGGTTAAACGTCGATCTTTTATTATCAGAGAGTTTCCACCTTTTCAACAACAGCTGCATTTCAAGCGATTTGAAACCACCCAGAATGCTAATTCTTCTTTACCAACGTGCGGCCACTTTTGAATTGGTTAAACCCTTCCTAAATTTGTGCGACCTCCATAGCATCGTTTCCAAGCACTTTCTGAATCTTACGAATTGTTTCCCTTAGAAAATCACCAAGCTTTTGACAAAAAACTTGATGCAGAGCCTCTGTTCACGTCATTCAGTCATCTTAAGAGAAATAAAAATCCGACGAACACGTATAACAGCACTCGACTGCCTACAGGGAACGACTGGTACACTGGAACGAAGAGAAAAAATTCAAGCATATGCATTGAGCTGTCACCTCCTTCTGTGCACAGTGGTGCCGTTTTAGAATCTCTACTGTGCGCGGGAAAATTCCGGGTCGGATTCTTTTTGAACAGACTGTATTTAAGGTCCTATATTATGAAACATGCTAATTATATGTTTTATGCTAAAAAGTATATTATAGATTGCTTAAATAGTTATATTATATAAATTATTACAATAAATTTTAAATAGCAACAATTATAATTATTATTATAGTTTCCATAACTATGTTAAATTTTTTTTCTATAGATGCACAGAAGTTAAAGGAAATTGTGAAGTCTTATGTAAAATTTAAGAAGCAGTTGCGATGAAGAAGTTTTACAGTTATATACAATTACAGAAAGATTAATATCCAAATGTTTCGCACAATAAGTTTAGCTTTTTAAAATTTTTATTTGACACTATAATAAAGTCTTAAGGTATGTTTAGCTGAAATTGTTCCTCTTAATTTAATCTTCAGAGTAAATATAAATAAAAAATAAATAGCTTAAAATTTTCTCGAATTCGCCTAAAAGCAAGTAAATAACAACATACCGTTTCAATAAGACTATAACACGACTAAAGCAATCATTTTTCATTTCTTAAAAAATATACACAAATTGTAATTTTCAACAATAAAAGGTAATAATTTATAATCAAAATTATCACTTAAAATAAGAGCAAATACAATTAAAACTGTCTTTGTTTCTGAGAATTTATTGTATTATTTGTATTCAATGCCGTAATGACAGCTGTCTGTAGCTAAAGAAACGCGTTCAATGATGTAATAATCCACTTTTCAATTATAATCTCAAAGACAGTTTTAAGTGTTTTTGATTTTCTAAAAATATGCAAATATTTCCCAATAGCACAGTGATTAACTTGTATATTATATTTAATAAATTGAACAGGTAGCCGATAAAAGAGCAGAAAATTTCATTTTTTACTGTGTTGATTGCTTGTTATTTTTATTATTGTATGTGAATAAAATCTGGAGAATGAGAATGAGGAATATTTATTCACATTAAAATATTTACATTAAATGTTAATTTAAAATCCAGAATTTATTAAGTTCTCACTGGTATGCTAAATAAAAAGAACAGTATTCTAAGTTGTCGAATATTTCGTTATATTCGCTTTGTAACTAAGTGCTTAAAAAATCTGAAATTGGTTTGAAGTAAAGATTATTTCTGGTAGATGGCGACACGACAAAGTGTACGACTCAAGTCTCGTATTTTTTTTTCGCGCAGCCATTTATGAAATTTATTTAGTTATAATTGTGTTACATTTTTTATTTAGCGAAACAGAATGGTGAGAAACTAGAATATATTACTATTCATTTTGAGCAAATTTAGTTTTCTAAATTTTAGTAAATTTGTTGGCATTATTTAACAAATAAATTATACTTTATTCTGTCAATTGTTCAGTACTTTCAAGGCACATTCGGTTATTGCATAGGTTCTTTAAATTCTTGTATATAGGCCCTATTATCTCTTTAAAAAATTTCCTGTATTTTCCTAATACACAATTCTATATTCTCTTAGCTATCATACTCATTCTTATGACACAACAGTTGTTCCCGTTAAGGACAGTTTTATAACAATAATGCTTCATGCTGTCGCTTAACGGAAAATATTAGGGCCCCCTTTCAAAGTCAGGATTTGGGCCCTAAGACGGATCTTACAAAGGATTGCGAAACCATATGTCCTTGGTATCAGTCAGGCTTTGGGCCCCATACAATCCTGCCCCCTTTCCGCGATGCGGGGGTTGCGGGCATGTGCGTTACGTGTGTGATTACTGTTAAAACCCCATATAATACCTAACATTTTACAAATATGTACTGCATCTTCAAATGGTCCTTATACGTGTCTATGCAGATAATATCAATATCCTCAGGATATATGTTGTTGTTTAAGCAGATTTACTACACAAAACCGATATCTGTATATATATATATATATATATATATATATCGCATTATGAAAATAATTCTGCTGATATTTACAGTGAATAACTTTTTAAGCACAGTGATTTCTTCTACATATTGAAAGCTAGTTATGAATCATCTACATAGGAATAAATATATAAACACTGTATTATATATATATATACAATTAAATATACTCTTTCAAAAAATTGAATTTTTATTGTTTTTAAACAGGAAAATGTCTATTTTTTAATCAGGTTATTGGTATATGGTAGTATCTCTTAGGAAAATTTATATAGTATTTATAAATAGTTGCGAAAATATAGATCCATTCTACATGTCATGAACATGTTGGAAAAAAAATTATATACAAGTAGAAAAATACCAATACATGGCAAGACAAAGTTTTTTTAAAAAAAAAATCATTCTTATTAACTATTTAATTTCTATATAAACCTATGGATAGTTGAACTCTCCTTTCTCCGATGAAAAGTATAAGTTTTTTTAAAAACAAGGAAACTGAAAAAACTGTATTATCAAAAAGCTTTGATTTTTAAATTAAAGAAGCATGTAAATCTCTTAAAATAATGCATAATTACTTTCTAATAAAATTATTATTTAAAGGATCATGATTATATATATATATAATTAAAATCCACTAATATTGTATAATTCAAAATGTGGAAAATTGATCAAAATATTATAACTCCTGTTTTGCTTTTTTAATTATTATTTTTTATACTTTTTATTTTTGTCACTAACACTAAATTAAAAGAATTTAAGAAACACTCCTTCATAATTTTTGCAGTAAACTGTTTCATATGATTATCAATAATATAACAAACTTCATAGAATGTCTTTGTTACAGTTGTGACATTACCACTGACCCACAAACACTTTGTTTTTGTATCAAAAAAGAATATTCAATATAAAACCTATTTATCACCTCTTAAAAGAGATCTTGGAGGAAAAGTGTTCTTGAACGAGATTCCTGTTTATCGCTATTTTTTAAATACAACACTTTCGTGACAAATCAAACAAGTACCGATCCATGTTTTTTTCTCACTACGAAACAGTCAACCTCCAAATCTTTCGAATATTTTTCGCCTGTAAGGTATGAAAGATTGTTAAAAATTCGTTTCACCCATAAAATTGTCGCTGCTCCACTGTTGTCTGTTATCACTAACCGTAATCGTTAAAAATAGAAGAAAGAATATCAATTCGCAGCCGTACGACATCGACAGCAAAAAAACCAAAATCGATTTATATGATTTCTTGTCCAAGAATTTCCCAACAAATTTTTTTAATACATTATTTTTAAATAAATGAATTTCTCAAAACAATGGGTCATGATCGGGCCACTTAAAAAGGTTCGGTGGGTCGCAGGTTGAGTATTGCTGCTTTAGATATAATAACAAGTTCATAATGAAAAACTTCATCTCAATAATCTCTCTCTCTCTCTATTATATATATACATATATATATATAGTGTAAATTCTCTACTAATGAGAGATGAACATTAATTAAACAAAACCCCGAAAAAAATTGAGATTGTAAGAAACCAGACATAGGAAATTTGAGAAATTAAAATTAAACAATATATATAAAGTATTTCGTGATGTTGTAATAAATTATTCATACATAAAGTATAGAGTTAGTAAAAAAGTTGAATTTAACTGAAGGGGAGCGTCAAGAACGATTTGCCACTTCCCAACATTTTCTCGAAAAATCCGCTTACGTCATAGATCATGATGTAATACATTTCGCCAGTAATTTTCAGAACCATTTATATGGTGGCCATGTAACAAAAAATGGTGACCAAGTCACCAGATTTGGTGGCCAAAAATGATGCAAACTTTGCTGTATCGACAATATTTCACAAATATTCCATTTTGAAATTAGGCTTTATCGTTACGCTATTAAGAAATTTATGTATTACTGATGGACTGCGTAATGGCACAATACTGGTAGTGAAAAATATTCAGAAGAATATACTGCAGTGTGAAATTTTATTGAGGCCCAGTGTCCGAGTGGTAGTTTTCGCGCTTTCACACCACAGGTTCGGGGTTCTATCCTCAGGCTGATCAAGGTCGACTCAGCCTTTCATCCCTACAGTGGGTTGATAAATGAGTACCAAGCTTGCTTGGGGACTAAAACATTGAGGGTTTCGCTTCAGATTGACCACCTGATCGGGACATCTGCTTATGTACCTCAGCGCTGAATAGTCACGTATATTTGGATGGGCACAGTAGGCCCTGGACCTCATGGGTTGTTGCGCTACTGAGTCTGAGTTCATGAAATTTTATCAGGATATAAGAAAGACGAAATTGTATGTATACTGAGGATCACACTGGACACTCGAGGGGACAAAGAACTACAAAATACATATAAATTATAGTTTTACAGTTTGAGCAATGAGTATGAACAGTTGTATAATTTATACAATGGGGGTTGGTCCGCCATTAGGTGGACAGGTGGTACATCTTCCACTTCCACATTGTTTGCAAATGTTTGTTCCCCCAGGAATAATTTTTCAATTCCTACTATTAGCTCGCACCGTCTCTCTCTATATATTTATTTATTTATATATTTGTATATTTATTTATTTATCTTGGTGGAATTTTCAATCGTTAATAAAATACATTTTAAAGCGCTGAATTGAGCTGAAATTTTATATACAGGATAATTTTAGATGACAATACAATATAATTTAGCTATAATTAATAAAAAAATTAATTGATTAAAACTAATTATTTAAAGAATTACAAATACAGCCACGTTGGCAACTTAGCGACCATTTTGGCGACTTGTGTCAAAACTTGAAAAGGTTTTTTTCTCACGTGATAAAGCATTCAGTTGGACTGAAATTAAAAGGACAA
The DNA here is from genome assembly GCA_019973955.1 of Trichonephila inaurata madagascariensis. Taxonomy (NCBI): domain Eukaryota; kingdom Metazoa; phylum Arthropoda; class Arachnida; order Araneae; family Nephilidae; genus Trichonephila; species Trichonephila inaurata. The sequence continues at coordinate 106,074 of BMAV01016026.1, read as the reverse complement.
TACGATACTTTAATGATAATTAAAAAATTAATTACCACTTAATGTTATGATTCTGTCATATACATATTTATATTAATATATATACATATATACATATTTATATTAATTGTAACTATTAAATAAAAAGTAGCTAAAATAAAATTTTTCTTTGTTGATTTAAGTAGGAATTGACTTAAAAATTTTTTTTTTATATTATTTAGAATTTAAACTGTATTTGGAGTTAATGACCCAAACGATTTACCGAGAAACAAAACATTGCATTAAATTTCCGTGAAAAATCCAGGAAAGGTGATTCGCCAACACAAGATTTTATTTAATATTGGTTAATTGTAATTCATCTCAATCCTACAGACTACTTGTGTTTCTTTAGTCGCGGTTTTTGATGAATAACTTCCGAGTTTGTAAACATATTTAATATTCGTAAACTGATCTAAAATCTACATGAAATTACGAACAAAATGATATAAAAAACATTTACTTTATTTAATTATTAGTTGAAAAAATGTAAGAAAAACAAAGAAAATTCTTCATTTTTGTTAGTAACGCAGTATTTTTCAATAGTATAATAGGTATGTTTAAGCACAGAACTTGAGGTATAGCAAAATATTTTTGAACTTATTCAATTCCTCAACTATTAGTTCGCTCTCTCCCTGTATATATATATATACATGTATCTTATTCAAATTTTCAATCGTTAATAAAATACTTTCTATTCATCTATTTAAAGTAGGAATTGACTTAAATTTTTTTTTTTTTATATTACTTGTTTATAATGAGCAAAATGTGAAACATCTGTAAATTATAAAACACAGAAATATTTTTCGTAGAGATTAACATTAAAATTCGTCCTTTCATGCAAATATTACAAAAAGAAAACACTATAATTAAAGATATAGAATCGTATATTTAAAACATATTTTTAGAATAATAGTGCTGTAATAAGAAAATTTAAAATAGCAATTAATAAAAAATTCAAAGAGAGAAGAGAGAGAGAAAGAGAAGAGAAAGAAGAGAGATAGAGAAGAGACAGAGAGAGAGGTTTCATGTTTATATTTCTGGTATACCAAAAAAATGAAAATAATATTAACGAAAGTTAATTAAATAATGTAATATTTTTTCGATTTGTCCTTGAATTTGTGATGCATATTATCATGTACTAGGTTGAAATAGAATGCTTCCATTATACTTCGATAGATGGCAGCACAACCAAAATTAATCGGATTTACATTCATAAAAATTAATTTCTGAAAATTTTAAATAATTTTTTATTTCATTCAAGTTTTATTCTTTTTCTTTCTCTATATAAATAATTTTTAAAAAAGAAATTTAAAGAATCTTTAATTATACACAAAATTCTTCTATAAGATTTCTTTAACAAACATTTAGAGAAATTCGCTCTCTTTTCATTGTTTCTTTCGGTAACAATTAATAATCTCAAATTTGTTTCGGAATTATTTCAGTTTAAATTTTTGAAATTGCTGTTGGGTACACAAAGAAAATTTTCATTTTCCAGATTTAAAATAATTTTTACGTTTTCTTACCTAGTGTGAAATCTTTAAAATTGATTAAGCCAGTAAATTTCGTGCAAATAACTCTTTAATATGTAAAATTTTCTTTTTAAGATTTAATCAATTTTTGAATGTAAGCAGTAACAATAGGCATCTTACACAAGATAATCAAACATTATTGCCATCAAACTGGCAAGTGTGGTAAAAATAAACGTAGTTTTCGTACCTGGAAGCGAGCATGACTAAAATATTATATAATAGCATTAAATATGATTTACGTTTTCATGGTTCGGTGCGCCCGCCAGGAAATGAAACAAGTATAAGATTAACGTTTCAACGGGGATGTCTCATCTCATAAGACAAAGACAGAACAAAAACTCAGAAATTAATTCATATTTGTCGTTTAAAAATATTTCTTTTCGAAATGCAACACAAATTGAAAGCATAAATAAAAAACAAGTAATATAAAAAAATAGTTTTTAAGTCAATTCCTACTTAGATCAACAACGAAAATTTTTATTCTAGCTACTTTTTATTAAATAGTTACAATTAATATAAATATGTATATACATAGGACAGAATCACAATATTAAGTGGTAATTAGTTTTTTTAATTATCATTAAAGTATGGTATTGTTCTTTTAATTTCAGTCCAACTGAATGCTTTAACAAGCGAGAGAAAAAACCTTTTCAAGTTTTGACACAAGTCGCCAAAATGGTCGCTAAGTCGCCAACGTAGCTGTATTTGTTCTTTAAATAATTAGTTTTAATCAATTAATTTTTATTAATTATAATTAAATTATTGTATTGTCATCCAAAATGATCCTGTATATAAAATTGCAGCTCAATTCAGGGTTTTAAAATGTATTTTATTAACGATTGAAAATTCCACCAAGATAAAAATAAATATATAAATATACAAATATATAAATAAATAAATATATAGACAGTGCGAGCTAATAGTGTGTAGAAATTCAAAAAATGTTAACAAAATGATTAAATTTGAATGAAAGTGAGGAGATTTTAAAATTTGTGTATGTAACACGATACAGGGGCGTAAAGGAAAATATTAGCCCCCCCCCTCAAAGTCAGGTTTTGGGCCCCGAGCCCAAATACGTACTTGGCGAAAAGTCAGGTTTTAAGCTTTTTAGAATCCTGGACTTTCCAGCAATGTGGTGGTGTACGTTACGCCACTGACACGATTTTATATAGGAAAAAAAAAATAAACTTTTTTGTTGTTTTCTTTGATAAGTAAGGTTTGTAGGGGGACGTAAGAAAACAAATGAATTGACATTTTAAAAAGAGAATGGGTAAACAATCTACTTATTTTAATGTGTTATGTATTTTAAATAATGCGAAACCGTATTGTTTGAAAATAATACTTAAAGGAGGTTAGATTTTCAAATATACGGTACAGTTAACTTTTTATGAGCATTATAGATAAATTTTCAAATATACTCTTTATATATACTTTACACAATAATTTATACATAAATTATAGTTTCACTTATTCATCAGGATAAAGCACACTCTGTTATTAAACATTCTTTCAAAAAAAAAAAAAAAACTCAATACTCACTATTCATACCTTTGGCACA
>BMAV01016026.1:77111-96740 GCA_019973955.1 Trichonephila inaurata madagascariensis | reverse complement strand
TTTTATAATTATTTACTGTATATAACATTTTATTTACTTTTAATTATTTAATATAAAGACTTCTGATTTTTTTAATTGATTATTTTTCAAAATACTTTTCTACAAATGTGCTATTTTTAATCAACATACAGCACACACTTAAATAAATCTAAAATAAAACAAGTCTAACTTAATTTTTCAAAATAATTTCCTACCAATGCATTTCTTTTCTTGTCAGTCGCTAATGAAATTCTCACCACAGAAAACGAATATGAAAAAAAGTATTATTTAAGGTCAAAAAGAATAAAAAAAAAAAATTAACACATTTAAGTCGTAAGCAAGTTGAGAAATCTGGAAAAATTTGACAGCCGTTTATTTTTCATTCGTTGAGGATAAAGATAAGAGGAAGAAAATTCTTAACGTTGAATAACCTATCATAAAAATTGAAAATGTAAATACAGAGGTACCTAAAGAAGATGTTAAACAAACAGAAAATATTTGACCGTGTTTCTTTTCAAATCTCGGCAAAAGAAACTTAATAAAACACATGCCCGGAAGGATAGAATGCATTTATTAGATTTGGTTTTTCATCAAACAAGGAATTTTTCAAAGAAAGAAAAATCATAAGTTAGTTTAAATGAATTATTTGTTATGTTCCAGAAAGTTTCAGAGTAGAAATAATAATGATCACATCGCACTTAAATGGATCGCTGATTTCAAAAAAGAGGACTAAAAGTAAAATTTTACTCTTTTAGCACCTCAGCGTAGTTTTTTTTAAAAAAAGAACTCTCCATTTAATGGTAATAGGGATGATGACTAACATAAGTCGATAAGTCGTTTATTTTCAAAACGACTTAAGTCATTAACTATTGAAATTAAACTGTGCGGAACAACTCCAAAAGATAAAAAAAAAAAATCCGATAGAAACGCAGTATCTTAAAAATGTTAGTTTATATTTGTACTGTTACGTATATGGTCTTGATGTAATATTAATGCCACATCGACGCATCATTTCCTGGTCCCAATTAATCTTACTTTTGAGTCATATTTATGAATCAAATAAGAAAAAGTAACATAAAAAAACTTTTTTTAAGTCAATTCTTACTTAGGTCAACAAAGAAAATTTTTATTTTAGTTACTTTTTATTAAATAATTACAATGAATATAAATATGTGTATATACATATGACAGAATCATAATATTAAATGGAAAAATAGAAAGCGATTTTCTAGCAATTTTCCATTTTCCCTTCTATATAGGGTGTTGGACTATTATTTTTGTTTGTTACTATTTATTCATTAAATAAATTTAATTATTCCAATATAAAACAGTACAGAAAAGTGAAACCACATTATCAGAAATTAGGCAATCCCAGGTAGGATTAGAACTCCCGACCTTGGGATTAGAAGTCCAACGCGCTATCCATTGCGCTAAAGAGACACAACAAACTGTAGATCGATATGAACGAACTTTCTAGATATGTCGTTGGACTATTATTTCTGTTTGTTACTATTTATTCATTTTTAAATTTAGTCAATGAATTAATGTTTGAAAAAACTGTGTTAAGATCAAGTGTCATCCACTACAAGTATGAAAAATGTATTTGAACTTAAGTGGATGATTTAAAAGTATTTTATTAATGATTGAAAATTTGAACAAGATATATATATATATATATATATATATATATATATATACACTCATAAACAAAAAAAAATAAGCGCACCAAGAAATAATTGCGGGATCGTAACGAAACTTGGAATGAGAGTACATATCGTGGTGATATGTAAATGATTAGAAATGCAGTGATTGCGCATTACGTATAGCCGGTAGAGGGTGTTTAACGTCGTTCTCTGTTGAGTATAAAACAGGTAACCAAAGCTTGTTTGAATGTGCTGACTCGTTTACAAAGTAAGAGCTGAGGTAGACATACCATTACGCCGTTTTCGAAGACAATGTGAGCAGCTGACGCAGTTTGAGAGGGGGAGAATCATCAGCAATATGGAAGCTGGGTGGTCAACTGGGCGAGTAGTTCGTCATTTAGTGTTGGGACCAATGGATCTGAGAGATGTCATTTATACGAAGACCAGGCTCAGGATGCCCTCGACAGACTAGTCATCGAGAAGAGCGCAACATCGTAAGAAATGCACGCGTACAGCCAACTTCTTCATCGGCCGCCATCCAGGAACAGGTAGCACCTTCACTAGGAGCCCCTGTGTCTTCTCGAACCATACGAAGGCGCCTGGCTGAAGGACATTTGGGATCCCGGCACCCATTACGTGTGCTGCCCTTGACGCCTACCCATCGACGTCTCCGTTTGGAGTGGTGCCACGTACGAGGAAACAGGACTGCAGCGAGATGGAACCAGATCGTCTTTAGTGACGAATCCAGATTCAATCTCATCAGTGATGACAATCGTGCTCGTGTGGAGATCCCGTGGTGAATGCCTCAATCCTATCTTTGCTTTACAGCGGCACACCACTTCCACAGCTGGTGTGATGGTATGGGGTGCCATTGCCTACAATACACGGTCACCCCTAGTATTGATCCATGGCACCATGACAGCCCAGCGGTATGTCCATGACATCCTGCAACCACATGTGTTGCCACTCATGAAACGGCTATTAGGAGCCATTTCTCAACAAGACAATGCTCGTCCTCACAAGGTAAGGATGTCACGAGACTATCTCCGCACTGTTACTACCCTTCCTTGGTCTGCCCGATCCCCAGATTTGTCTCGAATCAAGCATATCTGGGATCATTTGGGACGATGAACTTGGCATCCCACGAGTTTGAACGAACTGGAGGCAAGGTTACAGCAAATATGGAATGAAATGTCTCAAGACATCATACAGAACTTGTATGCCTCAATGCCTGATCGTATCGCATCGGGCATTCACGCTATAGAGGGGGTTAAATAGTATATAATAAATCCTCCGTTCTTTTGCCTTCTTTTCTGAAATAAATAATCCTTTTTCTTTGATTTTCTAAGCATTTACTTATATCAAAGTAGTCATTACGTATGTAAAATTTCGTTTCATTTTGATGACTCCTTCTTGGTACGCTATTTTTTTTGTCCATGAGTATATATATATATATATATATATATACATAAATGCATATAGTGAGAATGTGAACTAATAGTAGAATTAGAAAAATCCTGTTAAAAATAATACATATTAACGGTTTTCTATACATTCTCTTCAAAAAAGCCTTTTGGTTTTCATTATTTATGTTTAACGTCAAATTATGTATTCTAAAACATTGAGCAGTTAATTCACATGACTTTTTCTGTGAAAAGTTTTTAAAATTTTGTATGATTATAATTCCTTAATGCATAAATTTCGGAGGAGGATCAAACATATAAATGTATTCACATTTTCGATCCATCTTTTATGAGTTGTTTCCATCAATTGTGGAACTTGAATTATATTAATTCGAGTGAAGTTATTTATCTGAAATCCCGTCTTTAGCTTTTTTATATACACATTGCTATCCAATTGAAATACAACAACATAAAGGATCATTCAATAAGAGTAGAACAAAACACGCAACAGAAAACAAAAAGCTGTAAATATCAAAGGAATTAAATGTTTTATTTAAGAAATACAACAAGAGAAAACAAAAAAGTCATAATGTGCGTTCTAACTTACTTCTTACATTAGTCTTGTTATCCGATTAGGAACTGACTTGCAGAGTTTTGGCGGATATCTTCCTCCAGGATTGCTAACTATTCATGCTCTAATTTGTGAGATAGATAGGAGTGATCCAGGGGACGTTGCAGACACCGGCTCATCAGAGCCCAAACGTATTTTGTTGGGGAGATATCTGGCTATTGGGCTTGCCAGTAAAGTGTTAGAGAAACACAAAAGTAAGCAATAGAATGGCATACCTTGTGTGGCCGGACTTTAAACCTTAACTTCGCAATTTTTTAAACTTTCTATGAAAAAATTATATCAGCTAGTTCTCAAGTAATAATAAAAGGGAAAAATATGAAAAAAAATTAAGCAGTTTTAAATTGAATTTCAGTCATTTTTTTTGTTTGTAGCAAAAGTGCAACATTGCGCAGTAGTGCTGTAAATTACAATTTTTTTTATATGAGTATTTTATTATTCATCAAAAAATGTTTAAATTTCTTACCTGGTAATTTATTTCGTCAATAAACAAGAGGAAGCATAAAATATAACGTATTCTTTTTATAGCAAAAACACAGTTCTTGAGGCATCAGAGATTCTTATAATTGTTCTGATTTCTGAAAAAATGTACTTCCATCTAGGGACAAAATTAGCATGTATTTCGTTGCAGTAATCTTTTTTTTCTCAGATAAGTGACTTGTAGGTAATTTAAAAAAATATTGCTTCTGTTAAATTAAAATAAATCATATGTTGCAGAAATGCAACAGTACGAAGTTAAGGGTTAATCTTGTCAAAATATAAGCCCAGGGGTCCTTGAAAGAAAAAGCAAATCTACGGGATGTAAAATCTGTTGATGTAAGGATGAGACGGCTGGCAGCCAAACTAGTCCGGCTATCAAATTAAATGGCATCCCATAACATAATTCTTGGTTCTCGAGCTGAGTATTTAAATGCTGTTTTTGATGTCTACGGTCACTTCTTCGCCGATCATTCGGGGTTCATTTTGAAGTCGGCTTAGTCGCTTATATGTAGCCCATTAAAAAAAAAGTTCTAACCTAGATTCAATGCTGAATATAATTCTGCTCCAGGCAGTAAGATCCCAGGTGGAATGTGCCCAAACCCAGTGCCTGATGGTGTACAGTAGTGATGGGTAGTCGGTGCTACAGCCTTCGGAACTTCAGGCTGTATTTGCTGTCTATCAATGGTTTTTGCAATCACTGGTATAATTATACACGTCGAATAGTTGATAAGGACGCATCAGGGCTGTGAGCACCGAATTACTCTCTCCTCGCTTTCTGTCAACGTTTTCAGACGAACATTACCATCTTAACTTCGGCCATGGTTCACCTATTCCTAGCAAACATTATCGAATGATAGTATCGCTAAGACCGAAATGTTAAGCCATCCCCCCCTACGATTTTACCACACTGATTCTCTTAGACCAATTGCATATCCTGCCTCAAATGCCTTCTCATACCGTCTTAGAGGCCTTGATACTGCTTACGTGGGTCGGAGGAACCATATTCCTGTAGAAGTCAAGCCTTATTATTGGAATATCCTTTTTTATACATCATCTGGATGCGCTGTTGCAATGCGCTGGAGCTCATTAGCCTCCAAAAACTAGTCATTTTCATATTCTATTGTAATGTATATGCATATGCAACTTCGTTTCAACTAGATAACTTCTTGTTGGTCTGTTTATATTTATATGTAATGTATATTTCAAAAAGATATCTTATCTTAGTCCTTTGTTCATCCTTTTTTTAAATTTTCAATGATAGTTAAAAAGTCATTTGTATCAATGACTTTGTAAAGGGCTCTATTCGGGCTTCCTTGGGGAGAATATTCTTTTTAACTCTCTCTAAATACTCTTTTTAACTGTAATTTTAGTTTGAAAACCACTTTGTGCAGAGAGGACTTGATTTTATGCAAATGCTAGCTTCTATTTAAGAGCTAGTCGTTGAGTAGGCGAGGTAATAGTTGAGAGTTGATCTCCTAAGCGGAAAGCATAGGGTGAGCGACCGGTGGTCGCATTTCGCAATATTAAGGTGACTGCCTACCTTGAAAATGTCGTTTTTTTTCTACACAAGGCATTCTTTTATTTCAAAATCCTATAGTTTGAACATTTTTTTTTTTCCAAAACAGTTTTTCTTTTTCCCTTACGCGAAATAGAAATAAAGTTATAGTGATTTTAAGAAACATCACTATGCAAAAGGGCAGTAAAGATAAAACTTTAAATGAGTTTTTCTCAAAATTATGTTTTCGAAAGAAACTTTTTACCAGATACATGATATCTTAAGAACCAAACCAGATAACGTTTTGAAATTTTGTGTGAGAATGTTTATTATACTATTTTTCATAAAGTGGACTATAAGTTTTGTTGTAAGTTAAATATTTTTTCATTTAGGGTAGTTTTTATAAAGAAAAAAACTTAATAATATGAAAATTTTGATATTTTTTAAGTATAATTGAAAGTAATTTTTTTTGTATTTTAATATTTCTCTTAGATTTTGGTTCATTTTAAAGAGCACCATAATATGTACGTTGTGTATAAAGAAAATTATGATGATTATATTAGAAATTTTTATACAGTGTTACCCATTTTAGTAAAAATTGGTTAAAATTTCCTTGAAAACAACCAATTTTTCTAAAAGTACAATATTTAATTAAATTATTTTATGTATTTACATATTTTTTTACATATTTTTCTTCCTAAAAACACTCAATTTCTTTCAAAAATTTATTTTTATAAAAAAATTGGGTCTGAAGCTAGGCAGTCACCTTAAATCCAAAGGAAGAATTTGTAAAAAGGTGGAAGACGTCCACTTTACGATTGACGACTTAGCAAGTTTGAAGCAGAAAAAAACGTACAAGAGAATAATTAAGATAAGCGCTTCCATATATTTTGTAGGATTAATGTTTTATTGGGCTCCTCGGATTTAGTTATCAGAGTCCATTCTCATAAGTTCTCTCAAGTGCTAAGAGTTAAATAAAAATAGTGAATTTATGATCATGTCTGTTTCTTACTCGAACCATCTTTCACCCGTAACCGACGGGGCACGACAACTTTAGAAAGACTGATTTGAGATAAAAATTTTTAATGTACAGTCGGACCTCTATGTAACGAAGTCGCTACTCGGAAAAAAGTTCGTTATATGGAAAATTCGTTATACTGAGGCTCAACTTTTGATATACTTTATATATATATAAACCCCGTAAAACAAATATTAAATTCATAAACGCTATATATTAAATAAGTAATTATTCCCACCTTTTTTAAAATTAATATATGTTTATATTATATATCATACCCATCAAAAAAGAAAGAAAGAAAGAAAAACTGCAAGGAAAACAAGAAAAAAGAATTTCGAAGAATTCACTGTATCTTCAATATTAAGAAAATAATTTTATTATAAAATTAATGAATTTGAAGGATATTTCATAATTTAAAGCATACAAGTAATATCAAACATGCATTATTTTATAATTAGAACACGGGGACACGGGACGACTCTAATGAGGGTGAAAGAGGATATCGAAGATGTTTCTAGTGAACTTGGTAATGGGGGTTAAGGGTAGCATTTCTTGGATGAAACGTCCAAAACTCTATTGCTCTCGGGGAGTTAGGATCTAATAAAGCCAGTTCAAGATTTATAACCACCATAAAATGTGTTAAAGAGAGAATAACTTGAAATTTTTTCCGAAATACTTTAAAAAAAGGGAGAACAAAAATTGAATCACAAAAGTAAAAGTTCGTTATATAGAAAATGCACTTCGCTATAGAGAGGTTATTTTACGAAGAAAATCGTGAAATGTTCAAGGTTCCAGGAAAAAGTTCGGTATATACAAAAATTCGCAATGCGGAGGCTCGGCTGTATATTATATAATTTTTTTAACTAAGACTTTTTCAGAACTTCAATTATATTCATTATGAAAAGCAAGATGGGGCAGAATTTTCCTGAACTTTGTTCATTAGTTAGAAACACTTTTAGTGTTATTAAAACTGGTAGCTCTGTTTTCGTTTACAATAAAACTAAAGTATTTGGGAAGAAACAAGGACAAAAAAAAAAAAAAAGATCTTATAGTCGGTTTTTTTCTATTCACTCAAGTGATGTAACTAAAAATAATTTTGGGATAGACAAGTAAAAGATTTTTAAGAAACAAATCTTATTTGGGTTTTCACTAAAATATTATAAATGAACTTAAAGTATTCGAGACTACCCTAAAATTGTGAATCTGGCCAAAAATTGACAAATTTTTTCATGATTTTATTTTGTAGACAGTCTTATTAGCTATATAAAAATACATAGTTTATTATTTTACATTCACTGGAATAAAAACTACAAGTGTTTTACTAAAAGCAGATGCCACTACTTTAAGCAAAAGATATGTCATACTTTAAAATGCGTTTTACTCGAAAAGTGTTTTTTTTTAAAATGCTCAAACAGGGACAGTGACTGCTCAAAAGTTTTTGAAAATAATTAACTGAAATTTTTTGTGTATGATTTGTATAATAGTTAAAGTGTTTTAACACTTTCAGATTTATCAACCACTGTTTTATTACAAAATTAACAGTCTCTTATGTGAATATAATCACTGTTTTTTTAAGGAATTTTATATATCTAAGATAAAGTACTTTAGATTTTGTAAAAATTAAAATATCTCTTATCCTGAAGGTCATTTAAAAAATGGATAGCAAAGCAACACATCAAAATTGAAAAATTGAAAGTTTGTTCATAAACTTTTTGTACAGAATGGGCCTTGTTTATGTAATATTTTGTAAATTTTTGTTAATAATTTCTTTTGCTTTTTTTAATTTTAGCATATTTTTTCTGAAAATGCACTAAATAAATTTACCCCCCCCCCCCCAAAAGAAATTTCCCCATGTCTCCATTTTTTTTTAAAAAAAAAGTTGTCGCAAGTAGTCGGATACCTTAAAATCTAGCACAAGACAACCGAACCTTTAATAACATAGTAGAAAATTAATTGTACTAATTGCTTTAATTGTAATTTTGAAGGAAGATTTTTTTAGCATAATACTGGTCAATCTAATAGCAAAAAATTTAAAAATACACGATTATTTTACCCTTATATTTTTTTCTCAATTTGGGATGAATAAAGTCTTTGAGATTATGTTTCTTTTTTCTTACATTGAGCTTAAATGTTGTCTTTGTTAACTCGTTAGTTGATTGTAATTCAAAATTAATGAGGATCCTTTCCGTAACCCTACTGTATTTAAAGTAGACATAATATGATTTAATTGAAAAAAAATCACTTTAGAAAAAATCAAATAAAAGCTTTTTAGCTTAAATTATTTTCCATAATCTCACAAAATTAGAAGGCTTAAATAAATCCAGTGTTATGATAACTTATGCGCTCGTTATTATTCACTTTTCAATTACATATAAAAATTTAATTGATTTAACTCAGAAAAAAAAATAAGTAGTTTATCTTTATTTAAAATGTGTTAAAGCCTTTTTTTTACTGTACCAAATGGTTTAATTTTTTTTAAATATTAAGAAAAATACATGTAACGAAAGTTGGCATGCATTTTTGAATCGAAACAATACATGTTTTCTTATAGTTGAATTTAGAATTTATATATATTTTTAAGGAATTTTCAATAAGCATTCATAAAAAAAAATATTTTAAGAATATCAACCATGTTATCAATAAAACCTTACCAACTTTTGTTATACATAGCTCGACGTACTTGTAAATCAAATTTCATGCGTATGCATCAATTATTGTAGGAGTATCATTTTAAAATTACTACATGAATTTTGAATTGTTCTTTAAGAAATTAAGTGGCTAGATTTTGTGGTGTTTTGAAAAAAAAAACCTGTCTTATATAATACATATACATAAGGGGCAACCCCTCCCCCCAAAAAAATAACTGAAAACAACCAAATCAAAGATTTTTGAATAAATCGTAACATGTCCTATATAGACTTAGTTAACTGGTTTGCCAGAACATTGTACAAGCTACCGAAAGCTGGCCACAACCGGTTTGCCCATACGTGTATGGACACCTATATATTTTCTTTCTATCTTTGAGATTTATACGTATTGTTAATTCCTATAGTGAGATTATTAGTTCTAGTGTTTGAAAGATATGCGGTCTGTCCATGGCACTGAAATACTTTTGATTGGGATTTTCTTTGGGGTGAAGGCGGGAATTCTTCATTGAAGGCAGGAATTTGGATTCTTGAAAATATTCGATATAGAACAGGCATTGGCAAGGCAAGGTGTAATTTGTTGATTGAGCAGAAATGAAAATGGAAGATAATCCAAAAATACTGATGTTATCTCTGTTCCCATTGCAATGTAAGACTTAGTATTACACCATGCTTCAAATTGGGTGCACATACATACTTGTATATGCACACACACAAAATCAACAATCATTTGTAAAAGAGGTACGAACATGAAATTTTTTTGTAAGTACGAGAGAAATTATTTTAGGATATATGAAACATTCTTCATAGCATGCAGAGTGTACTTATTTGAGTAAAAAGCAAACATTTAGGAGGTTAAGAGTTCCACGATTATATAATAAAAAATAGTGTGGACACTTTAAAATTGAAAATGAAAATAAAATTCTTCCACTTTCGCATTCTGTTAAGTATTATACTTAAATATATTCAATAAAAGAAAATAAGCCTTTTTTTTTGGAACATTTTTGGTAAAAAAATTATCTTATTAAGGGGTTAAGAATAATGCAGATTAAAATTCAAATCTTGTTTTCATCGTCAAAATAGTTTTTTAATTATAACTATATCTTAAGAATATGTCTGCTTAAATATTCATGATTTTTATCAACTATTTAAAGTGATGAAAATGATACATCAAAATTTCAAATAAAGCATTCTATTGTAGCTATCTACGATCAATCGATTAATTTTCAGATTAATTAAGTTCAACATCCATCCATTCGTATTATGACCTCCGACCTCCAAGACCGGAATTTTAATGTCAGAATCAATAACACCTTCTCACTCCTCACAAAATTTATGCGAGTGCCCCTTAGAGATCTCACCCGACTTTGTTTAACTTATTTGCCAATGACATTCGTCCCATAACATCATTTGTATAGGAATCCATGAAATTAAATTAAACAGTCTGATTTCAACTATAACAAACTACTGAATAATCATGGAGTCAAAATTACCCTTTATAATACTCTTCATAGCTTTAGTTAATTACCAGTATTGTGCATGATATCTTGAAAACATTAATTTCAAAGTATATGGTGTAGATTTTACGTATGTGGTGTAGATTTTTTTTTGAGAAATTTTTGTGCAAAAATTTAGTCGGCTTCCAGTAGATAATATATTGTGAACATTATGATAAATAAATAAAGTATAACTTCACCTCGTTTGTTTTAACAAAAAGGGAGATATAAAAAAAATCTTTTATATCTCCCTTTTTGTTAAAACAAACGAGGTGAAGTTATACTTTATTTATTTATCATAATGTTCACAATATATTATCTTAAAATTCAAAGCAAATACCACAAACCTAAGTAAATACCTCAATTTTAGTGATGTTGTAATAAACTTATTACGTACTATCGCAGAAATGCCAACGTTCAAGATAACTTGCCAAGTCGGCAACCTTGATTTCGTATGTGCTGTATGCGCTGAATTGACAACCATGGGCTTCATTTCATATAATATTGCCAAAGTGGTTGCAACAGTACATTATTACGAGCTCTAACAGAAAGATATCGCAATGATTGTCTGGACTGGAATCGTCGTGTCAGAAGAAAGGCGTTGTTTATTAGGAAGACTTACTAACAATCAACGGAACAAAATGCTCAACTTTCTAGGAAGTTGTAAGAGCTGCAAGTTTATTGAAATCTAAGGACTTTATCAATAAAGTGTTGGACCGTGCAGCTTCAGAAATGAATTTAACTAAAAAGGATAGCAAAGAACGAATTTTACGAAAAAAAAAGAATAAATAAATAGAACAACGTAACACTTGTATATTACAATTTGAACAATGTATAATTTCTACAATGGGAGTTGGTCTACCGTTAGGTAGATAGGGGTGTTGTAGACTCGCTCGAATCCAGCACTCATGCGTGGTGAACTCGTGTTTTGATCAGAATGGAATGACTCACTACTCAAATTATTAACTTCCGCACTCCTTTACAAACGTAACAAGACTTTATTAAACACTTTTAAATATACTATCATCAAACGCTAGTAGTCGGTAATAACTCATAACAGATCGCATGCCTTCTACTCTCTTTAGTGTCTGTGTGCGTAACACTACATCTTTATATAGCCGCGTTTTCACAGCGTCCTCTACAGTTGGACTTCAACAGGGAATACCTTCCCCCAGATTTTGTAAATTTTAAGTTAAATTATTTTTTAATTTAACAACAGAAATAAACAAGATCATTCTTATTTTTTTATTTCTCCTGTCATTTTCAGAATACACTTCCATAGATTCTCTAAGATTTAAATTACCTTGTTATTAAGATTTACAACTAAAAATTCTTTATTGTTTGCATGTTTATTGATGAATTTTCTTGAAGTATCAGTATTTTGATCAAAACTGCATTTCAAAATAATTGAAAACTGATTTTCTTATTTCTTTTTTTGACGTGATCAATCATTTTAATGAGAAACTGTGCGTTAGCATCCTACTCTAAAGCAACGTCAGGGCTTCATAATTTTGTGCCTCGGTGAAATGACGGGAACGACACTTTAACTTGCACCTCTCTCCAAACTTCCGCATCACGCTTAAGAGAGGACATTGAGCCTCGACAGATTTAACGAGCATCAGCTTCTCTGTATGGCAAGTCTTCAGTAGCAATAGTCTCGAATCCATGACACACTGGCCATGAGTCTTTGACCATAACGACTAGACTACCGCAGTCAGTCTACATGGCGGGAGACATTATTATAAAAGAAAAAATAAATTTATTGAAAACATTTAAATCTTAGCATTTTGTGCATGTAAGCAGTTTTTAATTTTTGAAAAAAATGACTCAATTATGACGCTCTCTCTAATATATTTCTTAAAAACGACGAAAATTCATCAAACAATTTATGATGTTCTTAAAATACTTTTCTTTCGTACTTCAAATCGAAAAGATGAGTTATTCAGATATGATGCTAACACGATTTTAGCTTTTCAGGACACAATCGGACGGATAGTGTTTTCTTTTAATAATGTGGAAGTTGATTTAAGTCAGAGTAATATTAATATGTTCCTAGAATAGATTTTTTACTTTATTGAAAACATTTAAATCTTACTATTTAATGCATGTAAGCAGTTTTAATTTTAAAAAGATGACACAATTATTGCACTATTTTCTTAAAACGACGAAAATTCATTAAAAAATTTATGATGTTCCCAAAATACTCTCTTTTCAAACTTCAAATCGAAAAGAGGAGTTCTTCAGAAATGACACTAACACGATTTTAGCATTTCAGGACACAATCGGATGGATAGTATTTTCTTTTAATAATGCGTAAGTTGATTTAAGTCAGTAATATTTATATGTTCCTAGAACAGACTTTTTATTAAAAAAAATATTAAAAAAAAAAAACCAGTCTCTAAAACATCTTATTTAGAATTCCATTACTGCGAAACTTTCATGCAAATGCTATCAAAGAGTGTTTCATTAATTTTAGGCTCTCTATAATTTTTTCATGCAACGTTTTTAATACCTTTCTGAAATGGTCTTATTGCTCTTTCACAATGCGTTTCCCTTTAGAAGGGTATTTTTTTATGTATTTTAGTTGAACTACTCATGAATATTTACTCAAAAATACATTTCTATTTTTTATGTCTTCCAGTTTATGTTTTTTTGTTTCACCCCTTTTAGACGACGGCAAGTGGGATTTATCGCTGTCTCGCATCTAAGGTTTGGTGGCTTACAGAATATGAATGCTGGTCTTAAGTAGAGAATTAATTCATTTTTGCTTTCAATTAGCATATCTCAGACCCAAAAATCGAGACCTTTGGCTTCCTCTTCACAGTGTCTCTGAATCGAGAAGTGATGGAAGCATTCAACAGTTATGAGTTTCTAACAGAATACAAACAAACATTTACATATTTCCATTGCATTCTCATAAAGTTTCTTCCACTTATGTACACAAAAAATCAGTTTACGGGGAGGTTTATGGATATTTTATGTTAAATAGTTTGTTGGCTCCAACTTCTCTCATTATTTGCATTTCGTTGCATAATGTGGACATAAAACTCTTTTTAGCGCCTCAAAGTCTTCATCTCCAGCTCTTAATTTACAAATTATTTCCGAATAGGTTTTGAACTTTAAAGAGTTAAAAAAAATACCTAGTGCCCCATACCAATTCGTGTTTCTTTAAGGCTCTTAAACGAGTTTTATATCTTCCTTTATTATAAAAAAACCATTTATCTCTCACTTACAGAAAATAAACAGATAAATTGAAATGTTTTATGAGGTTTGTACACTAAAAAAATATCAGTGGCTATATATATGGTTGTACATGGGTAGCGGGATCTTATTTTAATCGTTTCTTCCTTCCTTCAACTTAATTACGTTTTTATCCGTTCTCTAAAACACTTTTAAGTTTTTATTTTATTTTATTTTTCTTGTTCATTTTTTCGTGTTTATGCTTATTTCAATGAAAAAGTATTAATTTTGACGAATGGATATCAAAAACTCATTCAGCATAGTTGTGTCTTGAAATAAATCATTACAAAAATATGAGGATATTACGAAATGAGTTTAAAATATTTTAACATTTTTTTCTGAGTTGTTCGATTTAAACTAAAACTGAAAATTTGTGAATGAAGTTTCATTGCAATGAAAGGACTAATTATCGTGTTTTATCAATTGTTATCTTTAAAATTCACCACAATCATCAATTTTTCTTTATCTTTTAGCCTAAGCCTATGATCATAAGATGCTGGCTCAATGAAAATGCTATTAATATCATTTCCCTCATCTTTAGAAATAATAAATAATTATTAATCATTTCCCTCATTTAGAAATAATAAGAAATTACGTTGAAGTTATGGATTTATCAACGAAAGTTGTTAGAGTTCCATGTGAAATATATCTCAAGTTTAATGAAAGTGATTAAAATTTTATGTGAGATGTAAGATGCAGTTTAAATTTAATCAAAGAAACCGAAATATTTTTTAATTCAGATAACATTATATAGGAAAAATAAAAAATAGCTATATATATATATACTATTTATTCGAATCTAAGCCGCACTTTTTTTCTAATGTTAATTCTACTAAGAATTTGGTGTGGCTTAGAATCAAAGGCAAAAGCACTTGTTGGATGGGGGAAATTGAACATGATACTGAGTGTTACAGCAATTACATGTTCATGTATTTATTTAAAAGTTTTTAATACTGGTAAAGTAAATTAATTATTCTATTCATATTAGTTCTCATATAATTTTTTTTTAATTTCGCAAACATCGGATATCGATAAAAAACCCCCATTTTACACTATTTTCTATTTTTTCACAAAAACGTGTTGAGAATTGGGGGTGCGGCTTAGAATCAATGGCAGCTTCGATTCTAATAAATACGGTATATATATATATACATATTGTGAAAAATAAATGTTTCCAAGAAATCATATGAATTTAAATTTCTTTGAATTTCAATTTACCCTTAAGACTTAAAATTTTTTTGTCAATTGCTTAAGTCTCTGTGACAGTATTTGACTATGAAACAAATATCAATATAATAAACGACAAGAAACCAAATTAGTTTTTTGTTTTAATTGCTTTAAATTAAGATTAAACCAGAGAGATGCTCAAAAATATTTTTAATGAAATATATTTAAGATTCATTTAATGCTCTCTGCTATCTAGAGCCAAATACATTTTCTAACACACAAAAATGTAAAGTAATAATACAATCTCATTCTAACATTTTTGTCCCGGATATCTTTATAGATTTATTTCATTTTTGGTAAAAATTTGTTTTTAATGAGAGGTTTTGTTCATTTAATCTGCATATACAATTTTACAATTCGCAACATTTATTTTATTTTACAATAGTATCCTTCAGAAATATCTCTGATACATCTTTAAGAGAATCGTTTCCTTATATTTATATACATAATGAGCTAAAACATCCCTATATAAGATTTTTTTTAACGCATTTAAAAGGAATCCTTTTGATGCGCATATTGAATATAATCCTTCTAAATTAATTTAATTGTGCGGAACAAATTGAGCATATCCAAAACTTCCTACATTTGATGCTCACATTTAGTGAAAGTGAATATTAGATATGTTCACCCATCTGTATCACCTATTGAGCAAATTTGTCTCGTTTTATGAAATTGCCATTTCTAAATTTTATTTTCAAGATTAGAGGATGAGTTTGCACTACCAGGAATCTCGTGAAAAATTAAAAAAGTAAAGAATTGAAAATGGATCATTGCGCAGATTATCAGTATCCCTAAATTCTGTCGAGTATAAAAGCTGAAATTTCAAATTTGTGAGCATCAAACGCTCAGCTTCCACCTCCTAAAACACACAGTGAAATTTCATAATAAATAACTCTTATAGGTATATATACATACAACAGAAGGATGAATCTTAAGGTAAGCGTTTCAATTTTAAAACTTAGAATGAAAATATCAATACCTTAGAATGTATCAAAATTTGTTTTTGTCATTGATTTAGAAGATGGACCTTCATATTTTTCCTCTTTTGAGCTTAGCCATAGGAATGTGATCAGATAAATTAATTTATGTCATGGTCAATTTTGCATAAATTGCACTGCAATGATTTATATGATGAGCTGAATTATGAACAAATTAATTATATGTATTTTAATTCATTTTATTTTCATAATATTATGTAATATAGCTGGACAAATCAATCAATAATATAACACTAAGTTACAATAATTTTGTTTTAATAATATCGTATAGAACTCATGTAGTGTATAAGAAGGTAATAATGTTGTAATTATAACAGGGAATATATATATATAATTGAAGCTGCATAAAACTTACAATTAATGGTTTGCAGTGATATTTTTCGTTTTAAAATTTACAATTAATAAGTTGTATTGCTGATTAGTCGATTTAGAAATAAAGAATAGAGATTTCTTTCAAAAGATATTTAACAAAAATAAAACAATTTCTCGAAATATTACTATAATGGTTTCTTTAAGTAATAATTTGAAAAATAATTTCAAAATTTTATATAATCACTTATATTTGATCGATAAAATCAGTTATTCATTCTGTATATGAAGCTATTTTTAACGTGTACAGAAAGTATTTATACAACGCCTAGGTCCTCCTCAACATTTCCTTATTACTTTATATACATATTTTTTGTTTCGGTAAATTCAAATCCGACCAACTTTTGTGAACACTTTCTGCCCCTGTAAGTCAGTCCAAGGTCATTTTTTCTTCATTAGTAGTTCGATAATAGAAGCTTTCTTTGCAGTATTTTGGCATCCCGATTCAATGAGTTTCAAAACCTGTATAACTCTAATTTCAATCCAAACGTACCAACGGGGAATAATGTTTTCTTGTTAAAGATAGAAGAAAGCGTTTATTTAAAAAAAAATTCCAATCTGTAACGTATGTGGAAATTAATTCTATTGCCATCGGATTGGCAGTTGCACATCGGAGTCCACAAAATTCATCGTAGCAAGGGGCTAGTTTTTCACGCTCACATTTATCGTTAATCATAGCATGCTGGTGACAGAATTATTGGGCTGGGTCTCACCCAAAATTTTGAGAAAGAACACTCTCTCTGTGTGGTGGTCAGGGACCTCTTTTCCCCGTCAAACAAATTCTAGAGAGAACGTGCGGCACTACGAATATATTTAGTGTTCTCGGGCTGCACAGGCACTATACATTTACAAACATCTACACCTTGCCAGGGACTCAAGCCCAGCCCCTATGTCACAGTAGTCAGTTTCACTAACCACTATACCGGATGAGCAACCAGAACGTAATTCTTGAATAATGAATTATTTCTAGGATTACTGATGGAGTTAAAAAAAGTAATATATATAAGCCTAGTTACCATTTAAGATTAGCTGTTGGGAGAACTAATTTTTTTTATCAGTGTCGGTAATGAGGCTTTCTGCAGTTAGTAGATGTTTCATTACGGATGATCGATAAGAACACAATTTCCTGATGGAAATAAATAAATCTTTGTGATAATGTAAGATAAGCGCGAACACATTAAATTCTAAATTTGTTGTGCTGATACTAAAAGTGGACATAAAGACCCTCAATTAATTAAGAATAACCACAATTATGAATGCCGCTACCTAGAGAATGGAATAACCGGGTATTTTTATTGAGGTACTTAATTCATCTTTCCTTACAGAAAAGCTTATATTTAAGTATTTTGTTTCTTAATTGTGTGGCTTTTGTATTCATACTGAATATACATACTATTTAACAGAAAAGGAAATAATTTTCGAATTACAAAAATGAATTATATTAAAAATATCTGGTTTTTTATTCCTAAAATTTGAGACTCCTCTTATTGTGCACACTAGAGAGTAACAGGATATTTTAGATTTTACAGAAATTTCTTCCTTAAGATTTACTAACATACAAAATAAACTGTAGTATAGATCTATTTAGAAAATTAGCAACTTTCATGTAACTCAATTTATATATATATATATATAACCATATTGTACCTCAACATTAGTAAGACATTTTATGGGAAACCACTTACAATCAAGCTTAGTCAGAGAGTAAATGAAATATGTTTCACTTATATTTTTCTGAATATAAGTGATTTGAATATTCTGATGATAAAAATTTAATTTATATTTTTCTGAAATTTCATGGTATTCAACTGAATTTCTGATTTAAGTTACCCTTTATTGTTGGGTACAAAAATAAGAAAGAAAACGATATCTTTTATGCATACGTAGTAAAAAGATATTTTCTTTAAATACTCATTATTTCATTGAATGCCGATACTTTTCATTTTAAATTTCAGTGTCACATTTCCCCTTCATGTCTTCAATATTACTATAAATTATCTAAAATTTAATAGCCAATTCTAGATATTATGAATAAAAAAAATTTGGAATTATAAAAGAAACATTTATATTTTCATAAACAAAAGTATTATTTTTTTAATCGAAAATTCATATAAGTATGGAAAATAGTTTTTTTAATATTTTATAAGCGTGACAAATTATTTTTATTGTCTTTTATGATGAAGGAAAATCAAAAAACTTTTTTCCTTTTTTAATTTGTTGTTGTTGCAATAAGGGTTAAGTCATTGAGAAATTTCACTGAAAATTTATGAGTTCAAATATCTTCTTTACGCACTCTAAGTTGTAAAACATATCGTTTAATATATATATATATTTCTCTAGAAATACAAAGGAATGTCTGAATTACAAATTCGTTTGGTCTCTTTTGGCTACTTAACATAGATGCTACTAGTTACTTAAAATATTTATCGCACAAATACTTTTATAATCTTTAAAGAAAAGTTTTCATGTTCTAAATGGGGTGTGCAATATAATTCGAGTTATATGAAATATGTACCTTAATGTAACTGTTTCCTTTTAACTTTTAATGCAGGTTAAAATAATTGATCTTGTAGAATATAAGTTATATACTCAGGCACTATGATTTTATGTAAATTACTTAAAATAAGAGTGTGATTTATTTTAAATACATGTATATATAAAATGTTTTTCCTGGTTACACAGGAAGTCTAGGACAAATTAATAAGTCAGAAATTTAGAATTTATGAACATTTCAGATTTGTATGGGATTAGATAACTTTTACCGAGTGACTTTTGATCGCTCTCAAAACTGAAAAGAATGACCTAAAAGAGTTTTATTAAATAAGTCTACTGATTCATTAAATACTGAAGAACAAGTGCAATTTAAATCATATAATATTCAAAGTCCATTCTTTGGGTTCCACATATTTATAATTTAAAAAAAATTCAAGTTACTTATTTTAGAAATTTTTAGGCAGGTAAAATCAAACTAAATGTTGATTTTAAGACAATAAATGTATAAACTTTAA
>BMAV01016026.1:28075-48580 GCA_019973955.1 Trichonephila inaurata madagascariensis | reverse complement strand
TCATTTTTTAAGTATAAGTATTTAGATACTTATGGAAGTTTACCTTTTTTAATGTTCATTTTCTTCCTTTATTTTTAAAGTAATAATTTTTATATCCAGCGTATAGCGCGCATCCGTAAATTTGTCATTTTTTACGTTAAAAATGCATGTTATACCCCGAAATATACGTATATATATGCAAATTACTGTTATTAACTTGACGCAGCAAAAATAAATAAAAGAGCATTGTAAATATGATTACCGTATGGTTATTTAAAAAACAGAAACTTTTCTTGTATTATTGGAAAAAATGAAAAGTTTTCTTTTTCAGTGTTATAATCTCTCTTCTTTAAAATGCATTTAAAAATTATTTTCAATCGCTATGGATCCATTTTGATAAAATACTAAAATTTTGAGTTATACTTTGAAAATAAAAACTTCTCCCGACATTTCTTTTATCGCAGACAAATTAATCATACCAAATTAACTTTTAACTTTTATTTGTAATTATCGAAACCAGACGATGAAGGCGTAGCATATGTTTTTAAAATTGATAGATATTGCAACCATTTTTAAATTTTTCGATCAGACTTTTACTAGTCTTAAAAAATAATAAACTGTAAAATCTACCAATAAAAATTCCATACTTGAGTAAAGGTGTGTGCACTTCCGTTAATAGATGCATATAACCGCGTGTGTGACGATCATAAATTTTCAAAGTCTCACCATCACCTTCTTTGTCCTTTTCAACAAGCTGAGGCCAGTGCCTCTTGGGAGGCAGTGAACAGAGCCAAAACCTCGGTCTGAAAGCATTTTCTAATCACGATGAATGTGGCTAATCGAGGGGGTGTGGTCGGAAGTTAATCCGTGGAAAAAAAAGCATCACTCCGATAGTCGACTTAATATGCCAAAAGGAGCGAACATCTCGCTTCAAAAAGAAAGCATCAAAAATACCGACAAAGCAACATATTTTAACCATTAACCTCCTTTTCGTATATATTTTTGAGAAACAAAAGATTTTTTTCCCTCTTTTCGGGAACACCGTTAATGGAGGTAATATAGAATTTTTGTTCCCATAGGTATTCTGCAGATTTTTTCCTTTACATGAAGGCTACATGATGATGTAATATTCATTTTGGTTGTCATCTTAGCATAGCAGCACACTCTCTCTCTCTCTATTTCTATCCCTATGGGTTGGGCTAGATTTCTTTTTAAAGTTTTAATGGGAAGCCATACCCTCCGTATCGATCCCATGTTTCAATTACTTAGTACTTGCCGGGGATGAAGGGGCTCTACGTCCACGGTGACACCATCTGAAGAATGGTCGCAGTATCTTTTCTCCGTTGTATGTTGATAATACTTGTAGAGTTTTTTATGCTCTATAAAAACCTAAGCAGAAATGTTTTTTGAAGTTGAATCTGGGCTCATAGAGATCAATTTTCAGACGGACGGATTGATGAGATAGCGCAAATAATATAGGCTAGACAGACAAACATTAATATTTAACAGAGATATCATCCTTTACTGTATGTTTCAAAGTCTTTTAAATTGCTTTTTAATATTTCAAATAAAATAATATAGTTAAAAATTAAAAAAAATAATGAAATGCTTGATTTTTGATCTCTTTTGTTTAATGAAATTATTTATCTTTTGATTGATTTAATATATATAATAAGAGGGGATGCAATTTCAAAAATTTAAGTTTGCAATTAATAAAAATTGAGTTAAAAATACCAGAAGCCTAAATAAGTAATTATAGAACAGAATTATTAAAACTATATAATTATAATTCATAATTATTAAATTACGTAATTATAATATATAAAGCTATTATAGTATTTTCAATTTTAAGACCACACGGTACCCTTTTTCAAAAAAAATTTTTTGGAGACAGTTACAGTAAAAATAATCAATGTTTTATAGTTAGATTATATTATTAAGCTGATTCTGTAAGTAAAAAGTCAGTTTGACCAGCCATTATTTTACAATTTTAAAAATTTAAGAATTTTTGAAGTTCTTTCAAACTTTTATAAAATACTCAATTTTTAAAATTTTTTAGTCATTTTAAGTTATTTATGTTTCTTAGGTTATTACAAACAAAAGTTAGTATGGGTTTGAAAATTTATTCCCTTGTTGATTTTTAATAAATATTTTTCTAGAAAAACCTGGAAAAAACACGAAAATTTTTAAAATATCAACTTTAGCATTTTTTAGAAAAATAACTAGAGATCTCACCCCTAAATCCATACTAACTTTTATAGAACATATGTTTGGGAGTATATACAAAAAATTTAAGATTCTATCTTGAACAGGAAAAAAGCCTTAGGGATTAGAAAACACTTATATCTTCAAAATTGAAAGTCTGAGAAAAACGCATTTTAAGTTTGTAAAGTCATAACACAAAAATTTATAATGTCCGTAAGGCTGTAATTTTTTAATATGTTATTTTCCACTGTATGTTCTGCATTAAAACACTATTTTAATTAAATAGGACTGAAAATAATATTTTTAGTTAAAAAAAAAATATTTTTGCATAATATTAATAGCATTTGTTAAGACTTCAGTTTATTCAGTTTTATCTTAACCTAATATGTTCACACAAAAGTTTTGAAACACAAAGCATTTATGTACAAAAGAATAATGATACTAACTTAAGCTGAAAATAGTCAGGTTTGCTCATAGTATTTAATTTTTTTCAGTTTTAAATTGGGACAGTTTAGGAAGTTTTAGCTCTTGTCGTACGACTTTAAAATACTAAAATATAGTACTACAATATGTTTAGTATAATGTAGTATGGCACATCAAAAGAAAATATTCAGTTATATCTGCAACATTTGAATTCAGAATACTTGTATTCGGAAGTCTAATTGCAGAATCAGCTGAGGGCTGATTTTTAGATACATCATTTTCAGTAGTATTCCATCTCTTCGAAATATTGTTTCTCACAGAAACCTGAGAACGCATTTGCCATGGCATTTTCTCTACACGAAAAATTAATGATAAGCTTTTAAGTTATTTAAACTATTTTTAAAGCAAAAATTGTCCATGAAATTAGTCTTAATTAATTAATTATGTGTGTGTGAGAACTCAAAAAACTCAAAACATAAATAAGCAGAAATGATTTTAGTAATGAAAATTAGAATTAATAACCATTTCAAACTAAAAGCTCAAAAATATTTTTAATTAATTCTATTTAAGACAGGGAAAGTGAAACCGAAACCAAAACCATATCTCATAAAATATGAAATTTCTTGGCAAGCTTCTCAATGATATGGGGGGGGGGGCCCACTAGAAAATGCAAAAATAAATAAATAAATAAATTAATAATGAAATTTTTAGGGTGTGTTGTGTAGTCTTAATGCATAATTTCGTATATATATATAAGCTCAAATTTATAATTTGTCAGTTTTGACTTTTCTAATTCAATACTCTGGGATTTATTCAGAACCATCACTAAATTTTAAAATTATGTTATGCTAATTTGTTAGTTTTCATGCTATCTGTTGATACCTTCAGTTAATTTCTCGATTTTTAGAGAATTAAGTTATATATAAGAGCTCGATATTGATTGAGATAAATACTTCGGTCATGAAACAGTTCTCGAGGAATTTTCGGAAGTTTAAAAAATAAAGAGAAGAAAATTAAAAATAATAGTAAATGAAAAAGTTTATCTTTATTAAAAAATTTGTGTTTTTACTTTATGTGTTACTTTTTCTTATGTTCAATTCATTTTGAAATATTGACAAAATATGCTTTCAAAAGGTTCTGGAAGTTAGCTACATTTTTCTTTAACTTAATTTCACGTAAACTTTTTTAATTTGTTATTTATATATATATTTATATATATAAGTTAGGATATGCATTGGATCATGGAGAACTTCAATAAGCAAAATTGCTAAGCAGACATTTTAGTTGAAGTTTTAAGCTAAAACATATCTTTTTTTGCGTAGCATTGTAAAACCAAAAACTTAATAGAAACTAAATTTTTGTAAATAAAGTAAAAGTTGAATTTTAAAAATAAAATTAGTTGACAAAAATTAAAACTTTTAACGAGGAATCTTGTAAAATGTTTCCTCTCAAGACAAATTTCGTACTTTTAATTTTTCATTAATATGAAAAAAGTAGCTTGTGTTAAACTAATTTAAGCAGTTATATAAACTAATTTAACTAGAGAAATGGGAATTTCTGAAAAGAATAAGGTTTGCTTTATCAAAAGCTCATAAAAACTACAGACTCCATATTTTTCCAAGGTGTCAGCTTAACAATTCAAGCTGAATTTTATCGGGTATTAATATAAGAACTGTGAAAGCTTGAATAATGTTACAAAAAAAATTAAAGTTTTAAATTTGAATTCTATTCAACTGTGGATTATCATGTGTAAAGAAGCGGAAGGATCAGGGCATTTAAATTTGGAAAGGTTTCAAATCTTTCCTATTGACAAAATATGGAAGTTTACAGAATAAGGGTTTAGCTTAAGACAATTCACATTTAAATATATAAGCTATCAGTAGTTCATCAAATAGGTGAAAGTTTTGAAAGGTTTAACATATTGTAAAATAAATTAATAAGTTTCAAAGTTATCAATGAGTACTCATACAAGACGAATCAATTACGTTCAGGGATACCTCAGAATAAAAATAAAAAAATGCAAACGATGATTTAAATTCTAAAAGCCAGTACAGATCAGTAAATGGGAGCGAAATACGATCAGTTTGTTCTACTAGAGTTGTTAGATGGTATGAGATGGTTAGAGTGTATTCAAAGAGATATTGTGGGTTTTGTTACCAGGCTGTTTGACTGGCAGGAGCAGGTCAGATGAGTAAAAATGGAGTTAAGGAGTTAAATGGAGGAACGTCGTAGAGGGGTTATCAGCATTCTTTTTAAGGCAAATTCAGGTATATATTGTTTATTTTATTAATTTTTCCCATTTTCTCTTTTCAAATATTATTTGAAAATACTTTACCTTAAGCTCGTGTATCTACTGCTAATATTCTTTGTAAATTCAAGCTCATGGGTTCCTGAAAATATCCCTTCTGCTTATATTATTTTAAGGAAGTATTCCTTCATCCTGTTCCTATTATTGTTTTCGAACTCAAATGATTTAGAAGCTGAAAAGGATTCTGCAATGTAGAAATTTCTGACTCCAAAGTACACTGGAATTTTTTATCTATTAATTTAATTATTTTAGCAAAACTTCAGCAGGAGAATTAAATAGAAAATTAAATTTAGTTTGAAGTTAACCTAACGTCAAAAGAAATTAAAAGAAATTACAAGTTGTATCTTTTTTTGTTGGAATTCGCGAAGTTTGCAAGTTATTAAATTTTGCACATTCCGAGTTAAAACCCAAGTCTTCTACGAGAGAATTTGGCAATATTTTTGCTACTGGAAGAAGTGAAATTCAAAATGTCAATTTCTAAAGTATATAAACTTCAACTTCTCTCTTTCAATTTCATTTAAGAACTTCGCGTTATTAAAAAATACAGCAAAGGCAATTCATTTCGAATTTTAGCATATTCACATTCGAATATCATTCGAAGAAATAAAAATCAATAGAACTAAACAAATTCTAAAAGTACCATTCAAAATAAGAGTGATTCTCACATGCTTATTGGAAAAAATTCCTACAACATGAATATCTTATTAGTATTTTTGGGATGTACATATGTTTAATTTCCCATTTAAAACCCCGTTTTCAGATTAGGAACTCAATAATAAAAATGTAAGTAAATTTCCCGATGATTTCTATGGATTTAGTTGGGATTATTTTTTCATTTCCCTTATCAGCTCGTTGAGTAATTCTAGGGGGATGTTAAGTAAAAATTCTTGTTTGGTATACATTTATATATTTAAAATATAAATTATTCTTCATATGTTCAGCGGATCTTTAGTAAAAAGATAAATTTAGAATGATCTTGCTGAAATACAGTTAGAAATACAAAAGAAGCTTTTAAGTTTTTCTTAAAACTCTTATGAGTTAATCGAAATTATCGTATCAAACCTAATGGGGGAAAATGTTTCGGAAGATGTAAGGTATACATGATTCAATATTAAAATTTGTTAGCTATACTGTTTGTATGCAATCATAAAATTCTTGTTTAAATTGCATAAATACGACTATATTACTTAATTACTGACGAATCAATTTAAAATTTTAGTTTTAAAAATTTAAATTACCCATACATTTCCTTACAATAAATTTACTTTTATTGAAATATTCAGACTTTTTATTTGCTAGTGCATTATTTAATTTAT
Organism: Trichonephila inaurata madagascariensis; assembly: GCA_019973955.1. Classification (NCBI taxonomy): domain Eukaryota; kingdom Metazoa; phylum Arthropoda; class Arachnida; order Araneae; family Nephilidae; genus Trichonephila; species Trichonephila inaurata. Next base: position 42,349 of record BMAV01016026.1, on the reverse strand, counting down.
TTGAAAACTATAATATCTTTAATAGGAATCAAGTTAGACTAAAGAAACAATAATTTTAAGGTTATTTTAAGGTTTACCATTATTTTAAAATTATGTATGAATAAGAACAGTAATTAGTTTCCTATTTTATAATAAGTGTGACATTGTTTAAAATAACATATTATAATAAATGCAACCGAATAAATATTATAATTAAATAATCCTGCAAAAAAATATTTCATCTGTTTGCAGAAAATATTCTGTGTAGTGTATGTTAATTGAGATGTATTAGAAGTGCTATATTTCTGAATAATTAGCTATATTATGAGACTGTGCTAATACTTTAAGAATAAAAAAAAACGATTAGAGTAGTTGTGTGGAAAATCCCAACTTTGATTGCTAAAATCCACACTAAAATAACTTTAATTGACTCATCAGAAATATAATTATCAACAAAAAGTGCAATCTATTTAATAATAAAATATTCCCTCTAATGAAGATTTAATTTCAGCTTCAGTGGCTTTGTCATTAATATTATTATGTATTAAATAGAATTATAAATATAAACGATTCTTAGAATTAACATTAAATATTTCATTATATTAAATCTACACTGTAATCAGCATTATTGTAATCAAGCAATGTAAGATAAAAATGTAGAAGTCTCTTTTAAAACATACATGTATATCTTGCAAAAATATCAATCAATTGTTTTCCTAAATGTGTTCTGTGTATTTGTTGATAAATTTAATAGCATCTGAAAGAATGTCAAAATAAAGTAAATGATTCTTATTTAGTTTTGGCCTCAAGGGAAGCTGAGAATTTTGTGATACGTCTATTAAGTTTATCAAATAAATAAATAGTTTTTCCCAATGACATTTATTATAGTATGCTTTAAATCTCAAGGTATTCTTAACTTTTTGAACAACAACAAAAATAAAAACTAATTTATAAATTCACTTCGGAAAATTTGAATTCGAAATAAGACGAGTTTCAAAACAAAAGGATGAACCTACGAAATTATGATTTTGAGTATTTAATTTCATGAAAACTTTTCTGTGTGTGAATAAAAATGTTTGATTTTTTTAATAATATTAATTATCTTTAGTTCTAAGATCTACACTAAGGAATAAATAGTATTAATTTACCACAGCAGACATGGAAATAATTAACATGAATTTTATAACGGAAGATTTCCCTTACAAATTTGCATTTAGGTATTCAATACATTTAATTAAATCTTAGAAGCAGGTAAGAAAAAAAAAAAGGAAAGAAAATTTACCTTTGAGTCGCATGAGACCTATGTATGGAAAGAAGAACACAATTCTTTGGATAAAATTTCCTATTTGTTCTATGAAAGGTGCACCTTTCAATAACGTGAAAAAGAAATTAAATAAAATTTAAGAAAATACCTCGAAAATTGCGAAAGACAGCTCTTGTCTAGATTAAACACCACATTTATATTTTAATTACTTCTAAGTTTTCTTCAAAAAAAAAAAGAAAAAAACTAATGAAATCCTGATCTTAAGAGCTTATATGCATATCGCATTGTGTAACGTGTGAAGCAGGTTTAAGCAGACTGTTGTAAATACACGATTTCAGAATTTTTCATCTTAAGGGAACTTTTATCCCGATGCGTGGCGACGAAAGCGATTAAATATATTTGCATTGTTAATGCTTTCTTTCATTGATCATGCAGCCTATAGTACTCTCTCCTAGTTTTTTCTTTTATCTCTTCGACTCTCTTATGCATATGCGGAAAAAAGAGCTTAGAGGAGTTTTCAAAATTTTTAGAGGGAATGGTTTCTATGGAGTTTGAACTTCATGATTGATGTTCGATTATTATGTACCGTAAAAAAAAAGTTACTTTAGGAATATTTATATCCTAATGTTTTTTTGCTGGTAACAATACATTTTGTTTATTGCAGAATAAATTTTTATAACAAAGCATATGTAAAATATATATTTATTTTTACCTTATTTATAACTGAAAGTATTTGTTTTTATTACATAAAACATAAGCTTTATGATTATTTGAGAAGTTTAATGAGGGTCATAAGAAACAATTGTTCTGCGAATTTTGTAATAACTTTTCTAAGATTTTTAATAATTTATGATGTGTGTGTGAGACGTAAAACATATACTTTAAGTGTTTTATATCGGAATTTGAAACTTTTTTGGAATTTTGAAACTACAGGTATTCATTTATTTGAGCCGAAGTTATACAATTTAATAATGTTTTAAAAATATATGTGATGGAATTATGTATTAAATTAACTATGTAAAATTTACATTTGTCAATTGGTTACATTTTTAAATTTCAGAGATAAAAATTAAGTGGTGACATGTAACTGGTTACTTAAGCCTTAAAATATCTGTATTCGAACACTCTTTGTCTAAACTTATATTTTTTGTTTCATAGTTTGATGTACCGAATATTATTGAAAACAATTTCCATCTATTGTTTTCATTTTAAACACCTCAATTTTATTTTGTTATTTGATTTAATTTTCACCAAGCTAAATAATTTCTAAATAAAGTACAATTATACTTGCATACAGTCAACCAAGTATTTTTTGTTTCCTAACAAAAATCATCCCTTAATTGTAATTACTGTGCGGGAAATTTTTTTGTAAGAAAATTAGGAATGGAACAATGCTGGTATGGACTGAATGTATCCTTTTACAGTCATTAACAATACTTTTTTTTACCATTTGGAACATATTCTTAGCGTATGTTGCATCATAACCAAAAACTCTAATGGGTTTGATTCCATAACATAACGAAAGAGAAATACACTTTAGAGCAACTTTCGAAATGCAATAAAATATTACTATTTCTCAATGCTATGACAAGAAGCAGCCCATTTGTATTGCGAATCCAAATGCTAAAATTATCTATTAAAATATTGATGTCTTGCTTGCTACAACAATATAGATAGCCTTTAACAGTTACTACGGCTGACCGCTTACCAGACCTTAACTAGTGTTTATGTAATACATGATTCAACACACTAATTTGGATTGTCTTGTGCGGTCATTTGTAATCGATTTGGGTTAAGTTCTACAGAAACCACATTCCTCATCGAAGATGACTTGAATCCATTTATCCGTGCAAGTCATATACAGTGATATAACTTCTAAGGATGCTGAAAATTATTATATTTCTGCGAGCAAACTTGTTTCCGGTTGAGTTGATTTTCTTAGAATACTTGGAATTACACCTAAATACATAAGATGTACGCATATTGTGAGTTCTTATATTATTGAAAAAAATTATTACTTATTTAAATAAATTTAACGAATAGTTAACCAATTCTTAGAAATAAAACGAGATTCTTTTTTTTAATCTTACTATGATACCAATTTATCGGAACAATATAATTTGAAAAATTATATATATAATTTGTGCTTATATATATAGTGTGCAGTTTCTGTTGGGAAATTTTCTCCGCTATTTCAAATTGCTTTGCGAAAAAAAGAAAAAAAATATTTTTATTAGAAACTCAAACCAATTCTTTATTCTTAAAAGAAATTATATCGAAAATATTTCATTTTAACAATGAATTGGTAATATTTTTTTAGGACATTATATTTTTGAACACTGGGTCTAAAAACTAAGAAAATTAAGATATTTAATCGAATTTCTTGAAAGAAACGTAAAATTAATGCTGACAAAGAAGCACATCTTTAATATAAATTACGTAAACATGCTTGTGCACGTGGGTTGTGAAATTAAAGGTATATGCTTTGAAGACGCGAATGTGCCAATTTTTATATTTTCAGTTTGGGCGCACATCTTGGTGAATTACATGGTGTGTTTTGCTGCATTCGGTAAAATTAAAGACCAAATGGTTAAAGTGAGTAATCACCAACGTTTGGACAACGGATTAAAGAAGTAAAATTTGTCGATAGACTTGCCTCAAAGGATGGTTGCCAGAGACTTTACTGTAACGTTACTTCAAGCATTATTGCTATCAGTGGAGATAATTTAATGAGACTGGATACGAAGGGAGAAGACTTGAGACAGAGCTTCCAAGAGCTTAATAAAGATCTATATTTATTTATTACAGCAAAATGCAACAGGTGAACAACAGCTGTACAGCTTTCTTTTGAATTTCATGTGATCCAGGAATTAAAGTTTCAGCAATAATTATTTTCAGAAAACTACGCAATAGAGGTCTTTTTGTAGGAAGATCTGAAGTTTGCATCCGGTTAACTTCTATGTACAGAAGATCTCATTTAGCATGGTGCAGAGATCTCGACATTAGAGCAGCAATTAGTGGAAGACAGTTCAATTGAGTGAGTTCATATTCAGTCTATTTGCTGATATTCGCTGTACATTCATCAGGTGGGAACCAAGAACTTGTAACATGGATACTCAACAATATACTAGATTGACACCGATTAAGCAATGGAAGTTTAATATTCTAGACAAGTATCTTGTTGGACGGGCGTACATACTTTCGAGTTTTCGATAAAGGTGCGGCGGCCTCTACCAAATGACCCATTTCCTATTAGGGAAATATTGACGTCTCAACGGTCATGTAGTTTCACGTGGGAAATGATCCTAGACCGGACACTCTGACGTTTATGTTCTAAGGCAAGTCAACCTTTGATCTTCCTTTATCCAGCAGACAGAGAGGTGACCGGCGCTGTTCCCCCACCAATCTCCGGCTTCAAAGTCTACCACGTGAAGGGTGACTAGGGCCAATAGCTGAGTAGTAATCCTAGCTACGCTCAAAAAGAAGTGATTCTGTGTCACGTGAAGTTGGGAATGACGTTACGTATTCAATCTGAAAAGAGACTCTCGACACACTACGCAGCTTCACAGATTCTAGAGAGACACTTCTACAAGCTTCAACACTCCACGAAGCCCCAGCATACTCCAATGGACTCTCCCTTCGATTGACTTCCAGATTCACTTGGACTCTCAGATTTACTGTGACCTATCAAGCTGACACCTGCGAGCATCCCAGTGTCGTTCTAACGCAGCCTTTCACAGGAACGATCCGGCTTTAACATCGACCTCAACAACGCTGCATCTTAGCAGTGCCATAGTCTTGCTGTGGCACTGCTAAGGATTAAGGGATGAAATCTTTATATATAATAGACTTTTCAGAAGTGCAGTTGACTCTGCATTCATTTTTAGGGATGAAAATGCTTGTTCTTGTAGGGCTCATCTGGCCAATAATTTTCTGGAATAGTAGGATTTTTGACAGGTAAGATATCCAGTCAAAATATCCAGACTTTAACATTATAGAGCTTATTTGAGAGGTTCTCTTTTTGGGGAATAACTGCAACTAGCCTTCACCTTAATAGAGGAAAAAAAGCTTTCCTGGAGTTTTTATTTTTTATTTTATTGAAAACAGTTATAAAACCTCTGTGCTCCACATATCACCCGAGGCTCACAGAAGTAAGTATTAATCATACATTTCAAAGCAAAGGATGAAAAAAAAAACTTTTGAGCCAAACTTTTTCCTGGAGGTTTGGGATCGACTGTCATAGGGTTTTGAGCACTGTCTCATTTAAGGCGTAAATTTATATTTTTGAAATCTATGTGATTGTGAGAAGGGACTGTAATCCTTATTAATCCATTTTTCAAAATCTGTCATCATTTTTCTAGACTTTCCTGCACTGACGAGTTGTACATACTATCACACATATGTATCATCAACTATTGTGCGGTATTTTTTGTATTATATAAACCTATGTATGTGCTTTTTTTTAAATCAAAATCTCTTCATTTGGAGATAATGAAATTAAAGTGAAAATTCTTTTCATTTTGATCTGCATGGCCATGTTAGCTAGGTGTTTAACTCTAGAAAATATGTTACAGATTATAAACCTTAATTAGTTGATTCTATAGCAACTGCTTTATAATCTAAGGTTAATTAAGAATCAAAAACTGTCATTGTTGTTAGTGCTTCTGCAGCTCACAGTTTTCACATTATCTGAAAAATTGTGGAGTGATGGCTAGCTCAATTATCACTCTCGTTGTTGATTTGGATTCAAAGTTTCGAGAAGCCCAATGCCAGTAAATAATTAGGATTCCATTAAGATAACAGTTAAGCAAAATCTAAATGCTATTCTTACAATAACTGGATAAGATGTGAAATCATATGTATAGACTTCGAAATTAGTTTACTAAAATACAACACATTTTATGTACAAAAAATGAAATTGAAAAATATTTCCACTTTACTTGTGAATGCATTGTTGTTTGAAGGGTAATAAATAAGACATTCAAATAAATCTTAGAACTTTTTCATTCATGGTTCATGTTTATATTAAATTTTTAAATATAAGAACTTGCAAAAGAGGGAGATACGTAAATCAAACTGTTTTTAATAACATTAAAGAACTGTGCATTCAATACATTTTTAATTAAAAAAGTGAATGTTAAGATAGTTTTTTTTTATTTTTTGAATAAAAAGAAAAGCAGAATCAATACAGTTCATTTTGTGGCTAGTGAAATATCCAAAGGAAACCTCTTAAAACTAAACACACATATTAGTCTTGAATTGTTTCCGCGTGTTTCTTTTTATTTTTAGTTTTACAGAGTGAAAGTGATAGTTGAGAATCTGACAAAATAAAATAAAAATTTACTTGAAGTTAAAGAAATAAAACAAAAGTAAGCAAACATGGGAAAAAAAGACCCAAAGCGAAAAAAAATCATAAAAGCAAACAAAAAAGTTTCTTTTTTTTCTCGAGGTAATTACAATGTATTGGCCTTTTACGGAAACATTTTAAAGGTTGGAATCCAATCAAATTCTTTAGTTAGTAAACATGTGATGGAGATTTGTAATTAAATGTCAAAGAACATCAAAATGAGTAAGACGATACAAATTGCTTCTGTTATGAAAACCTTCAGATTGTGGAAGTGTGTTTTTTGAAGCACGGTTTTATTAAACTTCCTTTTAATGAAGGAATAAAAATAGATTAGTCGAAGTCCAGATACTTTTTCCGACTTCATAAATATTGACATATCTCTCTTTTAAAATTTCCATTATTCATAATAAAAATATTTCACTCAAATACTTTGAGAAAACGACATATATTTTTCATAATGCATAAGTGCGTTAAAGCCTTATTTTAATGAGACTTCGAATTTTTTTTTTGTTTCTCATTTTTTTTCAGTCGATTTAAATTTTAATTTGATGTAATTGCTTTCCTCTATTTTTTATTAAAATATATTTTTTCACAAAGAGGTTATTAAATGCTTTTCTAGTTAATTTAGTAACTCAGGATGATATTTATGTTAAGATTTTTGTTTATTTAACTTATTTTGATAATTGCTACCATGTTACTGAAATTGCGTTTTTGAAAAAGTCGAATAAAGGTATATTTTCCATATTGAATCTTAGAAATATTACTTGAAAAACAATCATAAAATTAATGAATGCTACAGTAAATTAAAGCAGAAATTATTATTAGTAATTTCAATATTTATTTAGAGTTACTCATGTTTCTTTCAGTTAGATGTTGAAAATATTTTATTTTTTAATCAAAAGTAATAATTATTTCGGTACTTGCGTACAATCGGAACCATATTGGCGGCATTGAATAAAACCACAAGAAATCTAAAAATGAATTGCTAAATGAATATGGAGCACGAAGTCGAAAAATCCTATACCAAAAATAATAATTAGTTATAAATAAATAATAATCAATAAAAGGAAAAGAATAACTAATTTTTAATATTTAATTATTTTTTTATATTATATTATTATTATTAATTTTATATTATACTATTATTAATTTTATATTATACTATTATTAATTTATTAATTTTATATTATACTATTATTAATTTATTAATTTTATATTATACTATTATTAATTTTATATTATACTATTATTAATTTTATATTATACTATTATTAATTTTATATTATACTATTATTAATTTTATATTATATTATTCTAATTATATTACATACTAATATTCTTATTACATTTTATTATCTAAGAATTCGGTAAATCCTAGATTCGCTTTTAAGTATTCGAGCTCGCCATATCGATGAATGGTTAGGCTTAGAATGGCAACAAGCGGAGAAATATGAAACGAAGCACATGGTTGCGAGTTCAACGTCTACAATATGTGTGAAATTGATGTTGCCCCAATTTGGTGAGTTATCTTGAAAGTTGGCATGGTTGCGATAGTACGTAAGTACTGTTATTTCTGATATTATATCCTATATTTTGTTCATATTTATTTCCTGGGAAAATTAAGTAAGGTCAATGAGTTAAGTAATGTAATTGAGAGTAATAAGATTGTCCAATGATATCGAAAAAAATAAATTCCTTGAGATTCTTTTATAGATAAAAACTAATGTGAATGAAATCTAGAAAATATTCCAGATAAGTTTCTGGTATTGTAAATAATAATTCCACATAAATTAAGTTACTAGTAACTGACGGGTGATCCGCAGTAATTATTTTTGAGGAATAGCCTTAAGTATGATTAATGTATTTTTTGTATTGTGGAGGAAAAAAATTATGTTTAAACGGAATTTTAAGCAATAGTTATTTTGCTTATACAAGCGGTGCTAATAAAAATAGAAATTAAATGCTTGTTCGAATGAGAAATCTTCTATTGTTTTAAAAAATTACTGTGTAAGGAGAGTTAAAGTAGCAAATCCAGATAGATTTGAAACAGAAAAAGGCCTATAGTTTTTTTTGTCTGAATATACACTTTATATGAGTTATAGCAATTGTTTTTCTAAAAATGTTTTCAATTATAATTCTATATTTCATTCCTGCCTTTTATGTCAAAATTTAATTCTGTTGTATTAAAAACAAAAGTAATAAAAGTAGTTAACTCGCAAAGAATCGTCAGTAAAATTCTTTTAATGTATAAAGAGGATACAAAATTTTAATTAGAAAATATGTAGTCCAAGGACATATTTTCATATAGGTGTTGTTTGTTTTTTTGTCTAATATCGGAATCTTCATATTAAGGCTCGATTTCAAGCGTTTTATTAAACAGACCCCACAGTATCACGATAAAAGAGCTTTATAAAATCTAGCTAATGGTGGAAGAAGTTATAGAATTATTGTTATTACTTAAGCAATGATATATCAAATACCTATTTCGATAATTTACGGAACACAAATAACGTAATTTTCTTATAACACTAGGATGATATTCCATAGAAAGTAAAATGGTTTATTATGCTTTTAGACAAATATAATTGTTAAATTTAATACTGTATTTAACATTATAAATAGGAAATAAAATATTCATTTTCCATTTTTTTTCAAAAATGGAAATATTAATTTCCATTTTTCAATTTCAAGACATATTTATGTATTTTATGTAATTGACTTTTTTAATAAAATAGAGTAATTTTCATGATTCTAAATGGCTTAATAAAGCTATAAGTTTTCTCTTGATATGTATTCATTATAACTCAAAACATTTGAGAAGTTCAATAGTATTTATATTTTTTAAATCGGATGTATGAAAAATTAATTGTAATTTCATTAAAACCAAATACGTGGTTTTAGTATTTAATATTAAAATTAAGTTATTTATCTTTCTTTTTTCAAACTACTTAAATGGCAGGAATAATACAGTCGACATAGTAAAGGATTCATAACTAAGGATAGCGGGCTTACAACTTATTCGTTGAAAAACTGCTGCTGTGTAGTAGAAATTCTATATTTTTTCAGTCTGTGCCAATTTATAAGTGTATTCGTTACGCTGGTTATTCAAGTTAATTTTTTTCAAATAATAACGGGAAAAAAGACGCTTGTATAAATATTAATCTGATTACTAACATAATTCATAACAAATGTACTTAAAATATGTTTTGTCGTTAATATACAAAATAAATAAATAAATAAATAAATTTAGGCATTTAATAATGTTAAAAATCTTCAGAAATTTTCTTAGAACTCTAAATTATTATCCATAGTATTACTTATATTTTACTTTATTAACAATTTTTTTGTTTAATTAACTTTAGTTTTCGAACATAAAATTATATTATTCAATAATAAAATATGAAAAAAAAGTTAGAATAAATTTCCGTTTTAAGCTAGTGAATTACGGCGCTTCGGATATCTGACGTATACTTATAATTTCTTTGCTGCTATTTTAACTAACTCCAAGCAAATAGTCTACATAAAGAGTCAAGTAAGTGAATAACAAATAAAAAAAAACAACTTTTTAACACGTGATAGTAAGATATCTAAAAAACAAAATATTAAAGGCGAGGATAAAAAAAGATTATAGATAATAGATTTAAAAATAAGTTCATAATGATACAAAAATACCACAAAGCTTAAAGTATCTGTAAAAATGATTAAAGAAAAATGTTAAAAATTCTTCCTAAGTACTTTATTAAAATACTTTCGTTGCTTGGTAAAAAATGAAAACATTTTAACTTTGGGGCGAAAATATATAAAAAAAAAACTTATGTTGAAATTTTAAAAACAGCGAAAGAATGTTTCGGAGATAATTTTTTTTTTTAAAAATTAAGGTTTCATTAAGAATTATTTTTAAAAAATTCTTAACCTCTTTTACATAAAAAAAAATAAGTTAAATAACTTCCTGTTAAAATATCAAACAAGTTGATAAAAGAATAGAAAACGAAAAAAAAATTATATTGAGAGTGGTCAAGTGTATTAAAAAGACTGTAAAAAGCTGATGAAACTCATCTTGACAACTTTTAATATCATATACAATAATCGAAAAAAACCCAGCTGTAAACAATTCAAAAAACAGTTTCTTTAAGCAAAAAAAGAAAAAAAAACTGAGTTGGATATAATTAATGCTTAGTAATATTTATAAGTAGTTCTCTACCAAGGATCGTAAGCCTTAAAATTTATAGGAATAATAAACTTATAAAAATAAAAATACAACAGAGTAGTCTTATTCTAATATGGTTAGAAAATTAATGTTTTACAAGGAAAAGCAAAATCCTAACCAAATTTCTGCTTAAATATGCTATTTCAAAGATTGAGACGTGGCCGTGGTAGCCTAGTGGTCAAGGTTTCGGACTCGCGACTGGTGGCGTGTCATGAGTTCTAGCCTAGTACCGTTGAAGACCCACCATGAAGAGGGGACGATGAACGTTAAATCTTATAAGGGCCCAGAGTTCTCCCTTTGGTTATGGGGTGCCAGCTCAGGTGTCCTTCTCTTCACTTGACTATAGCTCAAAGTTACAAGTTCAGTCCCCGATAGCCCTCGTCCAGCTTTACAGTGCTACGTTAATATAACTCTTTCTCAAAGACTGTCTTTTTTGCTTTTCCTTTAGTAAAAATTGAAGCATATATAGCGTAGTTCTCTTTGATAAATTATTAATATATCTATCTGATATAATTTTCTTTTTACTTTTGATGATTAATGTCAAATTCATTTAGAAAATTACATATCGCATTGCATTCTTGCTTAAAAAATGTACTTAGTTTTATTTCTTTTTACCGAAATATTTTATTTTATAGACTGCTTAAGAATTCCAAAGTAATACTTTAAGAGCTTTTTATCAACTGTCACGTGCTAAGTTAAATAAAAAAGGGACATACTTAAGTCATGAGTTGAGTGATTCATAAAATTTATTGCCACGTTCCTAAATATCTAAAAGGATAATTGTGGTTCTTCAAGTGAAAAATTGAGGGCACTTTTGTCGTAAGACTTTACTCATCTGACCTTTATTTCCCTAAATAATTAGTCTGGAGCTCTTAAGATGCAATTATTTGCAGGGTAACCAAACAAGGCAGAATTTTACGCCATTTAATTGAAAGCAGCTGCGTTAAAAAAAGCATTTGATACTTATTTGCTGTTTTAGTTCAACGTACCGATGTTACGGACAATGTACAATAGTGTTCAAAATTAAGAGAATTTGCATATTTAGACAAATTTCTCGGAAAGTTCTCTCTCTGTTCAAGGAATAAAACTAATATTTTAAAACAAAGATGCACATTTTTAGCGCCGATTACATAAACGTACATGTGTTTGTGGACTGTACACTTAGAGGAAAACATTTTGCAGGCGGACGTGACAGTCTATATCAGGGGTGTCAAACTCGCTGCCCACGGGCTATATACGGCCCTTAACGAACATTTTTGCGGCCCTGCCAGTGTATATCGGGATACAATAACATACAATAAAATATCAAAATTTCTCCCTAATTAGGAAAAATAGTAGCAGAGAAGAGATGTCAAGTGTCAGGACGTAAACATTAATTTTTTCTTGTTTTTTTACTTACGTTTATTACATTATATTATTAGAAATAAACTTACTTTTCTATGAATATATTAATTTTTTTTGCGGTCCATCTAAAGTTAAACCTTATTTTCTTGACTCAGATTAGCTTTTGAGTTTGACACCCTTGATCTATATTTATTTCGGTTGCACTACCTGGTGACCATTGTGGTGTATTTTACAGCACTTGGGGGAATTAAGAGTAGAGTATGAAATTTTCCCTTTATATATGAGCCGTATATACATCATAGTATATGTACCACAAGTATAGTATTAGAATTCTTTTTATATTTTACAAACCTGTGTTGGGATCTAGTTTTATTAAAATCTATTCAGTAATTTTGGAGATAATCAACCCAAAGCGAAATTTTTCTTAATTAAAAAAAAAGTAGGATTCTTAAATTTTTAAAAAAGAAATAAGTTCTTTATTCTTACTCAAAAAGCCCTTTATGAGCGCAATGTCTTGACTAAATGAACATAAAAACAATAGAATTAACCCTCCAAGCGGTCTGCACGTAAAATTCCGCCATTCCAGAGATGCTTTTTCTGCCTTCAAGCAAGATTCGCAAAAGCGGCCGAGCCGCATTCTTAAAAATACGGCTCAACCGCTTTTGTGAACCCCACCTGAAAGCAAAAAATATGTACTTTGCATTTTTGAAGCATCTCCAGAATGGCAAGACTTTAAGTGCAGATCGCTTAGAGACCGTTAAGAATTTTTTTAACATTTAATATATAAAAATTGTTTTCACTTTTCCTGTTAAAAAGTTTGTAATAAAAGGACCCTTGCTTTTACAGAAGACCAATAATTTAGTAACAAGTGTTCTTTCGAATTGCTTTGCTCAGTTTAAAAATTCTACTTGGCATTGAATTGTGCATTGATTAGATTTCATTTTGTAAAAAATTGTTTCAAATGACTGAGTACATTTTTAAGCTCAAGGACGGATTCGCGCAGTTTTCTTTCTCTATATATTCGTCGAACGAGCATTGCTTTGATATTTTCTACATGGTTTATAACATAGCTTTTGGCTGGCTTTAGCAAAACGCGGATATTGTTAAAAAGGAACCAATTTTTTGCAGTATTTGCTGTGGGAATGAATGCACTATCTTGTTGGTATATGTAGTCTTCTTCATCTTAATGTGAGGCATAAGGAAGAAGATCAGATCCAACAAATGATCTTACTTCTTTCTTACAAGTGAAGTCAAGTATTTCGTGTGAATACGATGTTTGTGGTAATATCTTACAAAAAAAATACAATGTAATCGCTGTACTAAAACTTGATTGGTATCTTCTGAGCAAATTGGTGTTAAGTGAAAAAAGATATTACAGAACTTTACTGCTGCATCGAGGATTATACCAGTTAAAATCATTAAATTAGTTTTTTCATCTTAGTCAACGGTTTACCACATCATCAAACTTCATCCTTCTATTTGGAGCATTGAGTAAAATTTTTCATCATCCTTAAGATTATGTACTAATAGTCATCCATAATCGTACTAATAATACTAATAATAAGTAGTACTAATATGCATAGTCAAATTGGGACCATTAAATTAAATTTCTTCTTGTTTGAGAATATGACAGAATTACATTGGGAGGTCCATGGATACAATCCAATCACTCGACTATGTGTAATTTTGAAATTTCTAATGATGTTTTTTCTTATCGATCTGAAAAATTCTGGACCTTTTTATGCTGCTGTACACAGTTTACCAAGAGACTTGTGTTAGTCCTGTTTATGTTTTAGATCATTGAAATTCTTGCTCCTTTCTCTTAAACTTCCGGAAATTTTTCTTAAATTACGATAAATCAGTTATTTTGGTCGACCTATCTTTTTGGAATTTTGACAGTCTGGTTTTTGTAAAATGCTAGAAACAACTTTGGGATCAACTTTATGCATACGAGCAATCTCTCGTACACTTGTACCCTCATTTTTAAAGGCTTATATATATATATATATATATATATAGTCTTATTCTTTTTTAAAATTATTCTACGATATTATTCTAGGCATTCTACAAAAGAAAAAAAGGAAGCTATAATGTACAAAAAAAAAAAAAAAAAAAAAAAAAAAAAAAAAAAAA
>BMAV01016026.1:0-23075 GCA_019973955.1 Trichonephila inaurata madagascariensis | reverse complement strand
GGGCCTCAATCTGACTATGTCAGACAGGTGGCATGAGCAACAACAAAATTGAATTGTATCTCTCTAAATATAAAAATAAAGTTTTTCATAATGCTGTAATAAATTTATTGTGTACTATCTCAATAATACCAACGTTCAAGATAATTTGACAAATTAGCAACTCCAATTTCACATGTGTTTTACACGCTGAATTAGCAATCATGTGCTTCGTTTCGTATAATGTCGTCAATACAGTTGTGATAGTACATTATTGCAAGCTCTTGTAGAAAAATATCGCAACGATTGCTTGGACTGGAATCATTGCGGGAGAAGAAAGGCATTGTCTCATACAAAGACTTATTAATAATCGGCATTTTTATTATATTGTACAGAGTGCATATCTGAATTAGAAATTATTTTTGATCCAATAATTACTACATTGAGTAACTCAATTTTACTACCGAAATGAGTTTTTGTTATACTACTTATATATATAAAAATTACTTGGAAGTGATCAAGGGGTTGAACTTTTTGGCCATTAAATTTTATCTAAAAATTATCGAGTGGAAACTATATTTTCGAGAATATAGTTTCCAATAAAATGGGAATTTTTCTTTCCACTTAATGTTGAGAAAATTGTCAAAACTGACTTTTCATTTATCTTTTAGGTTTTTCTAACTCAATAAGAACAAAGTATACACAATGTAGTTGTTTAGAATTATATCTTAAAACTAAGTATCTGAATAGAAAATCTTATAAAATTTTTTTGCAGTATTATGTTTCAAAAACAAAAATTAAAACTAAAGAACGAAAAGTGACAAGGTATAATTATTTCTTAGTGAAACCTTATTGTAGATAAATTTCGGAAGTATCAGTGTTAAATAATCATTTAACTGACACAATGATTCTTTGTTTTTTCTATCTTTTCTTAAAATTAGAGTCAAATTAGCTTAAGTATTTTAGTGATTTAGCTGATATAAACCCAGCTACAATAATCCATATTATTACAACATTGTAAGTGCGAAAGTTTCATACCGACAATTCATCTTAGATCCAGTTATAAGAAATTATAATGCAAGTTTAAAAAGAAAGCTTAAGAGATTAAATCTAAAGATAAATACTCTTAAAAGCTATTCATTAGTTATATCGAAATATGGACAGAATACAAAAATTTAACCTAGTTTCTCTTAGAGTAATATTTTTTGAAGGAGCAGAACTCATATTTAAGATTTAACACCAATGTATCAGTGCTGCTAAGTTACGAAAGTAGAATAATACATTTAGCAAAGTTTTTTGTCATTAAAATTCTTTATATAATGAAATGCATAACACCTTTGATTACTTACAAGATCCATTAACAATTTGTTGAATTTGTAACTTATGCTGAAAACATTGTAATTCGTATTCCGAAACTCTCAAGATTTTTGAAAATAAAATATTTCAACCCCACATTTGGCTCCACAGCTTGATCTGAGACTTCCAACACAATATAATGCACATCCAAGATAAAATATTAAGATTATTAACTCTCATAACAGATAAGTGAGTAAAACTTTGTATTGTTTCAACAAATTGTTCAAGGTATTGAAGGGAAGTTATAATAATTTGAAAGAAGCTCAAAGTTTTTAACCATATCTTTGTTAAAATTATGATTTCTTTGCTACCGTTTCGAGCAGCTGTAGCTGAGTATAATCATGATCACGAGATCGTGACCGGCGTTGGTGCAGTCGAATCAAGAATTCGAATTTAGTGCATTTTCCCTCCATGTAGAACAGATGTACCCAAACTTTTTTGTCTCATAGACCCTTTTCCATGTTTTTTGGTTTGGGGTAGACCCCTACTTACCTAATATTAAAGTTTTGCAAATTTATCAACTTAAATGTGGTTTTTCTTACAGCTGGTAGAGGGCTACTTACTGTATAAAAGACTTACATTTCTAACTGAAGGGAATTATAGTGTTTAAAACTTAAGAGACACACACTTGTTAACTAATTAAATTAAAATTTAATTAATACATAAAATAACTGTTACATAAAGTAAGTGAGTAACAAACAAATGCTTTTAATGGGATGGATGAAAAATCTGGTGTTTCGAAAATTGCTGTGTGATATGTGTTTCTAAACTTTGCTTTAAGATCTTCGTTAGGGACATATTCCGATCAGTTCCTTTTGTAATCTGACATTTTTTTTTCTTTTCATATGACCATATTAATTCATTGCCTACTGTGATATGACCACAGTAAAAGCATTCTCAAACCTAGTTTCAAAATCTGAATAAAAGGCATTTAAATGTTGGTCATAGGTTAAAACGTCATTTTCCTGGCAGACTGTCTGTGACTAATTGAGAAACTGGGAAAATTCGGGACATCCAGTATTATACTTCTTAGCTTAATTCTAGAAAGAAATGCTGAAATAATGGTCTCTGTAATTGCAAATTAGCTTAATTAAATTTAGTAAATAAATCGGTTAAATAGATGTAAATCTGGTTTCCATTTGATTAAATTTTCTTTTCAAATTAAAGTCACGATCTGGTTTAATGAGAGACACTATCACGCGTAGTCCCTCATGTACACCTCATGGACCCCGAAATTATTTTTTCGCTGATGTGGACTCCATGCAGGTCGTCATACACCCCTAGCGGTCGATATAGACCACTTTGGGAATCACTGTGATGCACGTTAAATCTTTTGTCGAGTTTCAGATTTCTCCTGTTGGTGTGGTGTAGAAATTTAAAGAGTAAGGCAGAGAGTAAATGTCGTTTTTTCACTTGAGCGTGATTCAAGGTCCGGCACCAAAAGCACTTTTAATTGCGACAATAACCCTTTCACAACTAAGAGGAGTATTTCCCCTTATTTTAAAACTGATATCGTTGTCGTTAATTACAACTTATGTGTATATTTTGCACAGCACATGTCATAATATAACGTGTTTTTTTTCTTCAATGGGCTACATGTTGACGTGAGTGATAAACTTCGCACTGCAGCTATACGAGAGCTTTCGGCGACGGAAATCGTAATTTTGAACCATGGTCAAGTGACGAGGACGACACTTGAGCTGACACCCCCTCTTCTAACTACCACACGACACCAACGGGAGGACGTTTGAGCTCTCGACAGATTTAACGCGCATCGCTCCCCTCGTGGAGGGTCTTTAGTGGTACTGGGTTCGAACTCGTGACAAACCAACAACGATCCGATACCTTGACAACTAGGCTACCGTGGCCACGCTGCGTGTTGGCAGTTAAGCATTTGAAGACAAGACATATCCCAAAAAGTGAGAACCGTATAAATGGTGGCATCCTCTAGTGGTGACTCCAAATACCAAGCTTTTGACGCTTGAATTTATTCAATTCAAGCTCTCGTAGGATGCTAAACATTGCAATGATTTAATTTTGTCGAGAGTACTAGAACCAAATTAATACTCAAGGGATTTTTTACATGCCGCATAATAATATGACATGCATGCCTATGATTTTCCCATCCAGAAAATCCATCGACTCTGGCCGGGATCGAACTCGCAACCTTAGGCTTATGAGGCGGGCACGGTACCTCTAGGACACCGAGCCGACTCATAATATGATGTACACCGAACGCTCTATTACGGGAACAATAAGAATAAAAACTGTCAAATCAATTTTATCCAATGATAAAGCATTCTTGTACTGTATTCTGTTATTATTTCAGCTTATTGTGTCGTGTAATCATATCTTACTGTGTTTTCTCGCATGTTTTATGTATGTTTACATGTTTACAGTTTTATGTAATACGTTAATATATATATTTTCCCACATGTAGATTTGTGCAATAATAAAGTATATTTAAGGTATCCGCGACTACATTCGGAACTGTTATTTTGCAAAAGCGTATAAATGGATAATTTTTATGATATTTAGTGTCACTTAGATTAGAATACATGTATAAAATTGTTTTAAGAATATTATTACAGTAAAAAACTATTTAAATGCAATATTTTAGCAAAAAATGAACATAGAATTACCTATTTTCAAAATGCTTCTATAATAATAATAATTTACCTATATACAGCTCCAATCTCTGTAAAGAGTCTTAACTAGCATTTTTGAAATATATAACTTAGCAGTGAACTTATCCATATTTTAATACAACAGAGTAGAGAAATTTTAAGAAAAAAAAAAAAAAAAAAAAACCGACAATTATTTCAATTGGTAGTAACTCTGAAAATAATGTGAATTTTTCAAAAATCCTAATTCAGGCCCTCTGGAGAAATCTTTGCTCTATATAAGAAAAATATTATTATAGAAGCATTTTTCATCAAAGGAGAGTATTTTGAAGATAGATAATTCTAAGTTCATTTCTTGCCAAAATATTGCACATAAATAATTCTTCATTCTACTCTAATATTCTTAAAACAATTTTATACATATATTCTAATCCAAATGACACTAAATATCATGAAAATTATCCATTTATACGCTTTTTTTAAATCACGGTTCTGAAAGTAGTCGAATACCTTAAACAAACGAAAATAAATGTCTGATAATGAAAAGTAATTCTATGGGAATAGTTCTATTCTATTTCCATAAAATTCCGAAAAACTACGCATTGTTATGTATTTTTCTTATATTATTTTATGTCTAAACAAACTAAAATAAGCAGTTAAATACTGTTATTTACTCTTATTAACATCTTATGGTCATGTAAGGGTTAATAAATAATCAATCATTGCCATTTGGAAGAAATAGTGGTGGTATAGTTTTCTTTTTTTCTTTTATCAGTACATGAAATAAAATTTTCTTTAGAGAGAACTAAGAAGTTCTGATAATCTTTTTCTTAGATAATTTCTCTGAAATTAAACTATGATAGCCACAAAAAATGCTGTAACGTAATACAAGTAAATGAGTAAACAAATACATTAGACAATAGCTTCAAAATATTTTGCGTTGCTAATTCTAGTGAAATGATAAACTTTCAGTTGCCTTTCTATAAGCTACGTTATGTGGTATTTCTAATTAATAAGCTAATTAAACGCAAATTCTTTACTTTATTTGATTCTTTTACTGCTCTTCAGAGAATAGATCTCTATTTGGGAAGAAATCCCACAGGACAAATTTACGAATATTACCTTTATTCTAAATGACGTTTTATGTTTTTTTCAATCTCAATTCATCTGAAGGCAGCAGTATTTTGGACGTAAATTACTAGTCACATAACAGTAGCTGAATTATTAGACTTCCTTTATAATATAAATCTCTAAGGAATAAATGGACGAACATTCATTTCTTTTTACCTTTTGGGAAAAAAAAACAAAACTTTTTCTCCTTTTTAGATGAAAAGAGATTTCAAAAAATAATCCCCAGTGCAAAACAAAGGATTATCAGAGTTCGCAAAAAGAGGAGAAAAAAAATTCAATATTTTTTGTTCATTGTGATGCAGAATACCGCGAAACAAAGCAGGATTTTCTCTTGTGGATTGATGGTTGTTGCGGGAAAAATATTGTTGTTTTTATGCCTAAAATAATAATAATCGAACTTGGGATGTTGATTTTAATATGTAAAATTGGATCCCTGGCGTCTTTGCAGGAAAATTACAAAAAAGTTGGAAAATTATAAGTCAATATAGAGTTAAGGATATTGCTTCATTTTTCAAAAATGAAAATCAGCGTTCAGGTAATCCGTATTAGTTGTACAGCAGAAAAATAGGTATAATGAAATAATCCAAAACGATTGCATTTTTTTTTCAATTTTAGCAATTTCACTAACATTAATTACATATCTGGTTTTATTTCATATAGCATACAAATCTCCAGTCTCTTCGTTAAGGCTACACGGTACACTTTTTCAAAATTTTTTTTTAGAGACAGCTACAGTAAAAATAATTGGTGTTTCATATTTAGATTATATTATAAAGCTGATTCTGTAAGTAAAAAGTCAGTTTAACCAGCCATTATTTTACAATTTTAAAAAATTAGGAATTTTTTTTGAAGTTTTTTCAAATTCTTATTAAGTATTCAATTTTTAAAATTTTTTAGTCATTTTAAGTTATTTAAGGTTATTGCAAACAAAAGTTAGTATGGATTTGAAAATCTATTCTCTTGTTGATTTTTAATAATTATTTTTTTAGAAAAACCTGGAAAAAACACGAAAATTTTTAAAATATCAACTTTAGCATTTTTTAGAAAAGTAACTAGAGATCTCAGCCCTAAATCCATACTAAATTTTATAGAACATATGTTTGGGAGTATATACAAAAAATTTAAGATTCTATCTTGAACAGGAAAAAAGCCTTAGGGATTAGAAAACACTTATATCTTCAAAATGGAAAGTCTGAGAAAAACGCATTTAAAGTTTGTAAAGTCATAACACAAAAATTTATAATGTCCGTAAGGCTGTAATTTTTTAATATGTTATTTTCCACTGTATGTTCTGCATTAAAACACTATTTTAATTAAATAGGACTGAAAATAATATTTTTAGTTCAAAAAAAATATTTTTGCATAATATTAATAGCATTTGTTAAGACTTCAGTTTATTCAGTTTTATCTTAACCTAATATGTTCACAAAAGTTTTGAAACACAAAGCATTTATGTACAAAATAATAATGATACTAAATTAATCTCTAAAAATAGTCAGGTTTGCTCATAATGTTTTATCTTTTTCTGTTTTAATTTGGGGCAGTTTAGGAAGTTTTAGCTCTTGTCGCGCGCGCGTACGACTTTAAAATACTAAAATATAGTACTACAATATGTTTAGAATATAATCTAGTTTGATACATCAAAAGGAAATATTCAATTATATCTGCAATATTTGAATTCAGAATACTTGTATTCGGAAGTCTAACTGCAGAATCAGCAGATGACCTATTTTTAGATACATCATTTTCACAGTAGTATTACATCTTTCCGAAATATTGTTTCTCACAGAAACCTGAGAACGCATTTGCCATGGCATTTTCTCTACAGGAAAAAATAATGATAAAGCTTTTAAGTTATATAAACTATTTTTAAAGCAAAAATTGGCCATGAAATTAATTTTAATTAATTAATTAGAACTAAAAAAACTGAAAATATAATCAAGCAGAAATTATTTTAGTAATGAAAATTGAATATATTATATGATATTTTAGATATATAGTTTTAAAATGGAGATAATATGTTGAATTGGTTTTTGATCTTGATGGCAATACAATTCAACTATTTTTGATTATTTTTACTATTTCGTAAGGCAAAATAAATTATAATCAAATATTATAGAAAATTATACAAATTAAAACAACACACACGCACGCGCACACACCTACTATTATTGCAACGTGCCCCTACAACTGACAAAACATTCCAGCGACTGTAGTAAAAATTCAAATTACAGATTAAGGTTAAGGAAATTGCACACATTTTCTGTCTAAAACTTATCTAGAAGAGAGGTGAGGGCTTTTGATGTAAATTTTTTACGTCAAAGCCTTGTGAGTTTTTAAAATTTTTGAATGGGAAATATGATTAAATTATAAATTATTTTTTAAATTTTTGTATTATGCTTAAAATTAATAAAAGTATGATAAGATTCCACAGACTTCAGCAAACAATAATTACACTTTTCAGAATAAAAAATTTCTAATAGCATCTGTTTCATTTCGTATAATACTAGAAGGTTTAATAGTTTCTTGTTATCTTATAAACTTTAATAAAAAACGTTAACCGCGCGCGCTTTTTTGTATTATATTTCACTATAAAATATAGCCAATTTACTTGATATAAGAAAATGTAGACATGTAAGTATTGATAATAAGTATAGAATGAAGGGGTTTTAAGGGTATATGAAGCACTTGAGGCATAGAAATAAATAAATCAATACTATATTTTGGTAGAATTTTTGTAATTAAACGAAGTTTATTGTTCATATTAAACAATCGAATTTTTTTTAGTTTAACACGCGAGTATCGATGTAAAATATTGAAAGTACTGGTAAACTTCCATTCATCAGCTAAAGCTGAGTTAGAATACTCTGTAAAGCAATTTTTAATAAAAAAAAAAGAGAAAAATTTATCGATATAAGCTAAAAAGTAATTAAGTTTATTGTTTTATGCACTGCATATATTAACCAAATAAAAAAAACTCTCTTATATTAATACTCGCACATAAATTTGCAATTTGTAAACACTTAAAAAATTAACAAAAAAATTACTTGTACTGGATAATATATCTAGAGAACATTGGAAATATTAGTACCTTACTGCAAATTTATTATAAAAAAAAGCAATTAAAAGTAACTCAAAACTAAAAGAGAAAATACATTTAAAAGGCACCAATTTAAATACTTCTGATATATTTGCCAAATTTAATTTTTAATACAATAATTCCTTACGAGTAATTAAGTCGCTGAGTAAAACTTTTGGCTAAATGAGATAGAGTACAAATGTGGAAATCGTAATTCTTTTTAATGAAGTAAACAAAATTTATAGTCATTGAAAGTGAAGATATTTATGAGTTTTTATAGAAGTACTTATGCGTATTACAAATAACTAGCACACATTATGAAACAAAAGCTCTCTTTTATCATTTTCTAAGTAGCTTTTCAATTTTTTCAAAACTAATGAAAAATATATAATTTGCATAGTTTTCTTAAACGATGAAAGTGATAGAAGCCATAGCCATAAGACATTTTCTTGAAAAATATGCTCTTATTATTAAGAATAAACTATATTAAAGTTAATTATATTAATGATAGTCTGGAATTTTTTCAACCGAGTTTGTGTGTGTGTTGGGGGGTATTAAAGTGTTAAAAGATAGTTGTTACACAAATTGATTACTTACTAGAAAAATAAATTTGATAGTTTTTTTTTAAGTATAAGCTCTATGCTTTTTTTCAGCTTCTGACAAAACAAAATAACTGCAAATATTGAGCATTAGTGGATAATTGGTCTGTTGCATTTAATTGTTAACTTTTTTGTAATGTTTTAGTTGGATAACTGTAACGATGATAAAGTTATGGAAATATTCAGTTTCGCGTATCTTGTGTATATTTATATTAATTTATTTTTTAATATTTTTCGCGCAGAATTTTGATTCTTTTGCAAGTAGGTATAGGCAGCCCACATAAAAATGTGCTTTACATTATTGAACTAGTAAAATTTATGGATGCTTTACATAACAAAATTCATTCGTAATTTAAACTAAAACTAGTGTAATATTTAAGAATTAATAATAGTTAATTCTTAGACAGTCATTAAAGTATTGCTATCTTTTTTTTTTGTTTTTTTGAACTGAGTGTGAGCTATTCTGACAGCCGCATTTGAATAATAATTTTATTCGAAGACTTTTAATCATATTTTGATTTATAATATTTGACAAAGGTTGCTAAAGGACATTGAATCCTTTTTAACTTGATACATAAATAAACATAATTTTCTCACTTAGTTTTAGAAAAATGACAACGGAAAGAATTATGAATATTCCTGCTCATCAATAAAGGTTTGGTGTAATGGTATCTCTTCAAATTCATGTTTTTGAAAAAAACACGCGCGTATCAAATCAAATCAATATTAAAAATATATAAAATGAACAAAAGTATTAGTTTATAATAAAATATTAATGACTCACTCTCCGTAAAATAATGTACTTTTTTTTATTAGAAACAGTAATCTCTAACACTTAAATCGGGATTGTAGTTCGATTCTAAACAATTATCAAATAAACCCAACATTAAAAATAAATATATTTAACACATTTATTTTAATTTCCTGTTTATGCAATACAATACACAATCTCCATATCTATATTTAAAATTAAACCATGATGAAAGTTACATTTATCGTTGCTTTAAAAGCAAATCTGTCTGTTGAAAGATAGAATATTAAATCAACATTGCTAGTTTTACAAATAAAATGGATACAAGTAGATCTTAATGATTTGATGGCAAAAAAATAGTTCATTCATATTTCACCCTTAAATGATGACGATAGCGAAAGCTCTTGGTCGTGAATAAAAATCTAATCTAGCTATTAAAGCGGGTCTGTCGTTTGAACCGGAGAAATATTAAATCAAAGCTAAGTGCGAACACAGGAGACGAGCTTCAAAACTTCAAACGCATCGCTGCGTTTAGCCGACTGCGACAAAGAGCTATCATTTCCCACACCGTCATGCTGCTACTGACATCGACGTTGCCTAGCTGACAGAACAAAGGATAGGAATGTAAATTATTAATATCGGAGCCCGTTTTCCGCTACTTGATTTGGCGTCGTCACACTAATCGCTACCTGACAACACAGCTTCACATTTATTCTGAATCGAGCCGACCCAACTGAGTTTCTGCTCTACCTGAAATTTTGTTCCTTATTTGCGAAAGGTATCAGATATTCAGAAGTTGCGAATGCATGCGGAACAAATTCTTCCAACGGTTCTCGAACATTAATACTCTACAGAAAGTTAATGATGATTCCATTCTTCTGCGAGATTTTACCTTAGTTAATCTAATTGAGAAAGGAGTAGGTACGAGCGAAATCCTGTAAAACTTCATCTCTATAATAAGCTTGAGTTCGCCTCTAGGTTAGGCGACTTGGAGAGTAATTGGATGATTGAGTACTTGAATCAGAGACTTTCATAATCCGTGCATCCATATATTTTAGAATTTTCATTTCGTTTCTAAATTTGGATCGTAAGCCATTAGTTGTGATACAAAGTAAATTGACTATTTTCATGCAAATAGAAATTCTTAGTAGATGGATATATACATGGATGTCTTAGATTGAAAACGGCATTAAAGAAAACAGGTTTTAAAATAGATTTCCAATTATTGCTCTGAAGAAAATTTTGAAATTGTTTTAATATAATACATAATTTTTAGTATTCTTTAGGTACATTTATACGTATAAAGATTTTGATTTTATTTTTGTAAAATTTAATTGTTTAAAGCTGTGAGTAACAAAATTTTCTTTTATTTACATCTATGCATAAATTACAAAAAAATAAATAAAAAATAACTGATTGACAATAATATTGTAAACCACACAGTTTGAGGGATTAAATTCTATTTCTCCTACAATACAGATGTCCACTGGAGTAGTCGAGTGATTATGACCATGAAATGGCCTATGTTATTTCCGTCGAAGGATGGGTTTGACTCCTCTCTGGTGCCCCTAAAGACCCACCGCGTAGAGTGGCTGATGCATATTTAATCTTTTGAGACTTTAAGTCCTCATGTTGGTGGTGTAGAAGTTTGGAGAATGTGGTACCAGCTCTAGTGCGATCCTCGTGTTTCGATAAACTTCAGATTTACAAGGATCTTTGCTAATTTTTCTCGTTTTCTCTGGATAGATGCATATTTTCTTTGAAAAACGTGGATGAGCGAATGTTCAACAATCGTAACTTACCCTATAATATCAGAGCTGCACCATCGAAATGGTAACATTCCATTAAGGTTCGAAGAAAGATTTCGCATTCCAGATTATCTCCAGATGTAAAACACTTAAATGTTAAATGATAAACCAAACCTTAACTCATAAAAGAAAAGAATGTAGAATTGTTGATAAATAAGTTTCTGCGTTCTTTGACGAATTAATGCAGGGGTGACCAACCTTTTTAAGAAGAGTGACACTATCTGATAAAAAACAACAACAAAAAAATGAAGTGAAACAATGTTATTTATAGGCTTATTATATATATATATGGGATTTTTAAACAATTGGCACACACATTTGCCTAACGCAAGTTCTAAATAGTGGAAAATTAAAAATATTATAAGTAAAAAAAAAGTACAATACCCTAGGTTTCATTGTTTTAAAACTTTTTACAGGTTTGAATCAGTTAGGATAGGTATAAAATAAAAGTGAGCAACTTGAAACATTTAATTCTAAATAATCATTAAACAAACAGTACTTGCTTAAGGCAGTTTTCGGTTAATGTTAAAGAATAGGACCCGAATTCGGAACATTTTTTCAGATATAAAAGAAATGAAAAAATAATATGATATTCTAGCTTCATTATCGTTTAGAGAGCAGAATTTTTTTTATCATACTTCCCATTTTTAACCGAGTTCATTCTTTTTTTTCTGGTATAAAATGTGTTTCGCATTTTTTATCCTATACTGTAATGTTAAATGGGCTTTGCCTTCACGTATTAAAACAAAAAATAAAGTATTCATGGAATATTTTGAAATTTTTAAAAACACTATATTGTTAACAGAGGTACCAGTTATAATATTACAAATTTCCATGGAAATTGGGTCATTTTTCTTTCTGAAAATGTGCTTCGCATTTATTTAGAGCTCTCGTACTTTTACCGAAGACAGCCTTAATGTAGCTTTTGATTTGTGGCTTTCTTACCAAATCATTAGTTCTTAAAGATGCTGACAACTAGGGTAAGAAAAATACTATCTTTTCCCTGTAATCTTAAGTTTAAATTATTTAAATATCTCATTATTTCGGTAAAATCCGATAGCCAGTCTTCATTTTTGAGTAACAAGCACTCACTGGGCAGTCCATTGTTTTCTTCCAGATATTTCAAAGCACGTTCCCTCAAATTTTAAATTTCGCAAGTGCACCTCCTCTGGAAACCCAGCGCACACAACAATAAAGAAGTATTTTCTACGCGATAATCTATTCTACTGTAATTCAATTAATAAGTATATTTAAAATAAATTTTGAAGCAATTATTTTTTGTCTAAGCCATCCACATTTCAATATAAAATTGTAAAAAAAAATTATTATCTTTTAAGATTTTTAAAATTTTTCAATGTCTACGCGTGCCACTCCACCGTGCTACACTGTGGCACGCGTGCAGCGGGTTGGCCACCCCTGAAATAACCCTTCATCTGCCGACGGTACTTATAAGTACCACTCACTTCAAACTTAAATAGAATAACTATTTTTACGAATATTCTAACGATATTCACACACACAGCAGGAATATTCTTCGAAATCCACTCTTCCAAGATATATAGCCGCATATGGGTTCTATGAGGAGTATTTTAGCGGGGAAGGCGAATAGTTTTAGAGCATATATATAAATTGCGTTTTCCGCAGACGGTGTTTTCATCGGACTGCGAAGATTGTCATTTTTGTCCCGAAAAAATAGTTAAGGTATCCGACTACGTTCGGAACCGCGATTTTGCAAAAGCGTAAAAATGGATACTATTTATGATATTTAGTGTCACTTAGATTAGAAAATGTACATAAAGTTGTTTTAAGAATATTATTTCAATAAAAAATTATTTAAGTACAATAGTTTGACAAAAAAAAATGAACATAGAATGACCCATTTTCAAAACATTCTACTTTTGTGAAAAGTGCTTCTATTATAATAATATTTTGCCTGTATATAGCTCAGACCTCTGTACAGAGGCTCAACTAGAATTTTCGAAATATATAACTTAGAAGTGGGTTTATCCATAATTTACGACAACAGAGAGGAAAAATTTTCAGAAAAAAACGCTGATAATTATTTCAAATGGTTGTAACTCTGAAAATAATGTGAATTGTTCAAAAATCGTAGTTGAGCCTCTGTATAGAGGTCTGAGCTATATACAGGCAAAATATTATTATAATAGAAGCATTTTTCGCAAAAGGAGAACATTTTGAAGAAAGGTTATTTTAAGTTAATTTTTTGCCGAAATACTGTATTTAAATAATTTTTTTTGTCAAAATGTCCTTAAAACAATTTTACACATGTATTCTAAACTAAGTGACACTAAATATCATGAAAATTATCCATTTATGCGCCTTTTTAAAATTACGGTTCCGAACGTAGTCGGATACCTTAATGTCAAATTTTAAGTGTTTTATTTTGTTTGTAGATTAATGAAGACCTTAAAAAACAATCTGACTATTTATTTTAAGTGAGCAGTGTGTATAATTAATTTTACAGTTGAATACCTTTAATTAATTAACTAGCTCTAACTAATTAAATTTTTCAAAGTTGAGTATTTTGTTTATGTAAACCCCTTAATTTTCAATGTAGAGATCCAAAAACAATATTGCATGAAAAAAAAACTGCAGTAAATCATAATGCGGTAGATAAAGGGTTAAAGTGATCCCTATTTTGTTTTGAAAGCAATGAAGCAACATACATAACATAGTTTTATGACGTAAAAACCTTTTTCATTAAGCCTTCTGTGCACAGTTTACCGTGATACAACAATTCCAATAGGTGCTGCTGAATAGGTGCTCCAATAGGTGCTCTGAACTAAACTGCCGTGCATTAAACTTCCTATTGCAACTTCTAGTTATTACCATATATCGGTCTTGAGGAGCTGTCGTTGTACGCGCTTACTAACTGGTCTAGTCTTTCTTCGAACAGTTCCAGATTTCTGAAATTGTTTCCATATGTGGATACTGTTTGGAAATTATCACACATTTCGTTTCTTCCGTGATTGTCTTCCCTGTTTCTAAGCGATCGAGAATTCACCACTTCAAGAATTCTTCCAAATTGTACTTCGTATCTATAACAAACTTCTGTTTTTTGCCCTTAGACAAAAAATTCACAAGCATTATATTTCAGAAATTCACTAAGATATTTTATGCATTATAAGTACTTAATTAAACGGCGGATGGGGTAATACCTTAGTTTTCAAAGTAAAACTCGTTTGATCCCTTCTGATAGTATAATGCTATTTACACTCGTCTTTCATACATTTCCTTCAAATATGTAAAATGTATTAGATCGATGAAATATTTTACAGAATATCATTATTTTTGGGTATGTTTATATATTTTGAACATGAGTATATATATAATATGCGGGGTGGATGAAAAATCTTACAATGCGTTCTCAGGAGTCGTCCTCGTTACTTGAACGTGCTTCATAATTATGCTGTCCATCGCCAACCACACACATATAGTTTCAATGTGCAACGTTAATAAAATAATCATATCAGTAAATTCTTACTATGTATTAGACATAAATATAACACTGAACATTTTTATATTAAGGCTACAAGGTACTCTTTTTCAAAAATTGTTTTTGGAGACAGTTACAGTAAAAATAATTGATGTTTTATATTTAGATTATATTATTAAGCTGATTCTCTGTAAGCAAAAAGTCAGTTTGACCAGCTATTTTTTTACAATTTTAAAAATTTAAGAATTTTTGAAGGTTTTCACACACAAACTCTTATAAAATACTCAGTTTTTGAAATTTTTTAGTCATTTTAAGTTATTTATGTTTCTTAGGTTATTACAAACAAAACTTAGTATGGATTTGAAAATCTATTCCCTTGTTGATTTTTAATAATTATTTATCTAGAAAAACCTGAAAAAACAGGAAAATTTTTAAAATATCAACTTTAGCACTTTTTTAGAAAAATAACTAGAGATCTCAGCCCTAAATCTGTACTAACTTTTATAGAACATACGTTTGGGAGTATATACAAAAAAAAAATTCAAGGCGTTATCTTGAACAGGAAAAAAGCCTTAGGGAATAAAAAACATTCATACCTTCAAAATTGAAAAAGTCTGAGAAAAACGCATTTAAAGTTTGTTAAGTTATAAAACAAAAACTTATAAAGCCCGTAAAGCTCTAATTTTTAATATGTTATTTTCCAATGTATATTCTGCATCAAAAAATTATTTTAATTAAATAGGACTGAAAATAACATTTTAGTTCAAAAAATATTTTTGCATAATACTAATAGCATTTGTTAAGACTTCAGTTTATTCAGCTTTATCTTAATCTAATATTTTCACAAAATTTTTGAAACACAAAGTATTTATGCACAAAATAATAATGATACTAAATTAATCTAAAAATAGTCAGGTTTGCTCATAATGTTTAATCTTTTTCAGTTTTAAATTGGGGCAGTTTAGGAAGTTTTAGCTCTTGTCGCGTACGACTTTAAAATACTAAAATATAGTACTACAATATGTTTAGTATAATGTAGTATGGCACATCAAAAGAAAATATTCAGTTATATCTGAAACATTTGAATTCAGAATACTTGTATTCGGAAGTCTAATTGCAGAATCAGCTGAGGGCTGATTTTTAGATACATCATTTTCAGTAGTATTCCATCTCTTCGAAATATTGTTTTTAACAGCAACCTGAGAACGCATTTGCCATGGCATTTTCTCTATAGGAAAAAATTAATGATAAAGCTTTTAAGTTATATAAACTATTTTAAAGCAAAAATTGTCCATGAAATTAATCTTAATTAGTTAATTATGAAAACTCAAAAAACTCAAAACATAATCAAGCAGAAATGATTTTAGTAATGAAAATTAGAATTAATAACCATTTCAAACTAAAAGCTAAAAAATATTTTAATTAATTCAATTTAAGACAGGGAAAATGCTTTAAAATGAAACCGAAGCCAAAATCATAGCTCATAAAATTTCAAATATCTTAAAAACTAATTTGCTAACAGATATGAAATTTCGTGGCAAGCTTTTCAATGATACGGGTCACTAAAACATGCAAAAAAAATTTTTTTTTTCGTAAAATTGAAATTTTCAGGGTACTGTGTAGTCTTAATGCTAATAAATTTAAAGCTAAAAGAATAGAGGCAAAGAAAATGAGTGCATATATAGAGAAAATCGAATGATGTTGCTTCTAAGATAATAGAATTTTGTTACAATTATGAAAAGATATTTAGTCTTAAGCAAATTAAATATTTTATGTTTAGTATGAATAAAAAAGAAACACACGGGCCTTACTGTATATATTCTAAAAATAATTGTAAAGAATGTCAGGCCTTATATATATAATTAAAGAAGTTATATATATATATATATAATAATTTCCAAATTCAGTTCAGTATTAAAAAAAGTAAAAACGTTATGCGTATTTCTGAACGCTGTACTATTTTTTCAACGAATAAATCGTATACTATATAATAATTCCTTCACTAAAATAATTAATAAATATATTCCATAATTCCCAATTAGCAACATTAATATTAAAAAAGTATTCAAATACTATAAAAAATAGATAGATCTATTGTTAGTTATAATAAAACTAATGATTTACAAAATGATAATAATTGTAACAGTCATAATTTTCCCGAATTTATAAATGAACATAAAATATATGTTTTATAAATATTGTAAAGGACATTACATTGATAGAGAAGTTATATACAAAGGTACTGTGACTTCATAGAGTAATATGATTTTTGATAATAATTTGCTATTTCTAATAAATATTTCTCTTTTACAATTTTATTTACAAGAATAATAAAAATTTTATTAAAAAAATTGATATTAAATATGGTTTACTATTTGGAGCTTTTAATGAATTCAAATTCAATATATTTAAAAACTAAATGAAATTAAAGCATTGAATTGAGTGCTATACTACTTACAAAGAAATTACACTACAAATTTTAGAATTGCATATAGATTTTGGGATAGTATAAGTAGAGATAATGTGTCCCTAGCAATTATGCAATCATTTACAAACATTTTTATAATTTTTTCTTCTTAACAAATGCTTTCCAGGCACTAATGCATTTATGAAATGAATTTTTAAAGAAAAATTTATAATCGTATCTCTGCATTTCACAAAAAAATATGTTTAACTATTAAGGACATTGATTTTAGCACTCTTAATAGTTTTAATACTTAAATCAAAAATCATGGTAAAAAGTTGTAAAACAAAATTTCATTCAGAAAAAGTTAAGTGCCATTAATAGCTCTATTGTTAAAAATAGTAAACATGTAATTAAGTTCTTGGGGCAGGTTAAAACGTATGTTCTATGAATAACTATGGCTTTGAAGATTTAATTCCATTTAAATAGAAGACATGATTAAGATTCTCAAGCAAATTTATAAGTATCTTTAAATAAATTAAAAAAACTTTGAAAATATAACACAATTGTTCATTTTATTTTTTTAATTATTTTAATTTTATCTCACAATGTGGTTATTAATATATCAGCAAGTTAAGGAGCTACCCCAAGGTGGACCAGCCAGCAATAATCTGGCTAATATATACACTGAAGAAACAAAACAAACAAAAAAAAAAAAAACTGGTACACCTACCTAATATCGTGTAGGGTCCCAACGAGCACGCAGAAGTGCCATAACACGACATGGCATGGATTCGATTAATGTCTGAGATTGTGCTGGAGGTAATTGATACCATGAATCCTGCAGGGCTGTCCATAAATCAGTAGGAGTAAGAAGGGGTGGAGATCTCTTCTGAACAGCACGTTGCAAGGCATCTCAGATATGTTCAATTATGTTCAAGCCTGGGGATTTTGGTGGCCAGCGGAAGTGTCTAAATTCAAAAGACTGCTTCTGGAGCCAATATGTAGCAATTCTGGACGTGTGGGGTGTCACATTCTCCTGCTAAAATTCCCCGAGTCCGTCGGAATGCATAATGGACATGTATGGGTGCAGGGGCTCAGACAAGATGCTTGCGTACCTGTCACCTGTCAGAGTCGTATCTAGACGTATCAGGGGTTCCATATCACGCCAACTGCCCACGCCCCATACCATCACAGAGCCTCCACCAGCTTGAATAGTTCCCTGTTGACATGTAGGGTCCATGAATTCATGAGGTTGTCTCCATTCCCGTACACGTCCATTAGCTCGATTCAATTGGAAACGAGACTCGTCAGATCAGACAACGCGTTTCTAGTCATTAACAGTCCAATGTCGGTATTGACGGGCTCAGGCGAGACGTAAAGCTTTGTGTAGGGTAGTCAACAAGGGTACACGAATGGGCCTTCTGCTCTGAAAGCCCATATTGATGATATTTCGTTGAATGGTTCGCACGGTGACACTTGTTGATGGCCCACCATTAAAATCTGCAGCAATTTGCGGAAGTATTGCATGTGTGTCACTGTTAATGATTCTTGTCAGTCGTCGTTCGTCCCGTTCTTACATGTTCTTTTTCCGGCCGCAGTGATGTCATCGAATTTATGTTTTACCGGATTCCCGATATTCACGGTACACTCATGAAATGGTCGTACGGAGATGCTATGCCCCATCTCTCGTGCACCGACTATAACGGCACGTTAAAAAAAATCATTTAAATCTTTATAACTTACCCTTGAAGCAGCAGTAACCTATCTAACAACTGTGCCAGACACTCGTTGTCTTATATAGGCTTTGCCAACCACAGTGCCGTACTCTGATTTATTCCATATCTCTTTATTTGCATATGCATGCCTGTACCAGTTTTTTTGGCTCTTCAGTGTATTCAGTGTCTTGTCATATATCTAGATATACGGATGATTTAGTTATTTTTACTAAAACTATGGAATATATCCCTAATTTTGTGATAAATATTTTTGATTTAACCTGAGAGAAGGCGCACACTCGATGCTAACATTAATGGTCCCACGGGGTGACTGAGTCATTCCAAACCTTTTATTTTATAATTATTTTTATTATACACGATTAAAATTGTAATAACAGTGAATAATTTAATTAAGATTAAGTATACTTACCTACTTTTAAGGACTTTTCAGTTTTTCCTCGATAATTTGAGAAAAAAATCCAATCAAACTGAACTAAAATGTTTCGAATATGAGTGACTTTAATAAAGGACACTCATCGCAGACACTTTTCGATAATATTACAGGAATGATATCTGCAGACAAAACTGTCATATTGTTTTCGAGTTATTGTAGTTTTATTGTCTTTTGATGATTGACAAATAGCATGTTGAATGTTTTCTTGCCTGTGAATTTTTGAGGTGTAGTGTGTCTAGTGGCTTCATATCTTTCTTATGGAGTTTTTAGGTAGCATTTGAAAATTTTCCTTTCAACTCCAACATTTTATGTTCGTAGGTTTTCTGGAGTTTACTTTCACGGTCATGATTAATGTCCATTATTTCATCAGGTTCTTCCCTTGCCTAATCAGTTTCAACTGCATTCAATAGAGATCGAAGATATCCATTTCATTATTTTATATTCTATTCATTTACATTTATAAGCCATAATGAGTTGAACAACACAGCTATCATAACCACTAAGTCATTCACATGGGAAAAAATGTAGCCTGTTCATAGAAATTACTTTAGAACAGAAAGTGGTAGAGTGGGGAACTCAGTCACCCCAAACACCTTAAGACTGTAAAAAAAGGAGATATGTGACTAATACGTTTTTAGTTCCCATGAAGACTGTCATATAGGAGGATACTGACAAGAGGTTATTGTTAACAAATAAATAGTTTTACCCGAATTAAAGATTTCGTGAGCCTGGAGAGACTCTGCATTCCACGTGAACGCTACCTGGTTAATGGAATCAAGAACGACACAAGCAAAGAAGATTTTTTAGATTTTTCTTATTACACAAATTGTTAATCATATTGTAAAATGTAACATTTATGGTGAAAAAGCAGATTTTCTCATTTTAACATCATTAAAGTGCAAAGAAATAATAATATCGTAACTGAGCATACAGAAAGACACAATAATTACAAAAATTTTATAAAGTATTGTTTAAAACCTAATTATACATATGAACTTTTTTATGCATATATTTATAAAAAAATAATGTCAAAGATAGATTTGGATAATTTTTTTTAACCCTCTTTGCTTGATATTTTTTATTTACACTTTTTATATTCCAATTTAACACTTAGAAGTTATTCGATATCTTTAATTTTTGTGCATTCAGTTGTTTCTTGTATTATTATGTATCAAGTTTCTGCTGAACTTACAGGTCGGATCCAATAAAGTATACTGCATCCTATATCACAGCCCTAAGTCTGTGACAGCTTAAGGTATCCGACTACGTTCGGAACCGTGATTTTAAAAAGCGCATAAATGGATAATATTCATGATATTTAGTGTCACTTAGATTAGAATACATGTATAGAATTGTTTTAAGGACATTTTGACAAAATAAATTTATTTAAATACAATATTTAGGCAAAAAATAAACTTAGAATAATTTTTTTTCCAAATGTTCTCCTTTCGTGAAAAATGCTTCTAGTATAATAATATTTTGCCTGTATATAGCTCACACCTTTGTACAGAGACTCAACTAGAATTTTTGAAATATATAACTTAGAAGTGGGTTTATCTATATTTTACGACAACAGAGGGGAGCAATTTTAAGAAAAAAATGCCAATAATTATATTTAAATTGGTGGTAACTCTGAAAATAATGTGAATTTTTCAAAACTTCTAGGTGAGCCTCTGTAGAGAGGTCTGAGCTATCTACAGGCAAAATATTATTATAATAGAAGCAGTTTTCACAAAAGGAGAATATTTGGAAAAAAGATGATTCTAAGTTAATTTTTTTATCTAAATAGTGTATTTAAATAATTTTTTTTTGTCAAAATGTCCTTAAAACAATTTTATACATGTATTCTAATCTAATTGACACTAACTTTCATGAAAATTATCCATTTATGCGCTTTTTTGAAATCACGGTTCCGAACGTAGTCGGATACCTTAAGAAAACACAAGAGCTTCATATTTTCTCTTTCGACTTTTTATTATTATCTTTTAATATATCTCTTGTTCTTGGTTCTAATTTTCAGAATTTATTTCCATCTGATTTGTATACTTTATTTGTATCTAAAACATTTTTTCGTTTTATGAAATTTATATACATATATATTCTTATATTGTATTTATTGTATGCATATTTATATATGTAATATAGTATGTATAACATATACGTTTCTGTAGCACGAGCGCACACGTACTTTTTAGTTGTATTTTTCAATTCCTACTATTAGCTCACAATCTCTATATATTTATTTATATATTTATTTATTTATCTTGGTGAAATTTTCAATCGTCAATAAAATACATTTTAAAGCGCTCAATTGAGCTGAAATTTTATATACAGGATTATTTGGATGATAATACAATAATATAATAATAATTAATAAAAATTTTAATTGATTAAAACTAATTATTTAAAGAATTACAAATACAACCACGTTGGCATCATTTTTGGCGACTTGTGTCAAAACTTGAAAAGGTTTTTTTTCTCACGTGTTAAAATATTCAGTTGGACGGAAATTTGTATGCACGATTGTTTTGGATGACAATACGATACTTTAATGATAGTGAATAAAAACTAATTACCACTTAATGTTGTGATTCTGTCCTATGTATATACATATTTATATTAATTGTAACTATTTAATAAAAAGTTGCTAAAATAAAATTTTTCCTTAATGATCTGAGTAGGAATTGTGACTTAAAATTTTTTTTTTATATTACTTGTAATGGAGAGTTAAGTTTTGCGAAACATTCCAAAATACTATACTTAATTATAGAAAGGATCCGGGGACAGGAAATACGAGTATGCATACACAGAAAAAGATATACTGGAAAAAGAACGAAAACAAGAACAAATAACTTTTTCCTGGAGAATAATTCATTTTCTTTCAGAATAAAGGGAAATAACGTATTAAAATTGTTGTTAATGTGTGTTTTTTATGTAACGCATTTATCGAAAGAGGTATTCCTCTCTTCATATCAACAAGACTAAAATCTTTCAATTATTCATTTCACTAGAAAAGTTTCTTTGATTAACTTTGAGACGGAACATGTATTTCCTTTGATAAATTAAGGCGAAATGCAGTCGTAGTTTTCATAATATTACATTGTTAATGGTGGAAAATGAAAATAGTTATAATAATGTAGAAAATATATGAATAATGAGTAATCTTATTGACGATAAATAAAGTTTTTGATAAAGGTGTGCTTGAAAAATCGTTTTTGCTCAGGAAATGTTTCCAAGAAATTATGCACAATTTAAGGATAGATGATTTAGTATTATTGATTCAAACAATTAATGGCTACTTATAAATTTGTTTGAACGAGTACGTCATTATATAGCTTTTATTTGGATTAAAAGTAGGTGGTTTTTATTTTGTTGGTTATAGATGAGAGAAAAACATTATCATATCATAACTCGTAATTAATTATGAGAAATGTTTGTGATTCGGCCATTCGTATAGTTCATAAACTTTTAAATCCGAAGTATATTCAATTTATTTTAGCTTAAGAATGTTGACTCGATGATTTATTACTTTCTCAATTTATGAAAATATCTGTTATAATAACGCAATTTTTACGATTAATATAATTTTTTTCGTTGTGAACTTAAGCTAAATTTGAGTTTTATATGAACAAAGAAATTACTTAAGGGAAAATTAATCGATCTATGCAATTTTCTTTGGATACTTTCCTGTTTGATTAATCACCATGCAGAATATATT
>BMAV01016025.1:0-17864 GCA_019973955.1 Trichonephila inaurata madagascariensis | reverse complement strand
TTTTTTTTAAACCTAAAATTATAACTCACATTCTATTTATTTATTTATTTATTTTGGGGGAAATTTTTAATCGTTAAAAAAAATATATTTTAAAGCGCTCAATTGAGCTGAAATTTTATAACAGGATTTTTTCGGATGACAATGCAAAATTAATTATAATGAAAAAAAAAATTAATTGAAAAACAATTTTTTAAAAAATTAAAATACAGTCACGTTGGCGACTTAGAAAATTTTTTTGGGGATTTGTGTAAAAAATTGAAAAGTTTTTTTCTCACGTTTTAAAAGCATTCAGTTGAACTGAAATTTTATATACACGATTGTTTTGGAGGAAATCGATACTTTTAAAAATTTAAATAAAAAATTAATTACCACTTACTGTTGTGATTCTGTCATATGTATAGACATTTTTACATTAATTGTAGCTATTTAATAAAAAATGGCTAAAATAAAATTTTTCTTTCTTGATCTAAGTAGGATAGACTTAAAATTTTTTTTATATTACTTGTTTTTAGTCAATGCTTAACTTTCATTACTCATTTGATTAATTGACTTTAAAAATTTTTCTTTATATTACTTGTTCTCTATTCGTTTTAACCATCTCTATAGTTACCATTAATATTATAAATCACACAGTAAAAAACACAAAAAAAAGTAGCTCTCAGATCTTATTTTGTAGTATCTTCATCACTCGCTGCACGTCACGTGATAGATCGGTTTTACGCCGAGTAATTTTCGTGATCAATTATTCTTACGTCTAACAGTTTAAGGTTAAAAACAGAGAAGGAATTATTAAGAACGAACGCAACCTTCGTGCTCAGCGTAGGATGATAGCAATGAAGGTTACCGTAACACAATATAGATATTTCGAAAGATAGGTATACTCAATGACCGTAGCGGCTTCTTTGTACATGTTTTGAGATCCAAAGCGTAGAAAATAGAAAAATGAGAGATTTTTTTAAATAGAGTTAAGTGATATAAGTTATCTTACAGCGAGTTTTCCCACACAACCATCTTTTCTCAATTATGCATAGCCTTAAAAATAATTTTTCCAACGAAAGTTGTTTATCTAAATATTTTTTTGCATCTATAAATATGAAGGGTTTATTTAAGATAGTAAAATATTTAAATGAGCGTCTAGTTTTCCCATCTTTTTCGTCTGACTGTCTGTGTTTCTGAGAATAATAGTAAAGCAGTCTGGAATGTTTAAACTACAGAAAAATTTTCTAAAAAGTTTAGGAATAACAAAACGTTTATACTTTCCCAGTCACTAATA
Source organism: Trichonephila inaurata madagascariensis (assembly GCA_019973955.1). Classification (NCBI taxonomy): domain Eukaryota; kingdom Metazoa; phylum Arthropoda; class Arachnida; order Araneae; family Nephilidae; genus Trichonephila; species Trichonephila inaurata. The sequence continues at coordinate 16,591 of BMAV01016025.1, read as the reverse complement.
TAAAACGATCTCAACTTTTGTAGCTAATCCATTTCTAAATCCCATGCAAAAGTAGAGCAATTTTAAAAGAACTAAAAAAAAATTTTTTTAAATACATATTTTTATGTATAAGTGGTATAAGCAGACAATGTTTTGTTGATCAGTGTATGTTTTCTTAATGAATTCATTAAACGAAACTTAAATTCTATTTTTCTTCGTTTTCTTTTCTTGATAAACTTAAAAAAACTGTACCATTTTCCCTACTGCCCTTTCCCAAAAAATGAGATCCGATAGATTTCGCCCCTTTCCCAAAATTTTTTGGGATACAAATGGGTTTTTTAAAAAAGTTTTTTACACCTACTTTAAAACAGTGTTGGTAACACGATATCCACCAAATGTGCCGAATGTTACTTTTTTTACATTGATTAAAATTGAAAAATTAATAACTATGTTTTTGTAATGAAACTCCGATTAATTTAAGATAAATAATTTAATTACTCGAAATACGAAAAAAGAAATATAAAATTCTATTAAATTAGGACATATAGCTTAATATAAGCGTTTTTCAACAACAGTCAACTAAATGATGAAAATTTTTCGCGTGTATCCAGTTGTGCATTAAAAAAAAAATTTTCTGCGGTGTATCTATTTATTTAGCATATTAATTTTTGAATGTTCATGTATTTAATTTTTAAGTAATATTATATATGTAACATCGATGATTATGGCTCAATATTGTAAAATTATACTACTCACGAGAAATTGGCTAAGATTTATTTAATTCAAGAAGGATATAAAAAAATTCCCCAAGGGAAAAGTTGTAATTTTTTTCAATATTATTTACATTATAACTTACTCTTAATCAAAGTTACTGTGTTTAAGGCTTTCTTCACCAAATACTAAAATCCCCCGGGGCCATTTTTTAAGGGGGGAGGGGGTTCACAATAGGTCCTTCTAGTGATCTTTTTCTTTTTCCCAAGGGGATACGGTAAAAGGGTGTCCGCGGGGTACCCCCTCCTTTCTCTTTTTTCCCTCTAGTAACCCCAATTTCCCTTTTTTTTTTCCATCAGACCATGAATTTGGCGGAAAACCAAAAACGCCTTGCGCCTAAAACCCCAAATCATTCATCTTTATACCAAATACTAAAGGTAAACCCGGCTTTGAAAGTTTTAAAATATAATATTTTTAAAATACTCCAAATGAAAAAGGTTAACCCTTTTGGCCAACTGCGCCTTCTGGCGTTCGCAAAAAAAAAATTTCTGGGGTAATAACCTTGGTTTTGCGCACATTTTATTTTTCCTTTTGGAAAAGCGAAGTTCCGTTCGTTTTGTAATTTTTAAAAAAAAATTTTTTTTTTTGGGATTTTCCTTTTTTCCTTGGGTCGTCGTTGATTCTTTGAAAGTGATACTGAATAGAATATTTTCTGGAAACAATGAATAGACGAACCTCTGAAGTTTTTTATCTTTTCGTGAAGAAGATAAAAGGAAATTTGAACAAAAAACAATACACTTACGTAACGCACGTGGAAAAGCTTTTTTTCCCAAGAACATTTCGAGAATTTTCCCAAAAAGATTTGTAATTTTATTTCAAATTTTTCCCAAATTTTTTTTTCAATTTTTGTGTTTTAACTTAATTTTTTTGAAATTTTAACAATCCAAATAAAAGAAAACCTACCTGATAGTTTTTCCTGTTCTGGTTTCACTGGTTATACACCTAAATGAGCCATGTATCCACCTGAGGTTACAATGGGGTTCTGCTCTATACATAGCGTAAGGGGTTGAATATCGGAAAAAGTTCCCAAAACGGTTTTCTATTTTTAGATCTTAATAACGGATACCGGTTTTAATACCGGAGTAAAATTTCAGAAAAAAGAAACCAGGGTTTTTTTTTTTTGTTACCTTTTATTGGTGTTATCCCAAAATAAGAACCATAAATTTTAAAGTATAAAAAAAAAAAAATTAAAGAACATCTTATTTATTTGAACCCTAAAAGTGAAAAAATATTCAAGAAAAATTTACCTCTAAATCCCTCATCTTCAAATAAGTCAATTTCTCGTCGGAGGGTTTTTGGATATATCTTTTTTCTGAAATTGTACTTTTTTTTGGTTATCACTAAATCTAATTTTTGTTCAAGAGACAATTCCTTTTTACTATCGACATTAGTGTCATCATCATCATCTGTGATAACTGTACCAAATTTGTCTGAATATGGGATGGGTTTTTGTGTGTAAAAACTTTAAAAAATTTACTATAAACTTAAATAAATTTAAATTTGGGTTTAAAGTCTCTTTTCTTCTTTTTCATTCTTCTGTGCGAATAGTTATTCTTATTCTTTTATTATGGGTTGTTATTTATGGTATATATATATAATGAAATTGAAAAATACTTTTAACCTTAAAGTATCATATGCAATGTGAATAACAAACTCATCAACTTAAAAAAATATCGAAATATTTCGCATTTTCTTCACAACTACAACCTTGTTTTCACAGATACGAATATTAGGCAACTAATCTTACGTGTATGCAGTATAGCTCTGAGCTGTAATATAATAGTTTTTGCCCGTCTTCTTGGATGATTCACATATTTCATCACTTCTCTTGATTGTACGATATAACTTCATATTCACAGTCCCAATTTAAATTTTCCCCCTTCGGGAGACATAAAATTAAAAAGTATATATTTTTATGTTGGCGATCCCTGAACATATAAGGGGGAACAATTTTAAAAAATTCCCGTAAATACCGAAAAACCCCGGGATTTTTAAAATTTTTGAAACCGGTATTTGGTATCCCGGGATTGCAATCTAATAACGTAAATTCCCCAAAAAGGTTTTTAGGTTTCGCAAGTGGTTAAAAAAGATTTTAGTGATTTGGGGCTTAATTTCTTTTTTATATTAAATATATATATATATATATTGTTAATATTAACCCCTCCAATAAATTTTAATGGGATTACAATTAAATTTGGGAAAAAAAGTCCTATAACAATTACAACCTTTTTTTCGTTGCGGATCGGGAACTTGGGAAATTTTTCCGCGGCCCCTGAGGGTGGGACACGTTGATTGTTTTTTATTTTAGGTTGTTTGGGTTTAACAATTTTTATTTAGTTACATTTTTAAAAATCCCTTAGGGAATAAAATATAGTTACACCCAAAAATGAATACAAGTGATTTAACATGGAATATAAAGTGATTTCCGTGGAAAATTGCGCAAATCCGAGAGAAATGCACCACTTTAAATAAAATGGCAATAGTTTAATGTTCTTTAGACGGCCCGGTACCGGGCCGTGGACCGGGGGTTGCGGATCACTGTCCTATAATATGGAATTAGCAAATCTCAAATTTGTTAAATTGATTTTAAGAATGATATGGAGAAAAGAAAAAAAATTCAAAGAAAAAGAACATTTTTAGAAAGTTATATCGGCTTTTGTGCCAGTTATTTCTGCACAACATACTTTTATCTTGAGCATATATACCGATTTTTTTTTATTTAAAAAATAGAAGAATAGGGAAAAAAAATTAAATAAAAAGCCACTCTTCAATTGCAACCCATTTTCTGAGAGTAAGACTTTCCGATTTACTACAATCATCTTTTAAACTCAACCACAAAACCGTTAAATCCTCTTTTCCCAAATCTAGTTCTTCTTATTCGTTTTCTGCACTTACTCCACTCAAACGTTTTATCGTTTTTCCCTCTTTTTTTTTTTTTTCTCTTTCTGGTCTATGTATCCCAATTCAATCTGATATAGAGATTGGTTCTCTTTTCAAAAAAGACAAAAGGAAGAATGGGGTCTGGAAAAGGAGTTGAAAAACGTAACATAGACTTTATTTTCTTTTCCCCATTTTTTTTTTTTGGCTTCTTTTGTGAACGTTTGTTCGACAGTAAAGGCCAGAAATGCTTTTTAGCACTTCAAAAACCACTCGCAATTTGATGGTGTAGCACTATAACATTGATTGAATTCTTTTATTTCGAATTTTAATTTTTGATTAATTTTGTAGCAATCTAATGAAATGGGTACTAAATAAAGAAATATTATTGCCATAATTTGTTTTTCTTTTTTTTGTCTTGGCATTTAAATATATAAAAAAAATGATTAACTTCGCATTTGATCTAAATTATCACTAAATCTAATTATGACTGCCTATGACATCTCATGACAAGCATTTATAAAACTGAAAAACTGCTTTTAAACAGTAGATATACGTCAATAACAACAAAGCACATAGGTAAAAAAAATGTGCACTTGATTTTAAGTACATGTGTTTAAGATTTTTTTTAATGTAGGAAAAAGGTTTGAAGAATCTTAATGTATGAACATTTTTAGCAATATCAATCTTAAGATTTTATCTTATTTTTAGAAGTAGAAGAACAAGTACAATAATGTCAGTTTTGAATTCAATGGAGAACTCGTGATTGCTTTATTTATGTTATGGCAAGCAGTTGGATGCCAAACATCTTTGGGTAAAGAGTTTAATAAAAAATTTATAAAAATACAATCCTTAGGAATAGAAAAAAATTATAGTTTTCGGGAGCAGAGGTTCAACTTGATGCTCATAGGTCGACAGCCACATCTCGACTGATGGCTCCATGAATTGTTCGCTAGAGGTCGCTGTCGATATATTGGTTTGTTACGTCATGAATTTAGCCCATTACACCAAGTTTTAAACGTTGTACTACGATAGAATCACATATGTGAATCAGATCAAAATTATTAAAAGTAATAAATGATATTATTTTCAAAATAATATTATTCAGTTAATTCACATCAAATTTTACTAGGTTCTGTTATATATATATATATATATATATATATATATATATATATATACAGTCGGACCTCTATATGACGAAATCACTAAATCACGGAAAAAGTTCGTTATACGGAAAATTCGTCCTATAGACGTTCATCTTTTAATATACTTTAGAAACCGCGTGAAACAAATTTTAAATTCATAAATACTATATATTAAAAAAAGTAATTATTCATGCCTTTTTAAAATTAATATATGTTTATTTTATACATCTTACCCATTAAAAAAGAAAGAAAGAAAGAAAAACTGCAAGGAAAACAAGAAAAAAGAATGTCGAAGAATTCACTATATTTTCAATATTAAGAAAATAATTTTATACTAAAATTAATGAATTTTAAAGACATTTTATAATTTATAGCATACAAGCAATATTAAACATACATTATTTTATAATCAGAACATGGGGACAGGGGACAACTCTACTGAAGAGAAAAGAGGACATCGAAGATGTTTCTAATGAACTGGGCAATGGGGGTTAAAGGTTGCACTACTTGGAGGAAACGTCCCAAACTCTATTGCTCTCGGCAAGTTAAGATCTAATTAAACGTCCAAGATTTATGATCACAATAAAATGTGTAAAAGAGAGAATAACTTGAAAGTTTTCCAGAAATATTTTTTTTTAAAAAAAAAGGAGAAAAAAAATTAAATCACAAAAAAGAAAAAGGTCGTTATATAGAAGATGCACTTCGCTATAGAGAGATTATTTTACGATAAAAATCGTGAAATGTTAAAGGTTCCAGGAAAAATTTCGTTATATAGAAAAATTCGCAATATAGAGATTCGTTACATAGAGGTTACATACATATACTGCTGCATATTGCATGCTCAGGAAATCGTGACATATTCAGTTTTCATCCTCCAAAGCGACGTAGAGGCTTGTGTCCGATCTCCTAATATATAACCACGGTCAACTGGTTAGGAATATGCTTGGATTAGTATCTTATTCATAATCATCACACCCATGAGAGGACTTTGAAGTCCACTTTCATGAAACGTAAGTAGCTTCGGTTATTCTGCAGATAGGGTGTGCAATTGAATAAGGGCTCGATCTAACTTAAACATTGCCAAGCATAAACCCGGGATTATGACAACTGCACTTTTGGTGCCCCTAGGATTTATTTACAACATGAAAGAGATTTTTAACTCATAAAATGTGTTTCTATAAGGAGGTAATTATTAATTTTAGTAACAGAGTGAGTGAATGTTAGGTAAATTCGACAGAAGTTAATAGGGAAAAATGTTTTAAATTCATTTGTAAAAACTCGTTTAATTTAAATGTCTGAGATAATGTTTTGGCTTCAAAAGTATCCTCATCAAGTAGAATGAAGTAAAAAAGGAATAAATTGAGTAAAAAGGCAAAACTGAGTATAAAGGAAAAAAACGGGAAGTATAAAAGAGCAAAAAGTTTTTTCCTAGGAAAAAAAATATCCAAATCAATTGTTTTATTTTATATTTAAGATCAAAATAATTCTTTTATGAAAAAATAAACATTTATTATACTATTAAAAGACTTATTACAAAGAAGGGATCCCACTTAAAACAAAGAAGTCCCTATAAAAGATATTTAGAATAATAAGTTGTATAATGCTTAATAAAATGGTTCCTTCACTACAGTATAATGAAAAGAATAAACTTTTCCAACATTAATAATCCTAGCTTTTGTATTTTTCTATTTTGCATTACTGAATTTCTATCTGGGTTACTATTTTTTTCAAACAGTATTTAAGGTTTTGGAAACATTTATCCTATTGATTGAAATGGAGCATTAAAACATTTTAAACACGACAAACTTGAATCTCAAAATTATTTTTAGAGATTTATACGTTATTTGTTTTTCTTAATTGTAATATACTTTTTACTAAACCAAAAAATGATACCTAATTATAAAATTTATTTCTAATGAAAATATTGTTAACTTAGGAATTATGTGGTTCATTAAATAATTTATCACTATATAAAGTTTATTAAGCCAGAATAAAATTAAAGCTATATAAGAAAAGTTTTGTGAGTGTGTGTGAATTTTTATAATTCACATTAAATCTATTTAAACATAAAAGTAACTTTTTAAAAGTATATTTTAGAAGGTACGCTTCTATATATATATATACTACAGTTCTTGAATTAATTAATCTACATTTCAAGGCTTATATTTATTTTAATTAATATTTTTTAAATTAAAATCATGGTAAATCTTAACTAACATGGTCACATATCATGATTACCTACAAAAAAATAACTAATCACCATTATCAGTCATGAGAGTCCCAGTTAATTTTCTTTCTAAAATATTAATAATCCGCTTAAAAAATTTTAAGCTCATGCAAAATTCTTATAAACTTGTAGGATCAAAATAATAATTACAAAAATCTAAAAAGTTAAAAAAAAGTAAAGTCCGATATAATTTTACATATGATTTGATAAAAAGTAGCCGTACAATAACTCAAAATGAATTTTAGGTAAAACTATTTATTTTGTAAGAAAATAATGTTTTTCTTAATAATGCTACACACAAAAATTTTATTTTTACTCATATCATAAAAATAACGATCATATCAATTTTATACAACAAATCAAAGTTTACAAATTATTAGGTATTACAAACATACTTCATAGTTTACAAAATGTGAAAAAGATTAAAAGCAGATATTTTAAAAAATGAAAATTTCAGATTCCTTTCTGTAGAGCTCCTTTTAACTTTAGTTCACAAATATAAGAAACAAAAGAAAAAAGAATTTTACATTCAAATTTTTAACATTTTAAGCTGTTCTAAAGATTGAAAAAAAATATACAGTACCTAAAATGATTTTCTCATGGTATATAAGAAACCATTACAGGTTTCAAAAAAGCATCAACCTGAGTTTGAAACAATTGTCTCAAACACACACACACTCAACACAGAAAAACAACAATTTTTCTCAATACTTCCATCTCTCAATTTGAAGATACAAACTGAGATAGCAACACTCTTATGCAAATGTAGACTTAAAATAACTTATACGTAATATAAAGGAGAATGTCATCGGAAGAAAACGTCATTTGAAGGGAAAATCTCAAAATCAATTCTGCTCTTGTAATAGCAAACCAGCTTAAAATCGTTTCCTCTCTTCTATCATGCTCTTTTTTTTAAAAAGAACAGAAAAGAAATACATGCAAATCTTTTCCTTCTATATCGATACTGAAATTTCGCACGTTGCAAAGTGACTCGTGCACATGCCTTTATTTTAGTTGCAAGACAAGCAAAAAAAACTTATTTGGAATAAGAAAACAATGCTTGAGAACGGGAAAAAAATGGAAGTCCCATACATAATTTAAAATACACAAGAACTATTCCCGGGGCTGTTGTGTGTGTTTCAATGGAGAGTGTGCTTCTGACTACCCCTCAGGGACTCAGTAGAGTATAATGGGAGAGGGGATATGTATTATGGAGACAGTCAGATAGTGGGTGTTTATGCAAATAGGGTGAGAACACTGAGTTGTCTCAAGCAGCTGTGTCCCGTTGAAAAGCCCACACGCACATGGTGTAAGGTTGGTTTGTCCCCGCAGCAGTGCTGTATGGCAGGAAAGCCTACAAATAGGGATCTTCCCCCGATGATCCTCTATTAAAACGGATTCCACTCGGGTCTTGGATGATTGAGGGGTCTAATGTTAGTTTCAGTCGGGCTTGGGTCAGCTGTTAATGGAAGAGAAATTGTATTTCTCTATAACAACTACTTGTATCAAATAAAATGCAATGAAGAAATGGTTAAAACAGTAGAATAAGTTAAGAAAAACAGAAAAAAAAATCTATTAACAGCAATAAAAAATAGATACGTTTAATTTTTTTAAGTGGATCTAGCACGAATATAAATTGAAAGATTAGTAAAAATTAAACCAAAAATATTAAAATTCTGAAAATCCTTTGAATGAATTTTTCATTTTATTCGAATGATGTTGAATATGTTACATTAAGCGTTACATCAATTTTTGAATCTGTTGATTAAAATTTTTGATCAATCTTATCATAAAACTACCTTTTTAATATCCGACTTTGGGGGGAACCCATAAAAAAGCGAAAAATTTAAAATTTTTATGTATTTTTATTAGTTTAGAATACATGTTTTTAAAATTTTTAAAAGACATTATGAAAAAAAATTATTTAAATACAATTTTTTGGAAAAAAATTAACTTGGGAATAATTTTTTTTCCAAATTTTTCCCCTTTTTGAAAAAATCTTCTATTGTATTAATATTTTGCCTGTTTTAGCCTTGGGCCTCTGTACAGAGGCTGAACCAGAAAATTTTGAAACCTTTAATTGGAAGTCGGTTTTTTCCATGTTTTTTCGAAAACAGAAGGGGGGAAATTTTTTAAAAAAAATACGCCGTTAATTATTTTCCCAAAAAGGTTTTTAACTCTAAAATAATTTGGGAAATTTTTTAAAAGTCATACTTGAGCCTCTGCACAGAGGTGGGAGCTTTTATACAGGTAAAAAATTAATAAAATAGAAGCATTTTTTACAAAAAGGGAACATTTGGAATAAAAAGGTTTTTCTAAGTTAATTTTTTTCCAAAATATTGTATTTAAATAAATTCTTTTGTCCTTTAAAGTCCTTAAAAAATTTTATACATGTATTCTAATCTAAAATGACACTAAATATTATGAAAATTATACATTTATGTGCTTTTTAAAATCATGGTCCCGAACGTGTCGGATCCTTGAAACTTTTTCAAAAGCAAAATGGATACATGAATATGATATGTATAAACTGTGAAAAATTCTGTAAGCTTAACCCAAGACCTACTATGAAATGATTATTCATAAATATCCACTGCATTAAATAAAAAGGTATTTCAACATCGAAGACAAGTTTTGCTATCTTTTGTGACAGTTAAATGTTCAATATTTAAGTTTCTTTTATCAAAAAATTTTCATTAAATCGATACTATGAATCAAAAGCTTTTAATGCGAATAATCAAATTCTAAGTTCTCGTGTTAAAATTTTAGTCTATCATTAGTATTAATTTCGGATAGTTACAGATATACATATGTTATGTATATGCGTGAAATTTAAAATGTAAACAATGTAAAAGTCCCGAAATAAAAATTTCAAGTTCCACAATTTCTCTAAAAACGTTACAGCATCTATGAATTAGTGGTTTCGAATTGGAAAATATATGTTGGTTTTTAGGTTTCGAATGTTCAGATATATTTTAAAGAGCTCGTATGCATAAACCTTATGAACTTCATTCGTTTTTTCTTTTTTTTATACTTTTCCCCAAAAAAATTTTTTTATTTAATACTTTTTAAATATTACTATATAAAATATGGGCCCTTTTCTAGGGATACCTTTAAAAAACTTAACTAATTAAAAAAGAAAAATCTTAAAAAATCAAAATGAAGAACTGTTCAATTAACATACACGTATTTACAGATTGTCTTTATACGTCACTTGCTACATTCTTTTCTCTTTCATAAGTCTCTTATTCAGTATTTATTTTAACTAATAAAAAGCAAAACTCCAAAAGATGAACAAACTGATGCCTTAGCTATACTTAGTTACACACAATCCTTATTTTGCACAGATAACCGATGTTATGCTTAGAATATAGATAAATATTACGATTAAATCATTGTTCAGCCAATTACATAAGATAAATGAATGCGCAGGATTGCGTGTTGTAAAGTAAGTATCAAAATTAAAAATAAAAGAGTAGTTTAATTGCATCGAAAACTTCCGGTCATGAACAAATTATATTTCTGAGAAGATTAAGAGAACATATCTTACATCGATATTACCTTTGTTTGGGTTTTTGACATCAATAAACCAACGCTTAAGAATAAAAGCCATTATCCTTTATTTTTATTCTTTCAAATTGAATTTACAAATTTTTTATTAATTTATTTTGTATAGATAAAATCTTAAAATTCGGCACAGAAACAATTTTAAAAAAATAATAAACTTTGTATTACAGTTCTTCAATCAACAATTTTATTCGAAATTAAACGGTGAAATCTGTAGAATTTTAATACAAACATTTGCAAATCGCAAAAAACAATATTTAGTGTTATAATATTCGAGAACTACATGCTCATTAAAAATTTTACTACTTTTCGTAAAATATGAACGCAGAGGAATAAATTGGAATTCATATGAAAATCCCGCATTTACCAACAAAATTTTAAGATTTTTTTTTCTTTTAAATATTTCAAAGGAGCATGACCTCAGCTGCAATTTCATAATGAATATTACTTTTTGTGAATAAATCGCTTTTATTAAAAAAAAAAATCTAAACACACCCTACCCTGTATTAAAATAATTTTAGTGTCAGCAAAGACAGTAATTTTCAAATTATTATACTTACAAATTAATACTATAATGCTTAGTATTGACACAAAATAATATATTTCTACTGCAATTAAAGCATTTTTTTATATGTGTAATATACCCATTAAAAGAACATTAATCTAGTTTACTTAAAATTTGTAATTATTCTTTTCAAAGTTACTCGATCTTACGTAAGCCACACAGACGTAACGGAAAAAAATCAAACGTTGACAGAAGAATGTAACATACTTTGAGAAAATGCATTATTAATGATGAAGTTTAATGATGAGCCTATATTCCAGTCTTTTAACAATTATTATTAACACACTATGTAATTACTGATAAATACCCGATATTGCAAAGGTTTTCATCACGTATCATATTTCATATCTGTATAACATGTCTATATAGAATATCCTAAAATTTTGTGTCATTTTAGTGTATATTTTCCCTTATTTTTGTAAAATAATGTTTTACAATTTTGCCATCTGTTTTCCTACTTTAAATAAATTTTTATTTGTTCTTTTATCCGTTTTCTTTTTTTGCGACGTGAAAATTCGAAGGAAATGCAATTTAAATTTATTCTAGCCTGTAGCTTACAATGTAGAATGCCCGAATTCAAAATATGATAATACATTATAATAGAGGGGAAAATATGAACCTTTAAAAAAAATCTGTTTCGGATTTTTTTAATACATTTCTTTATAAGAAAAATGATATTTATAAAATTCGTATAAGAATTTGAAGAAATTTTATCGATTGTTTTGTATTGATTTTAATTATTATAATAAATGCACTAGATTCGCTTGATTTTCTTCTGTGCAAAATATAAAAACTACACCTATATAACTGAACCCATTATGAACAATAATTATTAATATAATTGTTGAAGAATTTATTTTTCACGAAATGATACCAACCATACCTTATCTTCAGAATAAAGATGCTCTCTCTGGTAGATATATAGGAATTCGCATTATTTAAAATGATTTTTTCCATCTCGAAAATCTTCAATTTAGTGGACTGACTAAGAATTCTCGGAACTCTAATTTTAAAAAACTTATAAATTGATTTTTGATATTTAGTATCCACTGTGTGTGAATTAGAATATATGTATAAAATTGTTTCCCGAATATTATTACAAGAAAAAATTATTTAAATGTAATTTTTTGGCAATAATGGAAGAAAGACTATTATATTTTCAAAACATTCTCCTTTTATGAAAAAGACTTCCATAACAATAATATTTCCCCTGTATATAGCTAAGACTTCTATATCGGGTTTGAATTAAATTTTTGAAAAATTCACATTATTTCCAGAGTTATGATCAATTGAAATAATAACAGGTGTTTTTTGTTAAAATTTCTCTATCATAATAACATATGAATAAATCCACTCCTGAATTACATACATATTTCAAAAATTTCAGTTCAATTCCGGTATAGAAGTCCTATATATTATAAAGGCAAATTATTATTATTATAACTATAGAAGCATTTTTCATAAAAGAGAACGTTTTGAAAATATGTAATTCTTTCTTCATTTTTGCCCAAAAATTGTATTTAAATAATTTTTCTTGTAGAAATATTCGTAAAACAATTTTGTGGCTGCGACAGCTTAGTAGTTATGATCATGAGTTTGTGGCCGACTTGTCATGAGTTCAATCCTAGTGTCACAGAAGACTCGCCGTATAGAAGGGGGAGGCAAGTTAAATCCGTCAAAGCTCAATGTCTTCTCGTAGGTGTGGTAGTTAGGAGAAGTACAGGTATAGTTCTAGTTATACTTGACCCAGGTTCAAAACTACTAGGTCCGTCGCCAATAGCCCTCGCATTGCTTTATAGTGCGACGTTAATAAAACATTCTTTCTCTCATAAAACAATTTTGTATGTATATTCTAATTCAACAGACACTTAATATTATCCTTTTATAAGCTTTTTCAATAACGCCGTTCCGAACGTAGTCACCTTTAGGGGTCTCAGGGGTGTTAACTTTTTCTCGAGGGGTGAAAGTATAAACAATTTTCAAACAGGCATAATTCTTTTAAATTTAAATTAAACGATTCAAATCTTTTACACATTATTTACAAAGGATTGTGGCTTCAAAAAAGTACAAAAGTGTTTGAAATATAATCATTTTTAAAAATTATAAGTATATGAAAATATGTAATAAATATTAAATAATGTTTGCGTTGCGCACGATATTTTCTAAAATAGTAGCCTCTGATGTATAAAACTTTATAGAATTAAAAAAGGTATCATTCTCTTTTAAACCTACATCATTTAAGAATAATATATCTTTTGTTATTTCAAAACATTTGAGAAATATAGAAAATTTTTAAAAAAATCTTGAAAATTTAATTTTTTTAAAAATATAATTTATTTATTCTACTTATATAAAATTACTACAGTGTAATAAGGATACATTTAACTTTATAAATCATTTCATTTCTAGTAATTAAAGCTACTATATTAGAAAACAGCATGCGCAACGTAAAACTTAATTTATATTTCCTATAGAAATGTTTCTTATTTTCATATGTTTGAAATTTTTAAAATTATAATTATACTTTAAACATTTTATACTTTTCTGAAGCTCCATTCCTTTAAAAATTATGTGTAAAAGATTCGATTTATTTAATCTTAATTTCAAAGAGTTATATGTGTTCGAATATTGTTTATATTTTCAGCCCTCTAGAGTAAGTTAACACCCCTGAGATTTCCATTACTTAACATTCAAATACTTTCGATTTTAAAATGTAAATTTAAATCAGCGACATAAAATAATTTAAAAACCTAACTAACGTCCACTCTTTCTCTACTGTCATCGAACCGTTACCTTCTTAGTTTAAAGGATTTCAACCTGGAGTCTTGATGGCACTGGGTAGACGGTCCCTCTTGACCAAGCGTAGAGTGGAGGAGGAGGAGGTCGAGGCAAACACCTTTGGCTTTCTCCTCATCAGTCGGTGTGTTGCATATTGGCTTTCAGTGGACAACTTCCTCTCGTAATTATGCAAATGTTGATGTTGTGCGGTGGGATGCGATTGAAGCTCGTTAGCACTACAATATTGATTCTGCGCGCGGGTCAGGTGTGGCGAACCTCACTAACGACCACCTCACCTTTCTTAATTGACCCCACGCCTGCAAACACAGGGATTTGTTCACGATACAGGGCCACGGAAAATTTTCAATTGATTGAGAAAAGGATGCAGGAATTTATCGGTTTTGGAAATCGTTTTAATCGAGTTGCGGATTTCCCTTTCGTTCTACAATAAAATATGCAGTATTTTACGTGAAACAGACGTCTGAATTTTGTTTCTCAGAAGATATTAATCCCTTGTATCCGACTACCCTAAAATCATGATTATTTTCAAAAATTCTTTATGATTTTTTTTTTATAGGCCATCTTATTAGCTTTATAAAATACCGCGTTTTATTTTCCCTACACTAGAACAAAAAATAAATGTTTTAATAAAAAAAATGCCATAACTTTACAAAGATTCAAAATTTAAAAATGCTTTTATTGAAATGTGTTTTTTTTTTTGAAAAACTCAAACGGGGGCAGTGATTGCTCAAAAAATTTGAAATAATTTGCTGAAATTTTTTTTGAGTATTTTGTATAATAGTAAAGTGTTTTTACCTTCAGATTTATCAATCACTGTTTTATTTCAAAATTTTAAATCCTTTATGTGAATATAATCACTGTTTTTTAAAAACAATTTCATATATTCACTAAGATAGAGTGCTCTAGTTTTTGAAAATTAAAACACTATTATTCTGAAGATCATTTCAAACAGAATAAAAAAAAACAATTAAAATTGAAAAATTGAGAATTTGTTAAAAGTTTTGTACAGAGCAGGCCCCGTTTTTGTAATAATTTTCATTTTTACCGTTTTTTTTAAAAATAATAATAATTTTGTTTCTATTTTACGATTTTTCTAAAAAATACAAATAAATCTAAATATCACAAAAAAAACCCCTATTCCATTTTTTTTAAAACAAGTTGTGGTAGTCGGATACCTTAACTGGTTTCAGTACAGCATACCGGGACACATTGATATTTTTTTCTTTTATTTGATTTGGTTTTTTTAATTTTTTGGGGACATTATTTAATGCTTGTTTTTAAAAGATTAGGTTTGACTATAGTTCTGAAATGTTTGTTTGGGGAAAGGAAATTTTTTGATAACGGCGGGAATGTAGATCCTTAAAAAATTTTTGTTTCTTATGTAACGCTTTTTGGGTTCAGACCGGGTCTTTTGAAATTATTAACAAAACAACAAATACACCTTTTGTAAAAGGTTTTAAATTTTACGTTCGGTACTGCGCTGATTATTTGGATTATTTTTTTCAGAACAACACACATACAAAACACTTAACCTTTTAAAAAAGCATGAACACAAAATTTTTTCCAAGATATATGAAAAATTCTTCATAGCATGCAGAGTGTATTTAGAAAAAACAAAGATTAAAAAGTTTTTGTGTTACAAAATTTAAAAATAAAAATTGGTATAAAAATTTTAAATTAAAATAAAATTCTTCCATTTTGCCTTTCTACTAAGTATGATTTTAGTTTTGTACAGTAAAAAATGTGCCTTTTTTTTAAACATTTTGTGGGAAAAAATTGATTTATTAAGGGGTTAAAAATGCACAGTTGGTTTTAGAAGATGAGATAAAACACGTAACGAAACTATTGAAGACTTTCATTATTTATTTTTTAAATAATAATAATTTTAATAATAAAAAATATGAATTAAAAATATAACATATAAATAATTATTTGGCCTATAGGATGATTATATAATAAAAAATGATACATCAAAATCGTATTCAAAATTAAAATCAATATGGAAGCTATTCCTAACTACCATTATGCCAATTGACGAAACTGTAACAGTTAAGAATTTTGTTGAAGATAAATATTTGTTTAAACTTATCAATTCGAAAAAGTGTCACCATTTTAATACTGATGTAAAAAAAATGTTCTTATTTCTGTAAGTAAATAAGATTTCAAACAGAAATTTCTAATTTCAAAAGTAACAATTTCGTTTAATGTTATTTTTAAAGTTTATAAGAGGTTAATTTTTTTAAAAAATGAATACCTGAATTTCTAGACTTACGATCACATTAATCGACCTTACGTCCAATCCGGATATTTCCAGGCCCTTAATTATTCATAATTAGTGGTGTTTTTCATAAGAGTGTAATATTCGAAATAAATTTAAATCTAAGCCAAGCGAAGAAAAATCACACATTTTCCCTATAAAAGTATTATATTAGAGCCTCATTAGGACAGGGTCATTATAAGCATCCCATCAAACCTATGGATAATATACCATTTTTGTATGTTGTGTGTGCATTTAGAATTTCTTCCATTTGGATTTTTTCTCATGAAACTGCTTCCCATTAGGCATTTGATTGATTGATTTTTTTAACATCGCACTCAGAAGGAGCATGAAGTCTATTAACAATAGTCCGTGTTTTAAACAACGACCCAATGACAGGA
>BMAV01016024.1:59012-69924 GCA_019973955.1 Trichonephila inaurata madagascariensis | reverse complement strand
TTAAGTATTAATTTAAAATAATAGCTCATAAGATTCCAAAGCAAAATATACACACAAAAATAATTCGTATTTTTGTCGCATTTAATTTTGTGTTTATTTACAGAACTATTTACATCTACATGAAACAATATCACTTATTTTACATCCAAACGATAAAATGCTTAACTGTATATGTTTCATTTATACTTTGATAAAATACTTCAATTAATATAACTCAAGTATTTAAAACTGTCTTATAAAAAAGTATTCACGCAAGTGATTCACATGTTGCAAATTCTTTGTAATAAAATTCATTGAAACTTTTTATTTACAAAAATACAAAGCATTAATGTATTGCTAAAACCCATTAGATTTGATTAAAAATTGGAATGTTTCATGTAACAATAGACCAATTATTAGTTTCAAAAGCCTTGTTAGAATCGTTTTAGTTATGAATATTCGAAAATAACAAGCGAGGAAATTATTAATTTAAAGTGAAAAAAATTTGCAATTTTTTTTTTTTTTAAGTTTTTTTTATGAAAGATTGGTTTTTATCGTATGATAATGTTTGTATTCAATAGACGAAATCTTAAGAACTATTTTTTAATAAAAGTGTCGCGAAACTTTCAGATTACTAACTTGAAAATAATTCATCTGTAACACAAAAATTCTTTTCGTAAAATTGAAATCTGGATTAACCTAGTGAAAATGATAAAATGGACAAAAGCATTTAATTTTTGTTTCAAAATAAGATGCAGATGGGATGTTTTCAAGCTTATTCTCTAAATGATATTTAAAGTACATTATATATAAAAAATTTCTAATGCAGAAAAGTATTAATAGTTACATGAATATTAGACAATATTAGAAAGTTGCTTGATTCATTTTTAAAAAATTTAATCAGGTATTTAATGTCATAAAATCTAAGCAGAATAATAACTTTTAACTTTTTTTCAAGTAAAATAACTGTGTAACGTATATTCTGAAAAAATTTGCAGAAATAAATGCTTCTATCTTAGATATAATGAAAAAAGCGTTGATTTTTAATTTTAAAACTAAAAGCTGACACACAATGACATTCTTTTCCAAAACTGGTTTGCAAAGACCCAATCTTCAATTTTCAATTGGAAAAAAATGCATCTTATTTTTGGAAACACTTCTTTAAGTTGTTACCTACTTTGTATTAAATCAATTTTTTTTGGAAAACTAAAATAAGAATAACTTTTCAGATGCAGTTTTGTGTATTGTATTGCACACATCAAATAGATTATTTTATTATACGCAATCAGGGATTGCGTATGTTTTCCAATTTTTCTTCATTATAATGAAACATTATACTTTATTACATTCTTTGGAATAGTTATTTTTAATATTTTCACATAGAATTATGTTTACTTTTCTGTATAAAATTCGTTGTGTGTTCAAAGAGTCGTCTTCTTCGGAACACTCAATAATTCAAAGAACACTGCGGTTTGTTTTGCTATTTTGAGACAGCATACTGCACACAAAATAAGTTACATAATTCCTCTAATCAAAAATAATATTATGTATAAAAAGTAACTTCTTGAAATATATAAAAATAAATCGGAAAAAGGACTATGAATCCGTTGTAAAATATTGTTCATTATACATCATAAATATCATTCTTATTATACATTTGAAGGATGGAACTTTAACGCAGCTACAGTACTGATTATTCCAAATCCCATTTTAGTTGATAATGAAAAAGTTAAATTTATCTTCATTTATGTATTTTAAATTTCACAGAATACCATACATTCCATTTAATATTCATTGAACTTTTATTAAAGCTTACCATCCCAATTAGCCTTCTGATGTACAATTTCATAAATTACCAACTTTACTTCATTAATTACCTTTGTGAGTTGTCGAATTTGTCTTAGCTACTCTTGAATGATCGCCTTTAAAAGATTCTACTGTAATCGCATCATTAGTGTAGACGCATAAATAATGAAAAAAATCAGACACTCATTGCGTTTTGTAGTTTTTCCGACCCATGTGAAAAACTAGATTAAGTCGCTAACGACAAGAGCAAAGCCTCTTAATGAGCTTTAAAACTGTTTGAAGACACTTCAATCCTAATCCTCTTAGCATTTTATTAAAATATTTTTTAATCGTTTCTAGTCTTTGTCGTTAATGATAGTAGTTAATTATACAGCCATCATTTCTTTTCTTTTTTTTTCTTCTCATTTTAATCTTTTGCTCAAAATTTAAAAGAATGCTCAAACTTTTTTTCTGCTAATTTGCCGTCAAAAATCTTTTCCTCTCTTTTTCACTTAAATAAAAAAATAACAATTAAAATTAATAAAAATAGATAAAAAAACTATTAAACTATGAATTAATTCACTTCTATTAGCTCAAATCTTCTTTATAAAAAACTAATAAAAAATAATTTTTTAATTTATAATAAAAAAAAGATAAATTATTAAATGTACTAAAATTTAGCAGAAATTTTTTAGCTGCTGATTCAAAACCATGTTTGTTACGCAGCGCAACTTACGAAACCGATTACCTCAAATTGATTTCAAGGTACCCGATTGCAACAAGTACAGTTAAGATAAAAATACAGTAATCGCATATGATGTGTAACATCTGACATGTTATCGTGGTAAACACGCAATATTAACTTTTTTCCTGAATAAAATATGAAAAAAAAAAATCGGGTATGATTGGAAATAATTTTCTATCGAATAAAATTATATCTTTAATGAAAATTGTATTTAATTAACAAAAGGAGAGTAATGTGCAATATTTTATCAAAAATAATTATTGTTCAATTTAGGGAAGAGTGAAGACAATAGACTTATGATAACTAAAATATGACACATATACTTGTGATTTCAAAGTATTTAAAAACCGTTGAAAAACAGCGTCAATAACATTACCACTGTTTGCAGTCGAAACATTTTGATTTGTGTTCATTTCGAGCTTGAGTTCATCATTCATAAAAGATATGAGTGGCTCAGCTTTTGGCAAACTGAAGTTAGAGTTAAAATCCCCACTCAAAATCAGGGGAAGCGAGCGATAATTTTTTTAAAAGAGCAGAACCACCTTCGTTATATGGTAAAAGTACAAAATACTGAAATCTTTAATTTTTTTAACCGTTTGATTTGAAGAAATGTATACAACCACCAAAATCACTGTTTGTCCATTTTCAAATAAGCATTCTTCCGCACTTATGTCCCCCAATATCGTGACTAACGGATTTAGAGTCAAACGCTGGAGTGCTTGATGGCTACTAGAGTTGGACCTCCAAGCGAGGGTAGCGAAAAGACACAGCCACGCACTCTCATTGGTCAAATCAAGTAGCGCGCGCTTACGTCACATCCTGTTACACACATCCGTCCCTTTTCACGAAATCACTCCCACAAATATCCCGCAACCGAGAGGAAAGATGTTACACATCAAAAATTGTCAAAATTTTCATATACTTTATTCTGTTACACATTCATCCCTTTCATTATGCAGTATTCTTAGACATAAAAACTTTCAAAGCTTCGTAGTTTCCCCTTTAATACTTAAAGCCCGTTTAATTTTACGATATACGAAACGACATTTGGAGCATATTTGGATAACAGAGCAAATATATAAATGAATGGGATCATAAAATAAACTCTTACATTAATGTATTATATAAGCACACAAGCCGCTAGCCTCGCTGAGTGTTTCACGATACTATGTGACGATGAATTATTTTTAAGTTATTGAGGTATCTAAATCCTAACATTCAACTTTCGATTGTATTCAAAAACATTCTAATAGCCCTCACTTTTTAGTTTAAAAAAGGATAGAAATCGAATTTCTAAAACAGAATTATATATTTACCTATAACATCTTCATAGCCTTCTCCCAAGTGTAGATTTCTGCAAAACCCGTTCGCAGCAAACCTCTTATTAACAATAAAAAGAAGTCCGAAATCACCAAATTTCATGTCTGTAGCTCTAAACGTTTACAAACGGTAAAACAATTTTTTTTATCTATTGGGCTCCTACAGACCATTACCCGACCTTGGAGAAATTGATTTCCAAAATACCCATTCTTAGAGGATCTCGACTCAACAAAAGTAACATGCCTGCCAAATTTCAAAAGCATCGGTCTCATAGTTCTGGAGATTTCGTGATGAGTGAAGGAGTAGGTGAGGGAATGAGTTACTTTTTTCTTTTATATATTGTTACGAATTTTGTGTAAATAGTGTAAATAATTTGCATTTGGATGTGTAAAGCATTTATATTACTCTATGTTATGTTTATTTTGTGTTAAAATTGTAATATTCCCAAGCAAACGCCGTCCCTTACGCTATAGTGGCGATTCAATGAGAACTTGGAGAAATCTTGGTGATAGAGCTAAGTTGGCATCATATTTGACGACCAGGTTGGCCGCTAATTTGGTGACTCTGGCGACCATTTTGGCGTCATTGGTGACCATGTTGCTGAGTTTCGAGCCCTCTGGATTCTTCTAGAAACTAGTGGATTCCTACACTAATTTCACGCTCTATGACGCATGCGGATTTTTCTAGAAGTTTCCGCCGGGTTTATAAATAGAGCAGTGTCACAGCCGCAACCAGTCAGTCTTGATTCAACCAGCGAGTAGTGAGCCTTATTTTGATTAGCTTGGCTGTGCTTGTGAATAATCTTTTACATACGTGTATTTTTAAACACTGATAAAATTGCATTTGAGTGCTTTAGAAGGTTTAAAGATCTTCTTAGATTTATTCTGTGAATATTGCTGCTGAATCCTGTAATTCAAGGATTAGGTTTTCGTCAATAAATTGTCATCGCTCTTAAAAAACTGTCTCATACTTTATGACTGATTTGCATAAAATCCTCGATGTGTTTGATCTCCAAGTTGTCTTTCTTTGAACAAGTTGTACCAAATGCCTAAGCTGCTGTCACGCAAAGATGAGATATTCGAAAATGGATGTGTTTGATCTCTAAGTTATCTTTCTTTGAAACCCCAAATGAGTTGTATATCGGATTAAGATTCATTAAATTAGATGGCCAGGACATTAATTGGAATTGAGTATTATGTTCCTCGTTCGTGCCACTCTAACACAAATAGAGCCTAAATATTAGGGGCGTTGTCCAACACGAAGATTCCCTTTCCGGTTTGGAAAACAGACGCCATGTTAGAGTGTTACTGATCCACAATTATGCTCAGATAGTTGTTATAGAACATACCATGAAAGCTACGGACTAAGAGTTGTAGAGCCATCAGTGGCGTAACGTACAACCCCGCAACCTCCGCTTTTCGGGGGTCCCAGGGACTCTAGGGGGCTTAAAGTTTGACACACTAAATACTGTTGTAGACTCGCTCGAACCCGGTATTCATACGTAGGGATTTCACGTTTATGTTTTAAAGGTCAGGAGGGAATAATTCAGTCACTACTCAAAATCATTCACTTCCACTCTTCTTTGTAAATATAGAACAGGACTTTATTACACACTTTTAGAATATACTATTTTTATATACGCTAGTTAAAATACTTAATATGGTAAACTCGCAACAGAGGTCGCATACTTTCGTTCACTGTGTTTCACTCTCGAGTATGTGGGCGTAAACACCACTACACCCCTACATACCCGAGCGTTCTCAAAGCGCCCTTTACAATTAGACTCTAATAGTACATATTTGGGCTTGGGGCCCAAAACATGAGTTTGCAGGGAGCCCCTTAATATTCTTTGTTACGCCACTGAGAGCTACTCATGAGAACATCTCTCAAAGCATAATAATATTTCCCCCACCATCCTGTATATAACCTGCTGTACATGGGAAAGCAACTGTTCGCTTGGAAGACGATGCACCCTGACACGATCATCGACGTGATAAATGAGAAATCATGATTCATCTAACCAGACAACTCTCTTCCATTTATCCATCTCCCAATCTCGATGTTCCTGGGCCCACTGTAGGTATAGGTGACAATAACGCTTGGCCAACAGAGGCCCACGAGTGGGACGTTTCCTGTGAAGTCCCATATCTAACGTGTCTGCTGAACTGTGTATTCCGAAACACTTGTACTTGGACCTGCATTGTGTTGGACTGACAGCTAAGCCATTGTTCGGCGCCGATTTTTCTTTATTATGAGGGACAGTTTCCGATGTTCTTTTTCTTTCATTGTGCTTGGACCCAACAAATTCGCTTAGATCAGCAGCCTGTCCCATCACTCTCAAAAGTGCAATAAAGATTCCTTGTCTTTTCTAGAAGCAGTTAAATTCCATTCTATCTTAATAACTTGGCCTCCACGTCATTCAGACGAGTTCGTGGGTATTCATAATGTGTTTGGCTCCACAATGTATATTAGTATGCAATTTTTTGTGAAAAAAATTTATGGAAGAAAAAAGTACATTCATTTTATGCCTTTTTAATGAAGAAAAGTAATAATTAACTACTAAATCATTTCCAAATTTGTATATACATTTCAGAGTGTAAGAACAAATCTGCTTACATTCTGAAATCCTATTGGTAGACATGGTAGCCTAATGGTAAAGGTGTCAGATCGTGGCTGGCATGTCACGAGTTCGAGCCTCTTACCACTAAAGATCCGCCGTGTAGGAGAGCAATGCACATTAAATCTGTCGAGAGCTCAAAGGTCCTCCCGTCGGTGTGGTTTGGTAGTTAGGAGAGGGGGTACCAGCTCAGGTGTTGTCCTCATCACTTGACCATGGTTCAAAATGACAAGGTCCATCACCAAAAGCCTTCGTGTAGCTGAACAGTGCGACGTTAATATTCATTCGCTCACCCAGAATCCTATTTTGATACTATTCAGAGGATGTTTAATGCCTCTCATGGTACAGTGAGCACAACTGGACAGATTAAAAAGACCCTTAAATTACACTCTATGAGACAAAATCAAATCTAAACCAAATCTTCCAACTTAACGTATATTTACATCTGAAAAGAGAGATTTTAAAAATTTTCACATTACAAAAAAAATAGTTTTAATAGATTCAAAATTGCTTTCCTTTTCAGTGTTCCGTTTTATAAACCATGAAAATTATTCTTTATACAGAGTGTGTGTGTGTGTGAGTATTGTACAATCTATATATATCTCAGAAAAGTGTTCTCGTAGTGAATGATAAATTACTGGTGGCATGTAAAAATCCTGAAATATATTCAACATGACAAGAGCAAAAATGAAATAGACGATGTAGCGTTTGCGTCAAATGTATTTCGGATGATCAATTCATTGATATTACATATTGTATATTATGTCATAAAACTTATATCTGTTATTTTTATTCATAAGCCGAAGAATTGCCTTGGCTTGTTCCTGCTTTCTCCGTTTGCATAAGGAACTCCTTTTCGCATATTATGCATAAGAAGCTTTCTATTTCAGTTTCGAAGTAAACAGAGTTATTGAGACATGTAGTAGTGCGGTATGAAATAATGTAGTGTGTGAAACACAATTCCTTGAAGAAAAATCCCTAAGCAATGTTATTCAATAAGAAGCCTTTTTACGTATTTCCCTAAGTGCGACTCTGGTTTCCCTTACATTGGTTCTTTTCAGTGAAACAAGAAAAGATTTTTTTTTTTCGATACTTTTGGTATATGCTTATTTTGATTCTTTTCGCATTAATTTTACATTTATCACGCTCTTTCTAAATAATTACATTACTTTTTCATATTCTTAACTGATTATGGAGGTTTACATTTTTGCAAACTAATTTTATGATTAATTTTAAATAATATTTCGTTATTTCTAATTGTATTTTTACGTAAATTTTATTTGACCTATTATATAGATAATTAGAGAGAAAAATTGTGGTGCCCTAAAGCTTTATTTAACCGAGAAAAATTAGCCCTAAGCTTAAGAATTACCTTATGTAATTGTATTCTGGTTATATTACTTTGCCCTGTACACCGTCTCTTGCTTAATATTTTGCTGCAAGTATTAATTTAAATTTATGTCGTACTCTGATATAACACGGAAACTTTCAACGACTGACCTCATAAATTTTAAACCATGTTAAAATTACTAGAATGGCACCTGTGTGTGTGTGATATGCCCCTTCAACAAACAATCACACCGTGCCCGTGATAAAACTTTGATCCTCGACAGGTTTAACAGGCATCAGACCTTCTACACGGCCGGTCTTTAGCAGCATTAGGATTCGAATTCCCAACTGGACAACGCTGACCATGTGTTCTCGATCCCGACCATTCAGCTACTACGCCTTTACTGTATGTTGGTTTAGAATGGTTTACTAGAATATTAACTATTTCACAGGTTAAACAGACGAATACAGGTAGTCAGTCTCAGATGTCAGTTTTCATACAGATAGAAAACATTCGAAAAAGTATAGATTATTGTTTCCTTCCTTTATGATAAGATATATTGAAAACGATACATATTATACGGAAACAAATAGTCATTAACAAGACATAAAAATTATACAAAAACGCTCAACCAAATTCAAAAGTCCTTAGCATATCAAATTTCTGAATTTTAGAATGATCTAAAGTATCACATGATATAACATTAGCAAACCAATTTGTCGAATACTGTAGATAACTACGAATTTCAATACCGGTATTTTGAGCCATTTGTACAATTTTGTAATACCGGTATTCACAAGTTAAAATACCGCTTTTTCGGTGTTTACTAGATATTTTTTAAATTGTCTCCACTATATGCTCAGGGATCGCTAACATAGTAAAATAATGCCCGTTTTTGTTTTTATGCCTCCCTAACGGGCGAAATTAATTAGACTGTGAATGTAAAATTGCATCATACATTCAAGAGAAGGGAAAAAATATGTGAATCATCCAAAGAGGCGGGCCAAAACCATCCTATTACAGTTCAGAGCGATACTGCACTCACGCAGGATTTGTAGTCTGATATTCATATCTGTAAAAACAAGGTTGTAGTTGTGAATAAAGTGCAGAATATTTCAATATTTTTAAATAGGTCAGTTTGTTGTTCACATTGTATTTGCATATCATACTTAAAGGTTCAAAATATCTTTCAGATTCATTATATATATACTCATAAATAATAACCCATAATAATTAATAAGAATTAAAAAATAATGAATAACATTTAAGATCACATTTCAAAAATTTATAATAGTACCATAGACTGTGAATAGTGATATTTATATTTTTTTCAAATTTAAATAAATAAGATATTCCTTTACTTTTTCGTGTTCGTTATATTCTAATATAATTTATAAGTTATTATTTTTTGTGATATTTACACTCTGTAATAAAACTGGCAAATAAAACAAAGAAACACCTGTGTTTTCTTTCTTTTTCTAAAATTTCTACTACCGGTATTAAAACCGGTATCAAGATCTATAAAATACCGAATACCGGTATTGAACTTTCGGTCCGATATTGCAATCCCTATATATAACACAACATTGGAGTAGCTCACTATAGCGCCATTTCGAGAGAGAGTGTCCTAAAGCAAAAGAAAGTATAGTAGTAAATATATACTACAAATTAGAAAAAAATGAAACCCAGAGCATCTGGAACATGAGATCAATTAAAAGAATAAAAAAAGTGAATGGATCAGAGATAAAGGCATTTGCAAAACTTTTACTCAAAAGGAAGACTTGTTTTTTTATATTGCTATATATATAGTTTCATTTCGAAACATAAGATATTCCTTCGTCTATTTTTGAAGAGACCATGGGATATTTCTGTAAACTTAAAATTTGTAGTTCTTTTCCGTTCAATGTTATTATATAACAGTAGTAAAAGATTGGTAATGTCAGATAGCATGAAGAAGATGACATATTTGTTTTACGATTCCTTTCAAATGATGTAATGTGCTCCACAATAAGATCTTTATATATATATATATCAGTTTATTATTGATATCAAAAATATTTTAGATATATTTACAAGAACAGTACATCGATACGTATTATTACCTCGAATAAAAAACATCGTAAAGGTATCAGTCTTAAAAATGATTTCATAACAGTAAACACATAAGTGGATACAGATCATAGTATTCATTTGTTGTAGAAATCTTAAAAAAAATAATTCTAAACTGTTTTTTTCGTTTGAAATAGTAACATATACCAATTATCAAATAGTTTTAAATCAATCAATATATGGAGAAAAGTTAATCTCATTAAAATTTTAGTGAACAGCTGAGATAACCAATGAATGAGATAAAGTTTACTTTAATGAAAATAGGAAGAAGCCGGTAAAAGAAAGAGAGAGAGAAACTTTTATATGAACTATTTAAGATATTTATATATAGCTTCAACACAATAAATGTTCGTCTTTACTGGTTAAAACTGAAGTGAACCAGAATTCGTATTTGTATTTAAGGATAAACCAGCCAGAATATTATAAAACTCAACAAAATTTATTCGTCCAAAATCTCAATGTACCAATATCTTATTGGCTAGCGTTTAATGGGAGTGGAACAAATCTCGAACCTTAACCAATATTAATAAAGACTCACTTAACTGACACTGAAAGGTTTGAATTACGGACAATAAGATAAATCCAGCAATTTTAATCTAACTCGACAATTCTGAAAAACATTTAGTGGCCTTAATAGTCTAATGGTTACGACAGGTCGTGAGTTCCAGTCCTGGTGCCACTGAAGGCCCCCCGGGAAGAGGGGCTGATGCACGTTCAACCTGTTGGGGCTCAAAATCCTCCCGTTGGCATGGTTTTGTAGTTCAGAGAGAGAGAGTTTGATAGCTCTAGTGTCCTCACTACTTAGACCGAGGTTCAAAATTCCTTGGTCCGTTCCCAGAATTCCTTGTCTTGCTTTATAATGCGACGTTAATAAACACTCAATCACTGATAAATATTCAAAGGCTTTCTTTAAAATTATAATTTCATCCTCCTCGCTTACCATCTCATACTCCTTGCTTTCCATCTCATCCTCCTCGCTTACCATCTAATCTTCCTCGCTTACATTCCCAACATCTCCTCACTTACA
>BMAV01016022.1:0-21482 GCA_019973955.1 Trichonephila inaurata madagascariensis | reverse complement strand
ATAGGAAATACACCTAAATAAAAATTGCGAAATTATGGGGTGCGTGTTATATGCCAGATTTTATGGTAATTGTCCATGTGAGAAGCAGTCTGTGTCTAGATCAGTGTTTCTCAAACTGTGGGGCGCGCCACCCTAGGGGGGCGTAATGACCCTATAAGGGGATCGCGAGCATATTGAAAGTAGAAAACAAAAATTTATTTTTAAAAATTATTAATTTACTAAAAGTAAACAAACAAAATGTATTCTGACATAATAAAAAATTATGTACACATATTCTGACATAATAAAAAATAATGTACACATTTACGCTGCAATAATACACTTATAAATATATCTGTACTACTCAATCTATTTTATAATTAGTTTAACAATACTAAGTTAAGAGCAATGACCCCATGGGATTGTCATATATAAAAATATATGCAAAAATGAGAGAGAGAACGCTTACCTTGATCATTTGTACGTTTTATAAATAATACCTTAAATGCTGATTAAAAATTGCTCGCTTCGCTCCCTAATGCCACGGTTTAAGACGTGGGCGACCGTCTGTGGTTGTATAGGGGGTCGGGTAGAAAAGGAATAAATAAGCAAATCCTTTGAAACAAGTAAATTCTTTGCAAACTCTGTCAAGGTCATTTTATTGCATTCGAAAGCCTTCGGAATAATTTTATAGATAGCAGTTCCCAGAAAAGATCGTACTTCGGAAAGACGTATTTATACATCTCGGGCAATTAATGCACTGACTGAACAAAACATTTATATACGCCAGTGGCATTTAAGAGATTAAAGTCGTATTGTAGATTTAGCGTCAAAGTATAGTATAATGGAATTCAATACATTGTTATTGTATGCGGGAAGGGGGGCGCGATGAAAATTATATATGATTGAATATTGGGTCGCAAATATTGAAAGTTTGAGAAGCACTGGTCTAGATATAAACCACTCTATTTTAAAGATAGGCCCTTAAATGTGTTGATAACAATTGCTAATGCTAATCGAATTGTGAAATGAAAATATCTTCAGCCTCTCATTGCGTTGGAATTGAGCTGTGTCAATTGATGTACGTTTAAAGTTAAATATTTAATTAGAATTTTTTTATTTTTTCCCTCTCTTTTTGTTCCTGATTTTTCCTTTTTTTTTTTAATGTTTTGAAATTTAATATGTTTTTGTTTTAACTTTTTTTTATCATGACAGAGTCAATTAGCTTCACTACATAAAGATAATGCCTTGCAGGAAATCAAACTTAAGTCATCATACTCAAGCAAAAGTAGTGCAACGAGTGTATTGCACTTCAAACTGAGGAAGAACGGGCATCAGCAAAAGGAGAAAAACAGACAAAAAAATGACATAAAACATGCTGAGGGCGCAGCAGAGCAACTGCAGCCTGACTTGAGGATGCACATTTTGCGAGCACAGTATTTGTGTTTTTTCAACATCAGATCTGCTTTGCTCTCAGCAAAGGAATACAGAAAGGTTGCAAAAATGGCTAAAATGATGTCAAACCCAAAGAAAAAAACACATCAGTCTGGTGAGCAATTACACAATAATAGTCACCCAAAAACCCCATTACAACCCAGTGGAAGTTTTATGGGTTTTTGACCCAGCATTTCCCACCACAGTGAAAAAAAGTGTATCCTTATTGCAAATGTACTAAAATTTTAAAAGGGAGAAAAAAAAAGGGAATATTTTTTTACCGCGCGAAAATTTAAACTGCCTCTACTTTGGAGAACCCCCAAAGAGCCTTTAAAAACCCCCGCCCGCCAGATATACTGTGGATTAAAAAGTCATGTTTCCCAAATGACAGTTTGAAAATGTGAGTGAACATACCTCTGATTTAAAAAAGAAATATCCAAAAAGTCCAACTCATTGCCCTTGAGGAACCCGGGGTGGAGCCCATTTTTTTATCTTCAAATTTTGAAGTCTCCACTTTTGAAGACAATGTAAATAAATTTAAAATTCCCTAGCAAAAGGAAAAAAATAAGCTGAAAGAACTAAAAAAAATTTGGGTTTTAAAAAATTAAAAAATGAAACCCTTTAAGGAAAAATTTTTTGTGTAAATATATTCCTTATATAAAACAGTCGACTCTCGATAATTCGAACTTTCGATAATACAAACCTCCCCGCCGAAGTTTTGCTCACCCCCTAAAAAAACTCTTGATATTTAGAACAAAAAAACCATACGTTTTGGTACTCTCAAATATTTGAAGAAAAATTTTGTAGTTGGCCGGCCCTACAACACACGATAATTCGAAGTTATCCTAAAAAAAACTCTGGGATAATTCGAACCTTCAATATTATGAAGTTAAATTCACTTCCTGTGTACCCCCCAAATTTCCAAGAGGGGTTTTTTTTTACTGAACTTATTTTCAATGCAAATTGTAGCACATTGATAGAATAACTACTTTATTATATTTCCGGTATTTCAAGCGGGAATTTTGGGATTTTTTCCCAAAAGCCATCTGTTTTTTTTTTCCGTTGATACCCAAGATTTAGATGGAAAAAGGGAAAAAAACTGTTTTTTATTCTGTGCGGGTGGGGAGTGATATTTTCCTTTTTTACAAGTTTTGCAAAAGAAATTTTTGATTTCGAGTATTTTTCAATAATGGGGTCCCATTTAAACAGATTTTTTTTAAAATAAAGCACCCCAAACTACATCCAAGATAATTCAACGGGGCCTTTTTTATGGCAGGGGGTTGAAAGCGAGGAAAAAAACCCTTTTATATAAAAATGTACTTTGGGAGAGACAGGAATTTAACTTTATTCTATTTTTTTTTAAAAAGGGGCCGGTGATGTGCCATTAAGGGGGGGCCCCCCACGTGTCATATTTGCCAACCCCTGCTATTGGATCCCCCGGCTAGTGTAAAACTGTAAAATACCCCTTTTGTTTTATTTTAATTTTCAAAATTTTTTAAATTAAAAATATTATTTTACTAAAGGTGTGGTGATTTACGTTTCCTACCTGTTAAATTTCCCGAAAAACCCTTTGGGATCACTATTTTAAGACCTCAATTTCAGTGTGTCGACTTATCACGAAAAAGGGGCAAACTTTCTTTTTTAAAAGTAAAAATTTTTCAATTTGTAAAAAAGAAAAAGGTGATAGAATCAGTTAAAGGGAAAGGGGTAAAAGGGGGAAGGTCGATGAAGAAAAAATTTTGAAATCCCACTGGGGCCCCTCCCACTATTCTAAAGGGGAAAAAAGGGAAGAAAAAAAAAGTTTTCTTCGGGGTAGAGTAGAAAAACGTGTTAGAAAAACCGTAATTTTCTTTTTGGAACAGTGTTTAGTTTCATGGATGAAAAAAGGTCGAGGCCCAGAATATTCCGATGGGTGGCTTTTTTTGAGGGGGAAAAAGGGTAAAAAACATTCGCCGAATTAGGGAAACGAGGGTTTTTTAGATAAAGGGGGGATGACTTAAAAATTTTAAAAAAAGGGAATGGAAATTTGGTTTTAAAAAAAAGTGCGTGGAAAGCCCCAATGTCGACATTAACGGGTTTTTTTTAAGGGGGCAAAACCCCTTTGGATCTAATAAAGGGGTACGAACCCCCAAATTTTTTAACAAGGGGGAAAAAACCCGGGCTCTTTTTTTTGGTTTGCCAAAAAAAAACATTTACATTCAAAAAAAAGAAAAAAATCCATGGAGGAAAACATAGCAAGGAGAGGTTAACTATTTTACTGGCTGTAAACATGGACGGCTCAGAAAAGGTTGTCCCCCTTTGTCCCGGGAAAAAAGGGAAAACCTCCCGGGGTTTCCCAAGGGGGATAAACCTGTTCTCTACTAAATACCCCCTCAAACAAAAAGGTATGGATGACCACCTAACCCCTTTAATTTAATGGTTTGGGCTCACTGAACACGGGTATGAAAAAGAGAAATGAATATTCTCTTATTTTTGAAAAACTGTACTGTGGGACAATAACACAAACCCCCTTTATCAAATGTGAAACTTCAATTTTTCCCCCCCAAACTCAAACCCCCCAAAAATTCCCGCCCCCACTGAGGGCATCCCCCAAAATTTTTTAAAACTTTTTTTTCGGCGTGGGAAATTTTTTTTTAAAAACGTTTTGGGAAACCCCCGAAAATCCCGCAAACTTTCTATTTTTTATTTTAACAGCTTTGATCATGATTGGGGCAAGGCTTTGGGAGCTGTTAATCCCTTTTCAATTCACGCTGTTTTTAAAAATCAAAGGGTTCCCCTCACCGAATCGGGTTTAAAATGGACGATACACTCCCCTGAATTTAAAAGCTGAACCATCCCCTTTTGGGGAAATTTACAAGGGGAAAAAAGATTTTTTACGTTTGACCCACTACGTGTTGGTTGAAAAGGGGCATTGCTGTATGGGGAGCTCTATCTGACGCTGTTTTTGGCTTTGGACCCCCTATAATACAGAAAGTGATGAAAACGAATCGGGAAAAGTTGACTCCGGGGAACTCTGTCCCGAAGCAAAAAAGTCCACTAAAAAAAAAACTACCAAAAATTTTTTTTTTCAAAATAAAAGGATCAGATATTTTACAGGCTTCATTTGTTCTAGAAAATCTATTGACAAAGTTAGATTGAATGTCTTAAAACAAAAAAAAAAAGATAACAGATTTTTTCGACAAAAAGGATTAATTATAAATAGTATGTATATTCTTTTAATAGTTGTTTTCAAGACATAAGTGTATTCTTTTAATATAGGACTTTTAACTTCTCTTTTATTTTTATGCTGTATAAAATGTACTTTAAAAAAAATTATGTACAATTGTTACTTTATTACATAGTTTAAAATTTAAATGTGTTAGAAAAAAAACTTCTCTTCGTGTATTTTGAGAGTTTTTTCTACCCTCTTGATAATTCGAACTCTTAATAATTCGAAGTTTTTCATTGGTCCCTCCAACTTCGAATTATCGAGAGTCGACTGTATATATATATATAATCATACCTCCAATACAAATGTTTAAATATACTGAAAACATGTGTTTTCTCTTTAACCAGACTGAGCCACAGCAACGCGTGGCAGGGTAAAGCTAGTTAATTATATAATGCATTCTCAATGTTCGAGTTTTGAAACACTATCAAGTAAATTATTTGAAGTTCTAAAAAATATGACTACTTTACTAGAAGGGATAATTATCCAAAATACTAAAAATTATAAGGTACAGAATATTGTACAGGAAATTCGAAGAACATATACAATAATATAAAATTTTTCATCAAAATAGTTCAGTTGTTAATATTTTTGTTTTTTGAAAGTTTTTTTGTCTTTTAGATTTTTTACAAATATGTAATTTTCGAATACGATGCAAATCGTTTAATGCGAAACAGTGGGGATTGAAACTTTTTTTCGTGTTAAGGGATATTGCAAAAAAAAAAAAAAATCTCACCAAAATTAAGTTCATTAGAGTACATTTTATTTATACAGATATGAATATTCATGCATATTTAATAAAAATCAATGAAGTAAAATCATTCACAAGAACTTAATGAAATTTATTACAAAATTCGCTCATTAAGTCACTTTTTTCACGGATGCGATGTTGATTTAAAAAAAGTGAACTTTTGGAAATCATTCAGATTCAAAATACAACATCTAGAGCTGGTATTTTTAATATCCTTATAGATGTTTTGAAGAAATATAAATTACCAATGGGGAAAAGTGTGTTTGCCTTGCTTGATGGTGTGCCTACCATGATCAATATTACTAAAGGAGTTGTTGCAAGATTAAAAAAAAACATGCAAACACCACGGCAATAATTATTTTGAGCATTTTTATTGCATTATACACCAGCAGGTACTGTGCTCCTAAGTTTTAAACATATGGCATATTTTAAAAATAGCCGCCAAATTTGTAAATTATATTCAAGAACAGACTTAATAATCCTAAATTAGCTTCATTTCTCGAAGATATAGAGAATGAATTCAATGATCAACTATATTACATCGAATTGAATGGTTTTCAGATTATAAAGTGTTAAAATGGTTCTTCAAATTGCTGGACAAAATTATAATTTTCTTGGAAATAAAAATATTATGAATGTACTGAATTAAAAGATGGATAGAGGACCTGGCTTTCTCAGTTGATAATACAAGCCATCTTAATCAACTTAATTTTAAGCTTAAAACTTAAGCAAAAATCATGTTGTTACAGCTATATTTGATAATATTAAATATTATTAATTTGGTGAAAATAAATAGAAAAAGAAAACTTCTCTCACTTTGAAAGCTGTCAATATCTGTTCATTAAATTCCATAAATTAAAATTTACTAAATGCGCTGACAAAATTAAATTGTTTTAAGCGGAATATTATTCATTTTAATTTTAAGAAATGGAGTTATAATTTCGCACTTTTACTTTATCTCTATCTATTGATATGGAAATTACTGATGAAAGCTTACAAATAAATTAATTGAAATCTAATGTGATTCTTTGTTGAAGCAAAAATCTATGGAAGTTGAAATTTTAGGTTCTTATACATGCTCGCATTTATCAGTAGATCTTTTTCCTAAATGTATCATTTGTTATGCGAATAATGACTATGTTTGGAAGCACTAATTTATGCGGGCAATTATTTTCTTTAATGGAAAATAGTGAGAATTCAGAAAGATAAGATTAACACAGTATTTCCCAAACTGTGGGTCGCGATAAACCTACGAGGGGGGCACGAGCACATCGAAAATAAAAGATTAAAAAAAATTATCTACTGGAATGAAGTAAATCAAAATACTTTCTGACATAATAAGAAATACACATTTACACTGATATAATTTATATACATCGTCTGCGATATTACGTCATCAAAAATAAAAGCTTCTACTTCAAAACCTCATTAGCTATCTTTGATACTATAACCAAATAAAAAACATTTTATTTGATTTGCTGTAATCCTATGATGAGAGATTTTTTTATTACGTTTTCTTTTAAAACATAAAATACTACTCTTTCAGAGAAAGAATAAAACCCAGACCCATAATCAAAAAAATTTTAGGAAGATAAAAAAATCATCACTGTTATATTATTGAAATATTGTACATTAGCTGTAGGCAGCAGAATGTATTTGCTGCGGTTTGATCTTCGAACTTTCTTGTACGGTTGGTTACGTCCCTGCTCTTATGTATGTTTTTTCATTTCGGGAAGTTGTAAATAAACTATTTCTGCTGCGCCTTTTTTCCTTGTAAAATATTTTTATGATTTTTGGAAAAGCACAGAGAGCACTTTGAAAGATTACTTGGCGAAGATTTATTTTTATGAGTATTCCCAAACATATAAAGCATAATGAAAAACGTTTAACATAATTTTTTTAAAACATCCATATTGTATTAAATACACTTTCAATCCGGGAGTGGTCACGCCGAGCACAGAATGCACGAAATCGGTAATTCTGGCAAAACTGTTTAATCGTTACCAATGGCCCTGACACTATCCTCCTGTTTGACAGTCTTAACGTGAACTAAAATATATTTGTCACATATATCCTTCTGTTTTGGGAGTGACAAAAGTTTTTTTACAATCTTAAGGTACTTGTTTTGACTGAGTTCCCGGTGCGATCACTTTTTTACCAAAATATTTTCTGTGTTCATGCTACATCCCCTCATATGAATAACTTATTAATTTTGATTGCCTTGTTGTAAGACTTATTGTGGTTTGGTAAATGAGCATGATCAGCAGGTAAATGTTTGGTAAATGATCAGAATATATATATATATATATATATATATATATATATATATATATATATATATATATATATATATATATATATATATATAATAGGCATCTTTGATCTCTATTGAAAGCTACTGAAAGAAGTTAAAACTGATAAAAAAGGGATGAACCTGCTAAAGTAATGCATATTAAAGTAAATTTGAGAAAAACGATGAACATGAAAAGAAAGAAAAATTTCAAATGCTACCAAAAGAACTCCATCAACTAAAATATGAAGCCATAAGTATCAGAAGACACACTT
This sequence comes from Trichonephila inaurata madagascariensis, assembly GCA_019973955.1. Classification (NCBI taxonomy): domain Eukaryota; kingdom Metazoa; phylum Arthropoda; class Arachnida; order Araneae; family Nephilidae; genus Trichonephila; species Trichonephila inaurata. The sequence continues at coordinate 13,545 of BMAV01016022.1, read as the reverse complement.
TGCTTTGTTAAAAACACAAAAGCAAGCAAAAGTTCAACATGCTATTTGTCGAACATCAAAGGACAGTAAAATTACAATAACTTGAACAAAATATGACAGTTTTGCCTGCAAATAACATTCCTGTAATGTTAGCAAAAAGTGTCTGTGATTTGTGTCTTTATTTTAGGTAACGCACATTTGAAACATTTTAGTTCAGTTTTCTTGGATTTTTTCCTAAAATTATCAAAGAAAAATTGAAAAGTCCTTGAAAGTAGGTAAGTATATTTTCTCCTAATTAAATTATTCACTGGAATTACGATTTTTATTATGTACTATAAAAATAATTAAAAAAAAGGATTGGGGTGACTCAATAACCCGACTCGACCATTAGTATCGAGTGCGCGCCTGCTCCAGGGTTAAAACATGTTGAAGTCTTTTCGCTTTAAATATTAAAAATAATACAATTATACTTCATCGGAATTTTATATTATTGTTCATTATTCAACATCAGTTCTAAATGCTAATTCTGTGAGGCTTAAAATTACAATTCGCTTAAAACTAATTATAATTTGAGCAATCATTTAAAAAAAATCGTTTTACATTTTTGTAAACATTGTCGCGCACTTGGCTTTACTCACCTTACAATTCAGCGATTATATCAATAATGTTTTATTTTCTTATAAATGAACTCATGCAAAGAGCGGGTACTTCAGCCGGTATAATTTTAATGTATCCGTGTGTGTGTGGTGCTGCACAGAGTATTTTATAACTAATTAATTAATACTAAAATAAGAACAAGCTTAATAAGTATTAGCGACTTCCATGGGCTTGTCTTGCAGAACAAAGTTTTTCAAAGCAATGCTTATGATAAGAAATTAACCTTCTGAGTTCTTTTTCTATATTTAACTGGTATCTATATTTTGTCTTCTAAGTAGCCACCGCAATTTGCAATATGTTCCAATCTAAAAATTAGATGAAGGAAAAATAGCATAATAATTATCCTACTACTTATTTATTTATTTATTTTTTTTTTTTTTGCTTAAAAGTAACATATACAAAATTTAATACTTTTGTTATTAATTTGTACGGTTTTATATAAAGATTGTAGCTTTAGCGTCAAAGTGCATTAATATTGCATTCGGTACATTATTAATGAATATAGGGGGCGCGATAAAAAAGGGGGCGTGATTGAAAAGGGGTTGCCAGTATCGAAAGTTTCAGAAGAACTTGATTAACCCCAATCAACATTTATCGTCTATTTTAAAATTACATCAGCTCAGTATTTTTAATCAAATCTTGATGTTACTTTGTGAAAAAATTGATGTCGAATATCTTTTAAAAAGTAATGTTAAATTGAAATTATTGAAAAAATGTTGTTTTTTTTATTAAAAATATAAAATGTGTATAGATTAAATTTAAAAAATAACATGAAATTAAAACGACTATATGTGTATAATACACAATAAATTGAGCTTTACATTAATAAATACTTAATACATCATAACAATCCTATTTTATTGATTTTTTGAAGATTGTACAAATGCTGCCCCCATCTTATAATAAAATAGACCATACAGCCCGTAATAGCATACGAGTTTGACACCCCTGACCTACAGCAACGGATTCTTCCGATGATACAGGACCACAGAATGGACAGTCCAATCTAACTCGTATTTTCCGTATTTTGTTCATTTCTAGAAGGGAATGAACAAAGGCTTTCTCTTCGTGTTAAGCAATTTTCATTTCGTGTTTTGAGGGGGGATGCATGAAATCCTTCCCATAGTTATTTTTCGGGAGTGTTGTATTCTTTCGTGTTAACCGATATTTCGTCTTAAGCGTTTTCTCGTTAAACGCATTTCACTGTATATCAAAAAAATTTAAGAGAGATGGTAGAAAAATATTCATAATTTCAAAAGAAATAAGCTTTGAATTTCTCGGAGAAAGTACAAAACTTTTTATTAAAATTAGTAAGTGTTGTTACTTAATTGCAATTTGTTATAAAAATATGTACAAAAGGAGCAGTTTTACTTATGGAGGGTATGTAAAACACACACATATATTTATATTACGCTTCGATGCTTTTTTTTTTTAGATTCTCAAGGGCTGGTATGTGTGATTTTTTTTTCTTCGATAAGTGTTTATCCCTCTATATAAAAATAGACGTTTGTATGTATGAAATCGCATCACTCCAACATCGTTCAACCGATCACTATGAAAATTGGCATGTATATGTATTTTTGTGGAGCTACAATAATGTTATATATTATCTATAGCTTCGATCTAAGTGGGGCTTCCCCCACCACCTCTTTCTACGAAAAGGAATGGAGGTATTCTTTCTAATCCTAATAGAAGCATGAAAATGAAACATGTAATATTTTAAAAAATAGGCTTAAAGAAGAGAGAAATCCTACACTAAAATTAAGTTTAAAATGTAGAAAAAGGACACTTTTTTTTATAGAGCTAAGTAAATAGTATAATTATCAATAGAGCAATATTGCAGTGATTTTAAGGATAAAAATATATTTTTGTAAGCGAATAAGAATAGCAATGAACAAATAGTTCTATTAATCACATAATTACTTAAATATACTTTGAGGCTAAAAAGAAAATTAAAACAATTAAAAAATTAAATTAACAAAATTAAGTATAAATGTATTAAGAAAAAGTCGTATTAAATAATTTAAATACAAGAAGACAAAGTATACTTATGAAGACTTACCTTGCAGCAGCACCGGATATCCTTGTACAAAACTGCCATACAATGACAAAAGAGTTAGTATAAGCTAATGATTATATGTAATACAAATCTTCTGATTAAATCCTTTTTTAAAAGTTTTGACCTAGATTCCTCTCTTCCCAATCAACTACCTGTCTTACGATCCTTTTGCTTAAATTAATTCATAGATAGAACTGAATATTGTTAAATTACAACCAAAATTCACACAGCTGGATCGGCTCTTCTGAATAAATTACCTTAAATTTTAAGTGGGGATTTTTTTTGTAGATTTTTCAAAAGACAAATCAAAACCTTTAGTTGATTTTTAAAAATCAAAATTCAATTTAATTATTTCAAATGATCCAAATGAAATCACGTCAAAATACGGAACAACGCTTGACGGAGTTATTTTTAGATATTTAAATATAATTTTGAATCTTAAGTATTTATAACCTATTTCAGCTGCTATAAACCTATTCTTTCCTTCTTAGAATACAATTAATTCACAAATATAATTGTATATTTTGCAACAAATATTACTTTATGAGTACAGACATATGTGAATAAATAATTTTAAATGACAATATTAATACCCCCTTGTTTTTTATTCATCTAACTAATCCCTGAAATAACATTACAAAATTTGAAGTTATCACTTCTATATTGTGTGGTCATAAGCACACACACTTTTTTTTCACTACATTTTCATTCCACCCTTTAATTGATATGCTTCCTTTTTGTTTATCTATAAATTATTAGGGAAAATTTTTTGAAACGATTACGGCTCATCAGAAATTTAAATTGTTTATATATGTCGCAGGGAAATGACAAAATTAAGAACTTGATCAAATCCCTGAGGGATATAATCAATTTACTGGAGATGTTAAAATAATATCTCTTCAAGGTCATTTCCCTGATGAAAGTAAGTGATTTGATCAAATCCCAGAAATTTCAGTGAAATGAACTAGTCAGAATTCGCACAGCTCTATTTTCGCTTGTTGTCACTCCCTTTACCCAGGTCCGGCCATCTGGGGGTGCGGTGGATGCTATGCACTGGGCCTCACGATTGAGGGGGCCCCAACATGATCAAGAATTAAAATTATTTACTCTTGCACATGAAATCTTGACGATATTCCTATCGTTGTCAGTAAAACGAGAAATACAATTTATCGTAAACATTAGAGTTATACATCTCTGAATTTCCCAACCTTAAAAATTAATTCTTGATTAGTAAAATGTTATGTTTTTGTTATTTTATTTGCGAAACTCCCAAGAATATATACGACTTATACGAGTTACAAATATAATTAACGAAGGTTTCGCAAACAAATTCTACACTGTTGGTGTTTTCTTAGATGTTAAGAGAGCATTCGATAAGATGGTGCATGATGGCCTCACTTGCAAATTAATAAAATTCAAATTCCCTGGATATTTAATTAAAGTTATACACAATTATTTACACAACAGGACCTTTAGGGTTCGTATAAATAACACATACTCTAATAATGGACAAGTTCAAAGTGGAACCCCCCAGGGTAGTTCCTTGTCTCCATGTTTATACAACATTTACACTCACGAATTTCCAGAACACCCCACCGTCAGTACTTGCCTGTTCGCGGATGATTCCGCCATGCTTTCGCAAGGTACCCAGCTCAAATACACTCTTAAAAACATCATGCAACACTTCCTTGATAAGTTACAAGATTGGCTCACACAATGGAGAATTGCAATTAATGTTGATAAGTCACAAGCAATTATATTCAGGAAATGGGGAGTCATTGACCCCCCTTTCCAACTCCCACTCTTTGATGACAACATCCAGTGGGTCTCGGTCGTTCGATATCTGGGTCTACACATTGATAGCCGCCTAACATACAAAAGGCATATCGACTATTTCTCGGAAAAATTCTGGGGTAGAATTCATTTAGCTATCTCCCTCATCGGGAGAAAATCTCCTCTATCCCTTGATAACAAAGTTATTTTATACAAGCAAGTCTTGCGCCCAGTTATCACCTACGCCGCACCCGTGTGGGGTACTACAGCTGCCACCCACATGAAAAAAATCCAAGTTATATAAAACAAAATACTACGCCTCATGACTAACGCACCTTGATACTTTAGAAACGAGGTAATCCACAAACGATCTACATATGGAGCCGATATCTAGTTTCATCACTAAGCTAGCTAGGAATGTTTCAGATCTATTGAAAATCACGAAAATCCAATTATCAGAGCACAAACACTATTTACTTATCCTCATTCTAAATTAAACTACGCATACGCCACAGCAAAATGACAGATCCCGCTCAAACCGCCATAACTCAACAGCTACACTTTTAATTTCACACCTTAGCAACATTAAACGCTCTACTTCAATTCAAAACAGGATCAGTTGTTGACTGTCACCCCTCTCCGCTCCCCCATGGTCCCCTTTGGTGATCGATTCCTTCCAGGTTCTTCCTCCATTCGTGCCGCTTCGGAGCCAGCTAGTTTTGGGTCGCATGCGTCCCGCTAGTTCACAAGCGACCCGTTCATCGGCGTCTCGTTTATCCCCCTCCTTCCGGAACGTAGCGTTGGGGAAGGAAAATCTTTAGAAGTAAGGGATTTTTTCGATAGGGGAAAAGGGATTTATGTGGACAGGAAGGAATCAGATCATTATGAATCAGGAAGAATCTAGATCATTGAACAGGAAGAATCAGCGAGAAGTAATGCACTATAGTAGTAAAGCGAACATGTTAGAATATGAGAGGAAAGGAATAAAACTTGATATTCTTGATGTGCAGCTTAAGGTTTCCTAATAGTTTTAAAGAAGCTTAAATATATCATAATTTTCTAAATAATTGACTTTTAGGATGATTACGTTAAGTACATGTTTATGTGGTTTGAAATAGTATTAGTTCTATTGATTTTGAAAGAACATTTTTAAACATTTGATGCATATTTGGAATGATATTTTTTCATTATCATACAAAATAAGCAAAAAAAAAAAAAAAAATTGTGTGTAAATTTATTCCAAATAAATAAATTTTTGCTATGGTGTTTTTTACAAAAGTTTCTATAACAGAACAAAGGTCTTAAAAGTAATTAATTAAAAAATGCTTCAAAACAAAGTTGCAGCTAAAGCTTCTAAATTGCTTAAAATTAAATAAATTACCATTTGTAACAGTTCATAGCATAAAATTCGATATTTTTTTCTTTTTAAACATTGTAATTAGTGTTCATATAAAATTTTAAATTTCTTGCATTTGTATTTTCATGAAAGAAAATATTCTATGCAAATGCTTCAATATAATGTACTAATGCTTGCAATAAATCATAATTTTCAACAATCCTAGTTAGTGTAAAAAAGTTGAAAACATTCATCTTCCTTATAAATACGATATAACAGGAAGAATAATGCTGGAGAGTAGATATACTACAAAAATTCACAATATGGAATCACTCCCTGCAGAAAATTCACATTTGAAAAACATATATTTTTGAGTGAGTAGGAAATTAGAGTAGATTATACATATTTTTTTGGAGAGGATTTACTTATGATATAAAATTAGATTTTTTAATATACATTTTTGTTTAATTAATAGGATTTGTTGTTTTAAAGCATTTCTTTTGAAATTTTAGGAGGTAAATTATTAGCCTACAAATGAATAGAAGCAAGTTAAGGAACAAGATTTTTCCCCAAAAGCAATTCAGTATATGAAACTAGTTATCAATTTTAAAATGCAATCTGCAGTCTCTTTCGTATATAACTTCCTTCAATACTAGTCTAAAATGTTTATTGAAGACAGAAATAATAACATTTTTCTCTAGGAAAGTAGGTTGCATAAGATTAATGATGTACTTCTAGAAATTTACATAGAAATTATGTTTGAGAAATTTTTCCCTTAAAGTTATAATATGTACATTCTTTTTCATGAGTTGTACTTATAAAAACATATTTTTACAAAAGTTTTGTGTTCTTATACGAAATTAAAAAGATTAAATCCTTGTAAAAGTATTTTTGGAATTTCATGAGATAAACTACTTGCCTTCAAATAAATAAATAAAGGATATTAAATTTCTGAGACTTATTTCTTCCCAAAATACAATGAAAAGTAACCAAGATTAGTATCTAAAGTAACTATTTCAAGTTAAAAATCATTGATACTTTTCTCAATTTCATTCAGAGTGCTAATTTAAAATATTTCTCCCTGATAGAAATTTAATATAATTAGTATGTACTAATATCTGACCTAATAACAAATATTAAAAAAAAAGAATGAAAAAAAAATTTGGTTTATTAATAATTTGTGCAGTTGGTTAAGAAAAACACAAAAGGAAGTGTAAGAGATTTAAAAATCAAATTATCAATGTTTTGATTAGAAAAGGGTGGCAACCTGTGATTTCAGTACCTGAAAATACTATATTAACTGATATAGAGCAGTGGTCTTCAAAATTTCAACTCACAAAACCCCAAGAACTTGAAGGTGCTTTCCTTGAACCCTTAGAACTATAGAAAGTGTTTTCGTTGAACCCCATTCCATATATATACTTCGAAGACTATATCCCAAAAATAACAATTAAAGTAAATCAACATGTTATAGGTACTTAATGTTAAGGCAATTAAAAAAAAGTCTAATCTAAGTTTTCTTTAATATAGTTTACTCAGAGAGAGAGATAATATTAATTTGATTCAAGTGTCACGTATCCATGCATTATATTTAGTAACTGGGATATATGCTAGTGTTTTTTACACAAACTTTCAAAATTTAGGTCTATTGAGATTAAAAGCAATCATTAAATGTGTGTTCCAAATTTCATTTGTCTTTGTAGCCACTTTTCTTACGTTGAGAAATATATTTCACTTGAACACGATGTTTTGAATGGCATTAAAATGTTTATTGCTGTGTGAGAAATCCTGTGTATTTTGCAACCTAAAATTTAACAGCTTTTCTTAGATTTTAACATCAACTCTGTGGATAATTTGTTCCTTTTCCCTCATTATAGTGGCCACGGTAGCCTAGTGGTCAAGGTATTGGATCGTAGCTTGCATGTCACGAGTTCAAGCCAAGTACCACTAAAGACCAGCTGTGTAGAGGTACGATGCACATTAAATCTGTCGAGAGCTTAAAATGTCCTCCCATTGGTGTGGTAGCTAGGAGAGGGGAGTTCCAGCTCAGGTGTCGTCCTTGACCATAGTTCAAAATTACGAGGACCGTCGCCAAAAGCCCTCATGTAGCTAAACAGTGCAACGTTAATATTCGCTCACTCCACCATTATAGGTGTTGTTTTCCACAAATGTAAAAAGGTGCATTTTTCATTAGAAAATATTTTGTTTTGCAAGACATTGTGCTGATTAATGAGTATAAAATTCTCGTGGAACCCGAGATAGTAAACAACAGAATATTCACAATCTAGTAGGAAGTATATATATAAATATAAAACACATTTTAGTATTCTTTTATTATAATAAAAGTTTTAAAAGTGTTTCAAAATAAAGTTATTATATATGAATAAATTTTCAGTTTTAATGAATAGGATGAGCTTAAAGACCGTATCACACGTACATTTTCCATGCAATTTTTCGTCCTACTGAGGGGGAAGGGTTGCCGTAAACAAAACGACATGTTCTGACGTCAGCCGCGCTCTATCTCCACATTGAAAAATTACTCGCCGATTTTTCTGCTTCGGAAAACGAGCATCCAAAATTATTTCTTTCATTTCGCTTGAGCTTTTGTTGATGGGTGTAAACAGAAATAGAGCACCATTCTATTTAAAATATTATACGGCATATCTGAAGTGTTAGACGAAACCGAAGCCGCCATCTTGTTTATGACGTAGGGTGCCGAAGAACCCCATTGGCTGCGTCAAGCAATTTTTATTTGAAACAACTTTTTGAGCTCGCTAGCAAAAAATTGTTCTAAAGCCGTTGCTATGGCAACTGAGTAAGAATTGCCCGAATTGGACGAAAAATTGCTTGAAACGTGTACGTGTGATACGGCCTTTAGATACTTCTAACTGTACAAACTTCATAGAGAACATGAATCCATTTTGCATATATTTGTTTCTTCTAAATTTTTTTTATTGACTTTTGGAACCCCAGGGTTCTGTGGAACACAGTTTGAAGACCACTGATATAGAGTAAAAAATATCGCTGAACGATTTCTAATACTTCTGTAGTGATTTTAATGTATTGCCTTTCAAACAAGGGTAAATATAATCTATATTTTTAATTCTTAATAACTTAGTTCACATTCAATTTTGTACTTATTGTAACCTGAAAAACTTTCATGAATAATTCATAAAAGTTATTCCAATGTATTAATTACAATTATTTGTGTAATGTAATCCAGTCAAATGAAAAATTTCATGTAGAAAGGAAAATTTTTATTTCAAACAAAATTTCCACACTATATATACACATATACAATTAACATCCACAATATTAGTACAATTAAAATGAATATTAGTTAAAACAATTATACAAATGCAATGATGTCCATTGAATAGCCACTAACAAATATTCTTTAAAAGACAAAAAATAATAAATACATGAGCCTAATAAAAAACACAGTAGTATCCCCCAATAAAACAAATTTCTTATAAAACCCAAAATAAAAAAAAATTTAAAAAAGAGTACCATAAAAAAATAAGTCAAGAATTATATAATTCATTTTTTTGTTTGGTTTAAAATTTTCCAACAAAGTAACATAAAAAAATTTTTTTACATTCAAATTAATATTAATGTAAAAAAAGAAAAATGACATTCAGTTATAATATTACTAACCTTTCAATTTAGTAAAAGTTGTACAAGATAACAGTTTTCGGCTTCTCACTAGTATTCCAAATATCCTTTTATAAACTGTGACACTCATTTTGTAAATATAAAAATTTTCTCATTTAAAATTTAAACCAAATTTTATACTTTCGGTTGTATTATTTTTTTAATATACGTATTTTGTAAAATGCATTACCTTGCAGTATTTGCCCTCCCTTTCTTTTAAAATTTCCCCTATATACTTGAAAATGTGGGGGTTTTCCCCAACCCCCAAGGGTTTAAGTATAAAATGGTAAAACCCGGGGATAAAAGCAACACACTTTACAAAAAAAATTGAAATATTATCAATTTTCAGCACATGAAGGTTGTTGAAGGCCACCGCAACGAACTATCTCTATGACGCAATGCTTGGGTGGGTCAAAAAAGACCTTTTGCCCGTTTGGGCTATTTTATTTTTAACGCTTTTTCTTTTAACTTAAAATTAACGGAGAAAAACCTTTTTGAAATAGTACTGCGCGGGACTTTGTATGTATATGAGAATGCTGCCTCGTGAAATGATATCCGTATTAAATTGTAAGAATAATCCCTGGTGTGATTATTACTTGAACCTGCTTTGTTGAACCCCGGGTTCCCCAAAAAGGCGTCCGTGAATAATTTTCTCGTTAAATATGGATATCGATATTCTGAAAGCAAAACGAAAGTTGTTAAGAGCAGCGTTCACTGTGTGTTGCAATGGCATTAGCAACAGAATCGAAACCGAAACTTTAGGTAACAATGAAGTCAACGCTTTGTATAAGCAGTTACAAGATAAATTCTCTCAGCTGGAAACGACCCAAGAAGAAATATCTGATTTGTTATTAGTAAGTGATGAACTTAAAAATACATATCAAGAGGATTTTTTGAAAGCCGAAGAATATCGTGATAAATTTTGTCAAATTTGTTCACTTTTGGAAGCTAGCCAAGCAAAAACAGTTTTGGTTCCGGAAGAAAATATTTCCGTTGAAAAGCGAAAGTTTAAGCTCCCAAAACTTGAATTAAGAAAATTTAGTGGAGAACCGAAAGACTTTCTTGCGTTTTGGTCGCAATTCGAAAAAATTCACCTGGATACAACGATTGCAGAAGAAGACAAGTTCCAATACTTGTTGCAGTGCGTAGTACCGGATTCTAAAGCAGCTAGATTAGTGTCAAGTTTTCCGCCGACGAAGGACAATTATTCCAAAGCAATTACACAATTGAAGGAGCGTTTCGGAAGAGACGAACTTCTAGTGCAGATATACGTACGAGACTTGCTCTCCATCGTAATGAAGAATGCAGCTGGTCGAATTAGAGTGGATTTGTCGGAGCTATACGATTTATTAGAAAGTAAGCTCATGGCACTCGAGAGTCTTGGCCGCACGAAAAAAAAATTTTCAATTCCGGGAGCCGTTGGTTGAATCCTGTTTTCCCGGGAAACCGGGGCTTCGTGCGGGGGAAAGAAGTAAATTCCGTGGAAGTTTCCCTCACCGCAAGATAGTGGGGCGCTCGCTGAATAAATTATTGTGTTTTTTGGGAACGAAGTGCAAAGTGAAATGATTAAGCCCCCCCGTACCGGGTTGGGAGTTTTCGCTTTCGCATCCTCGTTCCCCAAACAGATGAACCGATTGCCTACAGCTGCCCCCTTTGTGAATTTTCAAGAAAACCGGGTTTAAGGAAAAATTTTCGTTGCTTTTTTTTGTGATAACCCTAATTCTTCGGGAATTTTTTCGGCAAAAAAAAATGCCCATAGAAGATAAACAAAAATTTGGAAAATTGTCGAATGGGCCCAAATTTTTCCGCCAAATTTTAAAAAATTTCCTTTGGGGGCGCGTTTTTTGCGTTTTGGGTGTTTCGGGTTGCAACCCTACCACAACACCAAACCCGAGCGCGAAATTCAAGATGGCGATGGGAAATAATCAAAAAGGGTATTTTTTTAAAAAAGTTTTGAAATTAAAAATCGCTGAAAAAAATTTGCTTTTAAAAAATGAAAATTTTTGATTTTCCCTTTAAAAAAACGATGTTTATTAAGAGGATGCCCCCCCGGGAACATGCGGTTTTTTCCCCTGCTCCGGTGGGACGTCCTGTTGAAAAGGGGGGAAAAACACTCGCCAAGAACTTTTTTGAAGACTTCGTTTTCAAGGGAAGGGGTTTTTCCCTTTCCCATAACGGTGCGATGGTCATTTCCAAGGAAACGTTTGATTCCCCCCAAGACCCCTCAATGCTGTTAGTATGCGCACCTGTTACCGGACACAAAACATCAGACTGTGGTTTACCTTCAAATGCTAAACCTTCATTTTCCCAAACAATTGTGGGGGCCCCAACAGCCCGAAAGATTTCCCGGGCAACACCATTTTTTAATGACAGCAAACAAACCTTCTTTTTATGCACCATTCTAAAACCGCTTTCTTTTAAAACACAGGCAACAGGGCAAAAAAAAAACCCTTTTGGGAAAACCTATCATACTTTTTTTCATGCATTCATTCAAATATTCAAACCCAACAGCATCGCTGGACATCATGGTTTAAACTTTAGAAATTTATGTGGAGAAAAAAAAAATATTACCTGTAAAAAAAATTTCCCAAAAAACGAAAAAAACGAACCCAAAAGAAAAGCGCCCCAACCCGGGAAAAAAAAATGAGTTTTTTCCTCATTAACGGCCGTTATAAAAGCTCCCATGGGGCAGAAATTAGAATCTTTAAATTTTTTAAAAGTAATAAAGTAATATCATTGGTTAAAATTAAACTGAAAGCAATTACGTAACCCTAGTTTGCCCCCTATCGTTAAAACTGTTAAAATTAAAAAAATCTACTACGCAGCCCCCAATTTCCCCAAAACCACTTCTTCATGGAAAACAAATTTAGAAGGGTTACCAGATTTGGCCCCCTATCGATTTGGCGAGAAAAGCGGCCGATTCACTCAACCAAAACTCAAAGTTCGACGATTTTGGATGTGGTTCACAAAAGTCTTATATACGGAGAGGGGTTATTGACTTTGAAGCTGCAAAATCAAAACAAACTATTGCCCCCGGGTTTGGGGGAAACACCCTCACTCCCATTTAGTTTTGATGTTTACTTAAAAAATTTTAAAACACATATCTCCTGGGGTTGGGGTGTTATCTCAAAAAGAAAATATGTGGGTTTGTACCCAAAAATAGTTGATCTTTATACTTTAAAAATTGAAAAAAAAATATTACTTTTCTGATCTAGAGAAAAAGGAGCATGACATTGAGTTCTCAGACAGATGTCATTGGGGAAAATTTTAATGGAATTCTTTTAAATAAGCTCAGGCGTAACTGTTGTACAAACTAAATTTTGGTTAAAACAGTGATGGGAAAAAAAAAACTATATATAATAACGGACAGTAATGTGGTTTTGCATTGTGCTAACACCCTAACGTTTTTGGAATTTAGATGCCATGGGGGTTACAGACCCCTCTGAAGATGTTAAACGTAAACATGCGCATTCTTATTTTCAAAACAATTAAAAAAACTTATCTGTTCTTCCCGATGGACGGTATGGTCCACTTCCTTTAAATTCGAAACTCAACTCCCAAAAAATAAAATCTTCACCATTATAAAAACACAAAAGAATGTGTCAAAAAAATTGATGAGCAAAATCAATTAAATGACTTAGGTAAATTTTTTTTGACAATGGAAGATCTACAAATAATAGAAAAGGGTTTCCGAGACCGAAATTGATAATTTCCCTTTTATTACCCCATGACCTGTTGGAAAAAAGGGTAGTCGAAAAATGAAAATACGGCCGTGTTTGATGCTTCAACGAAAAAATCAACCGTCCCCTTTAAAGACTGCTTGAACAGAGGCCCCAACAATTTAACTCTTCCTGATATTTGACATTTAGGCTGTATCCCAAATTTGGGCTATAGTCAGACATGAAAAAGTCTTCCTTCAAAAAGTATTATCCCTGAACATCAATTTTTTAGGTTTTCCTTCCCCTGTTAAAAAAAAACTAAAATTTACCACACTGCCGAGTTGTGTTTGGAATCTTTCTATTCCCAAATTTTTGCCTCCGTCTCTTGGAGCCCCCGCCCCTTTGACGATGTGACCCAAAAATTTAAA